>JADLZN010004669.1:0-377500 GCA_018155175.1 Sinocyclocheilus anophthalmus
AAATCTCAATTATGGACTGTTAAATACTGTCTATTAATATACTGCCACATCATGAGACTAAGTTCATCATTACTCTGCCTTAGACGTCTCAGTTGCTCGGACCAAAACATCCCAGCGATAGAGACACACGTGTCTGTGGTGGTGCACGGGCAAATCGCATCATTGACAGACGCACAAAATCGGAGGCTTTATGTGAAATCCCCTCGTTTGGGAGGGGGGAGTGGGGAGACAGAGATTAGTGATCACATGCTCCCCCACCACCAGATAAAACCTGTTGGAGAGAGGAAGTCATTAGCGAACACATGAAGTGTGCCTGTGTCAGACAAAACGATCCGGTCGTCTTTGCTCCAGACCAGAGAGACAGACAGGCAGATAGACAGTCTGATTAGGGATGACTCCGTGATATGAGGGAGAAGTGCCTGAAAGGCCTGAGGGTTCTGCTGTATGTTACAGATTATCCCCATTACTGCCATGCAGTTTCTCTTCTTTAGCACTCTGCCATCCAATTCAGAGGGGCCATGTGTAGTGCTCACTGCTTCCTACACACTGAGCAGGTATCTGTGGAGCACTTCACTTAGCAAAATATGTTCATTTGGGACGACCTGCAATGTCTTCAAACATCAACATCATTGTGCTGGGTTTCAAAAGGTTTTCGAGTTTGATGATAGTACAAGCATTTAAAAAATACAATATAGGCATATACAATTTTTCATGTGTAATGAATTTAGCATTAAATGACTGGTGAGTTTTAATCGAAATATACATCACTGGAGGGGAATATTATCAGCAAATAATGGCTTAAATTTTGCTTGTATGACTTGGTATTTTGTTTTCAAACTTTTATTCAAAAGTTTAGGGTTGGTGAGATTTTTTTTAATGTAAATGTATAATTTATTCCTGTAATGGCAAAACTGAATTTTCAGTCTGCAGTTATCACATGATCCTTCAGAAATCATTCTAAGTTTTCTAATTCTTCTCTTGTTCAATGTTGAAAACAGTTTGGCTCCTTAATGGTTTTTTGTGGAAACCATCTATAAAATTAAAAAGCACAGCATGTTATTTTAAATGAAATCAAATCTGAAGCAACCTTAAATGTCTTTACTGTCATCTTTAATCAATTTAATGCATTCTGAATAAAAATATTAATTTATAAATATACTGTATATTACTTACCCCATGCTTTTATAGTGTCATCAGTGTGTATTATTATTCTAATGGGAGATATTATGAGTAAATGAGGCTTACATTTTGTAATATAGCACACAGTTTACAGTATATCCTTTATTTTTATGTTGTTTTTGTCATGTTTGGAGATTTATAGACGTGGAAATTATGAACTTTGTATTGATAAGTTAAGATTCTTCAACAAATCTTGTTTTGTGATCAATAGTATAGCTTACATATTTAGAATGACATATGGGTAAATAAATAATGACAGCTTTTGACTTTTGGGTGAACTGTCCCTTTAAGTTGAGCTGAGACGCAGCAAATGCACAGTGATGGCATTTATGCACTCAAACCACACATCATTATCATCATCATAAATAGTTTTGCATACTTGCTTGTATGTCTGATTATGCTTCCTGCATTCCAGTGGCATTCTGGTGTATATAATTATGCACAACATCTTCATGGGGTTTCAGAGGTTTGTTTATCGTCTATGAATGACCTCTCATTTGCATTTAGACATGAGGGAACAGTCCGGAGAGTCACGGGGGAACACAGAGGTCCCGGTGTCAGCAAACTAATTAGTCTTGACTGGCCTGAGTTAATTAGGAGTGGCTTTGAATCCAGCATCAGAAAAAAAAAATCTGAAACTGAACAACTAAAATCAGTGCTTTCCTATAGGAATGTAGTTTTGTTGTGAGATTAGAACAATGACAGGATGTCGGTTAATGATTTATACTGTGCGGGTGACTTTAATGCGGATGTGCAAAATGCTGCTTGTGGGTTGTGGGCTGTTATGTTTGGATATCATGTATGGATATTATTCACTTGTGCTCTCTTACTTTCACTTTTCATCTCTTGGAAATGTAATATTCAGAATTCCTATTGCTTTCAGTATTACTATAACCAATTTGACTGATCATTCTACACTCTTAAAAATAAAGAATTCTTCATCAAAACATAAAAAAAAATTGAAGAACCTTTTTACCACCATAAAGATTCTTTTGTGCATTTGAAAGATTCCATGGAGGTTCTTCTTGTAACCATCAATGCCAATAAAGAACCATACTCTTATTTTTAAGAGTGTATGGCATTTAAAGCAAACATTGTGATGCCTGCAGTTTAGAATGGGCAAATGTCAGTACAGTTTCAGTTCAAGTTTTTTTGTATTTATTTGTTTATTAGATTGTTTAATCGTTTATTAAATTATTGTCATTATGTAATTTTTTTTTATAAGTAATTTGAAATATCATTTTGGAAAACAATTAGTGAAAGAAATTATCGCAAAAATGTGATGTGGTGTGTGTATGCATATGCATGCATATATATACACACACACACACCATCACACACACACACTATATTTGTTGTTGCTTAAACAATGAAACTTCTCTCTTTTTAGTTGAACATAAGCATTAATTTCTGAATCAAATTTTTATTCTTCCATGGCATACTGGAGGTGTTTAGCCTACTAAATATAATTACTCGTGATAAATATCAGGGATTAATCTAGATGTTATTTAATAATGCAACATTTACAGCTGAGCAGATCTTGCTGGTCAATGTTTTAAGTGTACTTCTTCATTCCTCACTCTAGTGTAATTGTAGCATGTGGTTGGAACATGATTAAGTGAAACAGATGAGTGGACGTTAAGTACAACTCTGTTCCCTATTTCAGTTGTTGAGAAAGGACCATTTCCTGTGATTCATTAGAGATAGTGATCCGGTGCTCGGCCTTCGGTCAACTGGGCTGATTCTAACTATCATTTTCACGTGTGATCATGTGATCTCCGGTTCATGGGCCTCAGAGGGCTGGGGTTTGTTTGACAGGTCAGATTTGTAAACTGCAGCTCTCAACTGAAAAGCGACCCATAATTGTTGTCATTGCCAAGAGTATGAATCGCCCTCTGCCTGTTTGCAGCTGCTTTGATATTGAAATTCGAGCCACCATTGTGTAAAAATCATGAGCTCAAACAGGAAAATGCTTCCATGTGCACTTCCTGCAAGATAGGATTACATTCCCAGTGTCTCTCGGCATGAAATCATCTTTCCTACAATCACATTATTGCACATTTTCATGTTAAGTAAATTAATCCTATTTGTTCTCACGTGTATCATTTCAGAGAGCATAGATTATATTGTGTAACGTGTAAGATCAAAGATTTTGATTGGTGTAAATTATACGTTTGAATGGGGTGCGATACGCTGAATCGCTAAGCTAATCATTTGTTGATGTCAAGTTAAATATTGCATGAAATTCAATGCAGAATAGGATAATGCTTCACTTGCGCGTGACATGACAGGATTTGAAAATTTCTTGTTAAAGCTTGTTTGACTCTCACTACTGCTATTTGCACAATCGCTCTGATCTGTTGGATAAACAAACAGTTTCGATGTGCACTGAGCATTCTGAATTACACAACCTTGATAGAGTCTTTCTGCAGTGTTGCTACTAGAGGTATTACGCACATTTTGTAACTTGGGGCTCTGAGGGTCTTTTAGTTTGTGCTGAGGGTTATCAAATAAGGCCTGTGGGTTTGGTGACGCTAAACTGGACTGTCCTGGCTGCCTCATGAAAACAAATTTAGAATTTTGTGGATTTTAGTCGATTTCTCTTAGCTTTAATGCTGTTTTTATGCTCGTGTTCTCCTAAATGTTGACAAAATAAACTTTTAGATGATATAGTGTACACATTAAAATTTTTCCAGTAATATTGACCAAAAATGTCCATAACTCATTTGATCTGCATAGTTTTATTTCAAATGGCTTTTATGTATTCATCATCAATAATTAAAAGATTTAAATTTATTATGGAGAATAAAGACAGAAGAAAGTTAACACATTCACTCTTAATCGTATTTAGGGTTACAAAGGGGTGGAAAATTTCCGGAAACTTTACAAAAATCCCTGGAATATACCAAAAAACCTGGAAAGTTTCCAAAATTTACTGGTAATTTTCCACCTTTTTGCAACCCTACGTATACTTAATATGCTTAAAACAGCTTTGGGTTTGTCACATTCAGTTAATTAGCCTGTATTAATCACATAAATTATTAGCAAAAAAGATTACATTTTCAATTCTAAACCGCTAAATTTGACAAAGTTGAGTAAATTGCATGAGTGGTTTTTGGTGCTGATTGTTTAATATTTCTGTGATTTAAAAACGTCAAATATTAAATGTGTAGCTATTGTACATCTTTGCACTTTTTCACCATGAATACTGAAGTGTTTTGCTGTATTTCATGTTAGTCTTTTGCAAACAGTAAAGCCTGCCTTTTTACATAATTGGTGGCCTTTTTTTTTTAAACGTGTCTTTCTGTAATCTTAACTATGAGCAGAGCAGTGCATAATGGAGTGAAATCAAGTATTGGGAGGACATTTTGGCCATAACTAATTATAATTTAGCATGTATGGTGGTTACGGCCCTGATGTGATGTATATGAATGTCTCATTTCAACGTACTGTTTCAGTGGGATTTATGTCAACACAGGAAAGAAAATTGTGTTAAACTATTTCTTGGTCATTAATGCTGATTTGCTCTCTGTCCCTCTGTCTTGACTCATTGTTGCCATCATGATCAGAGCATCTACGTATCTCTCTTGTATCTGTTTACTGTGCATGGCTTAATTTTGTTGCGCTGGAGGATGTTGCTGCCTTGCAGGAAGCAATAATATGAAATATGACGTGTGGGTCGCTTGATGATTGTCCTCTGAAAGGAAATATCTATAACTAAATGTGAAAGGCGCAATTTCATCAGCCCGATATTCAGACTTCATTTCACCCTTCCTTCAGATCGTGATGTTTGTTCTGCTGATTTAATTCTGCTGCTTCCTTTTCACTGTCTTCATTTTAATTTCCTCGCCTCTCTCTCTCTCTCTCTCATTCATATATATATAGATATATATATACACACACAACCCACACACACACACACACCCAGACACTCATATAACGCGCTCAATAGTAAGAGCCAATAATCTCAGTGCAGATAATTTCTGTAAATTCCGAGCTGTTACCTTGAATGTATTAATAGCAATGTCCCTTTTAGCCTTGGGCAGACACAAAACATCTGTCACATCAACAATATGAACGCTTACGCTCTGCAAACTGTTGCATTTTCAGAATACAGCAAAATGTGTAATGTCTTTGAGATCGACTAGGGTTTATTTGAGTTCATTATTATTTTGCGCTGATTGCCCCTGGTGCATAACTGCACAGTTTGTATGCTTGTTTTTGAGAAGAGGTCTATTGTTACTTTTTTTAAGGGACCACTAACCTAGCAACCGTTCCAAACACCGTAGCAACCTCATTTCAATTCTCTGGCAACCACCCAAAAGCAATGTGGTGCCAAGTTTTGTACAGGCAAGAACCACTCATATTTTCTTCAAAAAATGTAATCTAGTATTTATGATGCTTCATTATTACTTTTGCACCTGATGGCTTAATTGCCAATGTCGAAGCTTTGAATAGTTTAAAAGGGTCATTTATGGGATGCAGTTGTTAACTTGGGTCTGAATTTTGCTTATTACCTGTTGTATTATCTTTAATTATCTTTGTATTATCTTATATCTTTGTTATATGTAGTCACTAAATTATAATTTATGTAATATTTCCTTTGTTTTTATAACTAGAATTTTACATATAAATTGAAATATGTAAAAAATAAAAAAAATAAAAAATTCTTTACTCACTATTTAATTCTGTTGTGCATATAAACATACACGCAGTCAAAGTTGTAGATACTTACCGATTTTGTAATGTTTTGTAAGACGCCTCTATGCTCACCATTTATTTGCTCACATTTCAATAAAAACACTAATAGTGGGAATAGTATTCAGTTTTTCTATTTGATATATTTTGAAATGTAATTTTAAACTTTTTAATGTATTTTCTATATATATTTCAAAATCATATATAAATTGTTATTTACTGACTATAGTTGGTACGTTATGTTTTTATGTATGTATGTCACTTTCGGTAAAAAAATGTTTCTACTGGTTCATTTGTGATGCTGCTACAGATGCTGTTTATTTTTGCTCCGTAAACTCCATAGCTGATCCATGATCACATCCTTTGACTGTAATGCTTTGAGGAACAGTGCCATATTTCTGGTTTTGCTTATGGGAAGAGAGTTCATGTCCTGAGAATTGTTTTGTGTCATTAAGGCCAGTCAAGCATTAACTTACAGGAAATCAAGAGGGAGAAAAAGTGAGAGAGAGATGAAAATAGAAAGACGGTGATGGTGAGGTTGTAGCAGTGATCTCATTTGCTGTCTGTTCCTCCTGACTGTGGTGGTTGCGTTGAGCTGTCTGCTGAGGCAGTGAGGCATGGAGATAGAGATGGAGGAAGAGAGCAGCCAGCTGAGGCGGTGCAGATGGCCATCTGTCACAGGTCTCCTCTCACTCAGCGCTGATAACAACCTCTGTTCACCCAGTAGGATAATTCAATCTTCTCCATGTGCCAGTCATGGTCTCACCCTCTCCACAGAGACGGCCCAGATACCAGATACTCTCAACAAAGCTTTACCAAAGTGTAACTTTGCGCAAATCATGATGCCACATCGCTGAGGTATATGCTTTGCACATCTGAGTTTTTTTTCCACCTAACCATGCATGACACTATGAAGATACAAGCGATAAAATCTACTCTTCCATGTTAAAGGGTTAGTTCACCAAAAATGAAAATTCTGTCATTAATTACTCCCCTTCATGTCGTTCCAAACCCGTAAGACCTTCGTTCATCTTCGGGACACAAATGAAGATATTTTTGATGAAATTCCGAGAGCTTTCTGACCCTGCATAGAAAGCAATGCAACGGTCTTTCTGGTAGTTCCCTTGCTGTCTATGCAGGGTCAGAATGTTCTCGGATTTCATCAAAAATATCTTCATTTTTGTTCTGAAGATGAACAAAGGTCTTACGAGTTGGGAATGACATGAGGGTGAATAATTAATGACAGAATTTTTGGGTGAACTAACCCTTTAATCTGCGTTTTTGATGACATTTTCTTGGTTTCTACTTCTGCGGCATTATTGCGAGTAGCCCCGCCCTGCTCTTCATAACTGTGGATGAAACCGCTTCTGATTGGCTGTGATTGTGTAACGTCAGGAAGCTGATTTGTGTTTGGTGTCGACAGAATGATTACTTGTTGCTGGAATCTTGCCTGGTTAGGATATAGTGATAGACATGTATCTCAGATTCAGGAAAGTTTCCAAAGTAAATAGGTTCAGGATCATTATGAGCAGTGTGGCCTCGGACAGTACGCCCACAAAACACCCACAGACAGTTCACAGACCATCTGATGCTGATTGCACTCAAAAATGGCAAGAGCGGCCTGAAGTCACCTATACCAGTGTATTGGCTGCGATAGGGGTTTTCAAATGTGTTGATGCCAAGAAATGTTATTTTAGTATCACTGAGATGCCAGTGTAGTTTTTATTAGAATTTTAATTTAGTTTTAAATATTGAATTTTCCGTTTTCATTTAAATTTTAGTTAGTTTTTATTTAGTTTGGTTGTTATTTTGTCATTTTTATTAGTTTCTTTATATAAACTAATATAAAGAAATTATAATTATAAGAAATTATAAGGTATTATAATATAACTAATATTATAATACCCTTTTGAGGGACATATAAAGGCAGCTATGCATTTTCAGTAAAGCAAACAGACAAAAAAACAACTTCACTTTTAACTTTTTAAGATTACGTAATATTGCCTAACCCCAAAAATAATACAAAAGTTGTACTAAAACCAAAAAAGACTATTAAAATAGTGCATAAAAAATGTTTTTGTTAATATTGTGATTTCTGACCATCTCAAGAAAAAAATATGGTACATTTTTTTTATTTTTATTTTATTTTTTTTTTTAAAGAAAGGTTTTCTTAGCTCATATGATACAAGCATGAGATAAATGAAAGGAAATTCCAAACTGACCCGGTAGGGAAATTTCAGTGTAGTCTGAGACCTGAAAGAGGAATCATTTATTCAGGAAGTTTACAGCCTGATCGGAGCAGACAGAAGCCACAAAGACTGCTGCCATGTTCTCTGTGAGCTTGACAGTGTTATCAGAGGATTATGTTAGCATGCACTCATTGAGATAGAGGGGGGCACATTATTTGAACACAATGAGTGATTAGTATATACTTCAAACTTCACTATGCTGTTTTGTCCTCTAATCGTCCGTGTCATATTACATTTAAGCACCAGGCATGCATTTGTCATGTCATTATATTACCTGTGCACTCATGGCAACCTAGGAGTCTGGCTCATTATTCTGGATCTGCACACAGACTTGATGAATCCTGCAGATCCTTAACAACAATGTATTAGCCCTTAATTTCTGCTGTTGCCATTTGCACAGCCGCACACCTGAAGTACTTGTAATTAGGGATGCACCGATACCGATACTGGTATGGGTATCGGGCCTGATACTGAGCTCATGTACTCGTACTCATTAAAATGCCCCGATACCAAACAGCATGTGATAAGCGCCATATTTAAGCAAAGAAATACCGACAACAGATCAACAGACAGCAGAATGGAGTTAAGGTTGTCTACTACGAAGTATATGTATGCAAGAAATATAACGTTAAACATTCAGTATTAACTCCTGTATGGCTGATGTGCGCGAGTTGATAAGCAAAGTGCGCTGAGTGGATTGAGCGTGCGGCGGGCTTGTCGAGTGAATATATCTTTCTCAAAGACATCACTGGAAAGTTTGTAGTTCGGTCGGATATGTCAAAAACAAGTAAGTAAAACAATGCACAAGTTACTTAACGGTAGGGAGAGAGAGTGAGCGAGAAAGAGAGCGCGCGCGCACTTCTATTGTGTGATCTTTGATGTTCACTCACTTAGCACACGCATCATTTGGATTAAACTAAATCGTAAACTAAAGTAAACTGTGACAAATCATACCCAAAAAATCTTCATACAGTGGACTACCAATAAAACTGACAAAGATTTGGGACCAAAAATTATTCAGACAGAGTCTGGGAAAAAACATTGAAGTTGAGGTTTGCATGAAGCTGGGTGACAGCATGCCCAGGAGACTACAGGCTGTCATTGAGGCTAAGAGCTGCCCGACTAAGTATTGATAGTTGTGTAAATACTGTCATACTAACAGCTGTCTGAATTATTTTTGGTTGATTGTAATCTATTACATACCTTTCTATCAAAGTTATCTAGCATTATCAAGCTGAATTTGTTCTGACACAGTTTAACTCGGAGTTCTTGTTATTTTTTATTACCATTTTCTAAACTATAGCAGATAAACTGTGATATTGTGAGAAATGTTGAAGGTGTCTGAATCATTTTGTATCTATTTGATAAATGAAGTTAAGCTACTAACATTACATACTCTTTTGGTTTCTGTACCCAATATTTAAAAAAATTACAAATGCAATAAAAATATTGGTATCGGTACTCGGTATTGGCAAGTACCAAAAATAAAAGTATCGGTATCGGGCGAGTACTGGAAAAAGTGGTATCGGTTGGTGCATCCCTACTTGTAATCATTCAGCCACATACACTTTAGGCTGACCATTTTTTGCCAGATCAACAAAGTTTTTTTTTTTCATTAGTTATTTTTTTTAAATCATGTGCTGCCATATTCTGTTGTGTACAGGCAAACAACAAAAGCAGAACAAAACAGCACTAATAGGTTGAATAATAAGGAACAGACAGTGCCAAGCGCGATGTTGACCATCATATGACACATTAATGACACAGTAATGATGCTGAAAATTCAACTTTGCATCACAGGAGTAAATTACATTATTGCCACCCTTTCCAACACTACAAATCATCCATGCAAGGCAAAATGTGTTGTCACTGTCACACAATAAAAACAATCTTCTTTACAAACCCATATAACTTTGTTTTTCCAGTAGAGCACAAAAGGTGAATTTTTTTAAGGATCTCAAATCAAATATGGTGTTGGTAGATGCACCTCATCAGGTTTAACATCAAACATCATTAGTTCTCAAATTATCAGTCATCACTGGCGTAAAAACTATTCCTTTACAATTAATTTCACGTTGTGTCATTTCTCATAAGCTATATCTGTGAGGTTATATGTTCCTCAAATGTTTTTCTTGTGAATGAAGCATGAAACCCTGTACCCTTTAAATGTAATCATTTCTGATGAAAATTTTGAAATGGCTTTTTCCTTTAAACCATCTTAATTTTAAAATGCCTGGCATGTGTGAACAACAGTCATATTCCAGAGCATGTTTTAAGAGTGATGTACTGTGGGCAAAACCAGGTCACCTAGGCAAGGCAAGTTTATTTATAAAGCACATTTCATACACAATGGTAATTCAAAGTGCTTTTACATAAAAGGAAGTAAAATAATCATTAAAAAAATCACAACAATAAAACAGGGAACTTAAAAACTTTTAAAATTATTTAGAAATTGATTTAAAATGAATTTAAAACAGTTAAGAATAGAAAATTATTATACATAAAATACAGTGCAATCAGTTCAGATGTAGCACGGTGCTCTTTCAGTAAATGCACAGCTAAACAGATTAGTTTTGAGTCTGGATTTAAATGTGGCTAATTTTTTAGCACATCTGATCTCTTCTGGAGCTGATTCCAACTGCGGGTGGCATAATAGTTAAAAGCGGATTCCCCTTGTTTTGTGTGAACCCTTGGTATTTCTAACCGACTCGATCCTAATGATCCGAGTGGTCTGTTAGGTTTATATTCCGTGAGCATATCTGCAATGTATTTAGGTCCTATGCCATTGAGTGATTTATAAACGAGTAAAGTACTTTAAAATCAATCCTAAATTTAACTGGAAGCCAGTGTAAGGACCTGGGGACTGGTGTAATATGCTCAGATTTTTCTGGCAGCAGCGTTCTGGATGAGCTGGAGCTGTCTAATGGTCTTCTTGGGAAGGCCGGTGAGGAGACCATTACAATAGTCCACCCTGCTTGTGATAAAGGCATGAACAAGTTTCTCCAAGTCTTGACTGGACACAAAACCTCTAATTCTTGCAATGTTTTTTAGATGATAGTTTGCTGATTTAGTTACAGCTTTGACATGCTTTTGACTACTGAAACTAAGGTCTGTCTCTAGAATCACACCAAGATTCCTGACTTGATTTTTAGTTGTTAGACCCCTAGAGTCAAGGTATGCATTCACCTTGAGAACTTCATCTTTTTTTCCAAATGCAATGACTTCAGTTTTCTCTTTGTTTAACTGAAGAAAGTTCTGGCACATCCAACTGTTAATTTCATCAATGCATTGGCAGAGGGAGTCAATGGGGCTGTAGTCATTTGGAGATAAGGCTAGGTACATTTGGGTGTCATCTGCATAGCTGTGATAGTCAATTTGGTTCTTTCTCATTATTTGAATTAGTGGGAGCATATACAGGCTAAACAAGAGCGGTGGCAAGAATTGAGCCTTGTGTACTCCGCATGTCATGGACGGCCACTTAGACTAATGCTCTCCTATACTCACATAATAACCTCTCCTTTCTAAGTATGACCTGAACCATTTGATTACCATCCCAGAAAGCCAAACCTCCTAGTGTGAGGTTTGACAGCATGATGTGTCATAGTGAGCGATAAGAGACAAACACAAGTGGCCTGCAGTAAAAGAGATAAGTTGATGTCTCCATGATGAACATTGACCTTATTCATAACACTTACATACAGTAAGTCTTCCTTGAATGTGAAAGGAAACCGCTTACTCAGTACATTAATGGACTTTTTTTTTAGTTTCTCCTTGAGAAAATATTATAATTTTTTACCAAATATGAGTTTAAAAGGATTTATATAGGCTAATTGTTGTTTTTTGTTTTTTATTTTGTTTGTACAAATATTTTTTATAAGTGATTGTATACAGTTTATTGAAGTATTGTTATTAATACTATTTTAAATCTTATTTTTCAGTTTGCCATGAATATAGCCTTTGACGCTGTTAGGTGTAAAATGATTAATAAAAAAATAGACCGCTTACATTCTCATAGCTAGGATGGTTCACCAGTATGGTGATATTTCTCATTTTATATATATATTTGCACTACACTAAAATTATGTAGTGCAAAAAAAATAAATAAAATGACATAGTCAAGGCTTGTTTAATGTTAAACTTTTATTTCCAAGTTTAACAGAATGATATCCCAGATATTCTGTGTGGTCGTAGACTTTTGGACACTGATGTATTTTTAGTAAAGCATTTTATCATGTGAAAAATGGCATGAACATATTTTGATCATACCTTTGAATAGATTAGCTTAAACAGCCAGTTCGAACAGATTCACAGAAAGAATTAAACTTATCAGACCTGCTGTTTTTTCTATTGATTTTTTTTTTATTCATGAGACAAGGAAGGATCATGAAATTAATTTCATGAGATGTTGGAAAACTCCATGACCAAATAAAATTGCATTAAAATCTTTTGTCATTTATGATGTTGCTTAATTTTAAATGAGTAGCTAATCACGTGTGCTCTACAGAGTGACTCGTTTTAACTTTTAATTTGACTGAAAATGACCATGACCTTGAGTGTGTGCAGTAATATGGAAAGATGACTAGATTAACAGTTTTGATGTGTAACATGGATGAAATTCTCCTTAAAGGATTAGTTCACTTCTGGAATAAATATTTCCTCATAATTTACTTACCCCCATGTCATCCAAGATGTTCATATCTTTCTTTCTTCAGTTGCAAAGAAATTAGGTTTTTGAGGAAAACATTCCAGGATTTTTCTCCATATAATGGACTTCAATGGGACCCAACAGGTTGAAGGTCCAAATTGCAGTTTCAATGCAGCTTCAAATGGCTCTACACGACCCGAGCTGAGGAATAGGAGTCTTATCTACCTATCGGTAGAGAAACATTCGGTCAATTTTCAAAAAAAAAAAAACAGGTAAAAATGTATATACTTTACCAAAAATGCTCATCTTGCACTAGCTCGACTTCACGCATTACGTTGTCACATTGGACTACGTAATGCGTGGGTCCCATTGAAGTCCACTATATTGAGAAAATTCCTGGAATGTATTCCTCATGTTTTCCTTTCGACTGAAGAAAGAAAGACATAAACATCTTGGATGACATGGGGGTGAGTAAAGTATCAGAAAATGTTTATTCTGGAAGTGAACTAATCCTTTAATAACAGAAAGACAGTAACCAGCAGGGATTTAGCACTCAGCCCCCTTCGCTGTCATCTCCATGGTAACAGTGCAGGGCTAGAGACATGAGTAAAAAGCACAGGAATGATTAAAGATAACGAGTATGTCCTTCTGTTGATGCCCAATGCTCCTCACACATATTGGGTCCACCTTAGAGTTCAGTTAGAGGAAAAACAATGAGCTCTCACTCCCGCCTCCCCACCCCCCCCCACCCCCCCCACCCCCCCCCCACCCCCCCCCCCCCCCCCCCCCCCCCCCCCTCCAAAACAGCCCCCCCCCCCACTCAACCACTCGCTAATCATGGCACATTGTGCCAAAGGGCTCTTTGTTGCAGAGCTTTTCTTTGCCAAGCACTGATATTAGTACCGTTTCTGCCTCATAATTCACACAGGACTGGAAATGCTAAATGAGCATGTGCTAGTTTTTTTTTGTTCTACATGTAATGCTGCTGGTTTTGAAGTGTTGTGCTTTTTTTGCATTATAAATGATGCAAGGTTGTAAGCAGATTTTGTTGGGTACTCTCGTGAAGCAACTCAAGAACACAATAGAATCAATTTGCCTCAAAAAAAAAAAAAAAAAAGAAACGGGAAAGAAAATAAGAAATTATATTTTCATGAAGAAATAATCACGTTTTTTATTACTTTGTGTCATCTTTTTAAAATTATCAGGACTGCATATAGAAAAAATGTTGTGTGGTGTGTATATAATGATATATATCTACTACTATTAAAGTTTTGGATCAGACTTTTTTTAAAGAAAGGTAAACTTTCGTGAAGCAAGATGCATTATTTGACCAAAATTATACGTGACCCAGAAGAGACATTTTATAATTCTACAAGAGATTTCTACTCAATGCATCATAGAAGAGATAATGTGTGGCTATCAAAGATGTGTATATATTATAGATATAGAGATATTTGTTATAAAACGTGTTAAATGTTAAGAGTATTAAAATGGACTTCTTATTTCTGATTTTATATATATCCAGATTTCAGGTATCTGTTTGATTCTTGTAAGTGAATTTTTGTATAGGCATGTATTCAGTCAGCCAAGTCTTACAATTTAGAACTTTCAATCTACTTTTAACTGATGTCTTCAACCAAGAAAAGAGTAAATACACCACAGATGGAAAACGATGACAATCTGTACTTAGCCATTGTTACGCGTCACGAAGAAAGAAGGGTTTTTCAGTTATTTTCTTGTTTATTACTAACCACAATTTAGCCACCTGCAAGAGATGTACAAGGGAAATACAAGAGCCCAACTGATGATTTTTTTTTAATTGCAAATGCTGATATCTAGAGAGAAGGGTTGCTGATGTAAGTAGTACATGCAGTTCATTGACAGCAAAAAATTGCTGAAATGAATTGAACACATTTATTCAGTGTTTTATTTAATATTAACAAAGTCTGAAAACCTAAATTGCTTACTATCCATTGAAAAGGCTGTTGAGGATCTCTTGCAGAGGAACTACATATTCTGTTAATCGACCATTTAAACAGTCTGTCACTATTACAAGCCTTTCTCTGCCCTTCAAGTATTGCTTTACATTACATTACTTTTACATTTTGTTATATTGGAGTTGAATAAATCAGTGTCTCAAAGTAGAACCATCTGTGTAATATAGCAGCCCTCTTACATTACAGTTACAAATGACCTATAAATAATATCACAGTAGGAAAAAGACATCCCTCCTCAATGCTTAAGGGTGGAATTAAGCAGTCGAGAAGTATTGTCATAAAGGCCATTAATTAACACAGTCATGTAGTTAAATGACAAAAATGTATCATTTCATTTCCACGTAACTGTATTTCCTTTGAAAGATTCTGAAGTTTACAGAGTTATTAAAAAGCATACAGTTCCATGCGACTTTGTACTTGTTCTCTTAGTTTCTATTGAAATGAATGGTAAGCACTGTTCTCAAACTTGTTCTGCCATTTTCTCTCCTCAACAGAATGAGAAACCGCTTGGCCATTCTGCAAGCAGGTCCAGCAACATTTCAAAGGTATGAAAATCCATTTCCTTTTCCTCTTTTACTGAGAGTAAGTGGCTTAGCTTTCTAAGGGGTCTGCACCTGTTTTCTGCAAATACTTTCATTCTCTCCTGAGTTTATTCCATCAGGATTTCTAAGCAAGACTAGTTATTTATTTTTCAGGTCAAGGAAGGCTTTGTACTTTGTCTGTTTATTATCCAATCTTGAATTCTCCTTTCCATGTTTAAAGGACACCTGTTTATCTGTCTGATATTTAATGAACACCATGTGCCATGGGCTTGAAACATATTGTATGCACTTACACAAATGAGACATGAATGCTCGCAAGTGCTCATCCACTGTATACTTAATATGAGTTCTTGCATTCATATTCTGTTGCTGTAACAAACCTCTGTGGTAAATGGGCCGATAGTTACCCTTAAAATGTATATGCCACTGAACTGGATGTTATTATTCAGTTAGCCAAGTATAAACATGTTGACAAACTCCAACTCGCTCAGCAATATGCTTCTCAAATTTTTTGCCTTTTGATCATAGTCTGCAATAGAAGACTATTTATGCAAATGAAATACAGTGGTCCTTGCAGCAGTGTCAAGAATATAGTGTGTACTTGCATTGTCACATTTCAGAAAGCACCATTAGGTAGATACATGCATAATAGTATAGAGTATGTTTCCACAGTGCACCTTTTGGTCTTATTTCTTTGATCATAAAATCACCTAAAAATGTTTCACATTCTTACATTCTTGGCTTGCACAGTTGAGGTTTAAAAGACACTTAATATCTAGTACTATTATCAGTTGACCGCAACTGCCAGTTAAAGAGAATGAAACTAAATAAAGTGACACTGGAAAATGTATTGCTTTTGGAGACTCTCTCTGAAGAGCGATTAGCTGAATTCTTCACATCAGCTTCTTTACTGACTAATTGAATTCAACACGGAACTGACTTGAGATATATGATTGTTGAACTGGCTGTTCATATGTCCTGAATTTAAAGTAGGGCTGGGCATAAATGACAACGATATTATCGGCAATATAATTTCATGATAAACGATAACAAGAGTCGATAAATGTTTGATATAATGTCAAAGGTGGAACAAAAGTGCACTAGTCATTTGAAACGCGCCACTCTGAGCGTTTATCTGCTCGGAACAAAGTTCAAACAGTGGCGCGGCACGAGCTTCACTAGACTACAGCAGATGCGTTCACTCGCTGATGAGTCTTGCTCACACGACACTGAACAGCGCTGTGAGATCCAGTGTGAAGTGCTTGAGTTCAGCGAGGAACACAAATAACTCTGTTTCCAGCCAGATGAAACAGCGCTGACAAACAGCAGAAACACTGTGCGCAACGATACAGTCAGAAGGCTTTTTAATCTACAAATCGCCATTTACCATGGATTTACTGTAGTAGCACTAACTGCTATTTTATAATGCATTGATGAATGTAATCAAGCTTCAATAGCTACTGTATAGCTGCTAGCATTCACATACTCTCTTAAAAATAAAGGGGCTAAATGGTTCCATAAAGAACCTTCAACATCAGAAGAACCCTTCTGTTTCACAAAAGGTTCTTCGTGGCGAAAGAAGGTTCTTCAGATTATAAAAAGGTAAGAAAGAGATGGTTCTTTAAAGAACCTTTGACTGAATGGTTCTTTGTGGAACCAAAAATGGTTCTTCTATGGCATCGCTTGAAGAACCTTTTGAAGCACCTTTATTTTTAAGAGTGTAGTGCGTTTTGGCCTTAATGGTGTAAATGGTCTTCCTTTTTGTTGATTTATTTATTTTTATATGAAATAAAACCCATTTTACATTCCAACTAACTATTGGACTATTCCAAACAAACAGATTTGTTCTCACCCTATTCAAATAACTCCTACCCAACATTCATATTGATTTGAATATTTAAAGGCTCATAGCACTATGTTAGCCAGTGAGTTCATGTTGGGATCAGGACTGTCAGGCACTTTCACTTTAACATGGATCTCTTCCTCTTAGTGGAGATTTGCTGCACTTCTGCGTAACATTGAGCCTCTTAACAGATAAACTCTTTACATGAACTAATAGATGTCAGGGTCACCTGCTCTGAGAAACGCTTCTCTGGTTTAGCTCAAGACATTCAGCTATTGAGGACTTTGGGTTCATGGTTGAGCCTTGAGCACTTTAAGGCTGTTTTCACATTTGGTATGAATGTGTGGTCCAGTTTGAGTCCTTATTTTGCACATTATAAATATGGTAGATACCATAATACCATCTGCAAGCAGTGGCAGAGTTCAAATAAAGCATACCTTAAACCACCTTTTGAAGTGTACATGAGGTTAGACGGACAGAAAAACCAATAACTTTTGTTCCCATAATTTAGTGCTTTAGTGCTTTTAGGAGTCGAAAGTTTGTCTTCATTTTCTTTCAGAGCCTCATGTACTGTAGCACGTTCAATTGACTGTTTACATGCACCAGAGAGCATTAGGATGATCGTTGTTCATCCCCAGCGGAAAGAAACATCTCATCATTCCAGAGCTCATTTGTCTCTGACAGGATAAATAACATGAGAGGTCCCATTACAGTTATTATCAGTTCAGTGTCCGACACGCACTCATGCTGCATGACGAGGTTTTGACTGCTGAGAAACCCAAAGGGTCCTAATAGAGGTCCATGGGGTGTTCCTGTCAGCTCTGTCATTTCAGCCTTACATTAAGCAATCAAACAAAACAACACACTCAACTGATCCATGTCAGTGTTGTTATTACCCAGAATCCTCCTTGTTGGGCTCATATCGGCAGCCTTAAAGGAATCGTTCACTCTAGGAAAAAAAGAGATTTTAAAAAAAATATTTTTTTTTTTCTTTTTTGTCCATTTAATGAAAATCAGTGTAGTCCAAGTCCAATAATGCAGCATTGGCTCAACCAATGGTGTGAGTTTGAGGCGGGGCTATCTGTTTGACTGACCAATAGCAGATGGGGGACTGTGTGACTTGCAGATCAAGTGTACTCAGTTCAAGTATGGAAAATCAAAAGTATGGTCTTGAAGAGGGTAGACTGTCTTTGGTTCATTAGAAAACATCTGTTTTGAGCCCCTCTGCCCCATCACATCAAATGTCACATGTGATTGACATACCTTTCATATGGCAGCATCTGCATTCATTTCCATAATCATTCTGTAGATGCCTCAAATTGTGCAGATGATAATGTACAAACAATTGCAGAGTTAATATGCTTCCAGAAAATTGGTTCAGGTTGAACAGTCTGGTAACAAAACTTTGCTTGTTTAAATGCTTTTGTATTTAGTGCTGCCTTTCATTCTGTTTCTGTATGCAACTTCTTCCTAATTTCCTTTTGATTGCTTTTTAGACTCAATCCAAAAGATCACACTCCACTCAAATCCACCTCATTATGAAACAAACATTCTTACTGACTGCGTCACACTGGGGTTTTATCACTTAAGCAATAGTGCCATTACAGAAAAACCTACAATGTGTAATCATTTATTTCCTCGTACACATTAACAGACTCTGGATTGACCTTTATTGCCAGAGTTTTCGTTATTTGTTAGCAAGTTACTGATATTTTGTTCTAATTCACAATACGTGCAGCAGTACAATGTTTTATAAATTACTACAAGTTAATTCACTACATTTTACACTAGTGGTTCTCAACCAGGGTGCCGGGTGATAACTTAAAACTATTTCGTTTGTGTATTAACCACAGTTTTCTGGCCTTTTGCGCAACTTGTGCTTGTGTCTGGGGTCTGAGTGAACGGTTTGTAGGCATGTTCACTTTGGCCCACGGATGCTAGGTCACTGTGACTCTGTGCTGTGTGTGTGTGTGTGTGTGTGTGTGATGTGGTGTGTGGTGGGTGTGTGTAGGGTGTGTGTGTGGTGTGTGTGTGTGTGTGTGTGTGATGAATGGAACCATGGAGAGGAGGAGGGCCTCCCAGAATAACACCCGTCACTGGAGCAATTAGCCCTCTGGAGGCAGGATGGCACACAAACAGACGTACAAGTCACTTTGGGAGAAAAGAAAGAAAAGAAATATTCTACGGGTGAGGTTGGGCAGTGTAACGGTGGTGGTCCCTATTCAGAAAGACTTAAAGGGATTCACGGTTTTTTTGCTTTAAAGGTTGAAGACAATATGTTCAAAGTTTGAGCAGGTTTTTTTAAGATTCTCTATTTTCAACATGCAAGACTGAATTATTTGATCCAAAAAATACAGTAAAAACAGTATTATTGAGAAATATTATTACAATATGAAAATACCAATTTATTTTTAAATGTATTTATCCTTGGCAAAGCTCAATTTTCAGCCTATTATTCAGTCTTCAGTGTCAAATGATCCTCGGAAATAACGATCCAATATGCTGAATGAAGCTCAAGAGAAACATTTATTATGCATGATCAAGGTTGAGAACACAACAATGTGTTCTGCTATGATTTGTGAAACCTGTTTTTGGGATGGGCTTTGATGAGACTTCAAAAGACACAGCAATTATTTTAAATGATCTCCGCAAACATTGAAATTTAACATTATAAATGTCTTTGTCACTTTGGATCACTTTAATGCATATTTCCTGTATCAAAGTATTAATTTTTTCAACAACAAAAAAATGTTTTAATGGTACTGTATTTTCTCCTATCTTAGTTTACTGTGCAGTGACTTTCATAGTTTAATTCATAGTAAGCTATTCGTAGGTTGATTCCTCTAAACATTGTGCATGGCTGGTGCTATCAAAACATTGCTCATTGCTTGTTTGTTTTGTGCATCCCAACCAGTCCAATATACTAACAACGGCTCAACCATTAGTGTGAGTTTAGGTTGGGACTATCAGTTTGATTTGAGTCTAGTGGGAAGTTAGCACCACATGTTATATACCAATAATGTTCCCTCTAAACTGCATGCATGCACTTCTGATGCTTCTCCTGTGCGGACCACTAAAAACATTTGAAGTCTCAAAATTATGTGGGAAAGAAGCTAGAGATTTCTTGAATTGCTGCCCATTCAATTTAGCTCGGATTCAACTCTGCACATCCATTGAAATGAGTGACAGCAACTGTTGCCGACCTTGTGTGGGCATGTCTAGAAACTCAAAGTTGAGTCCAACCAGGCAACCTCGAGTGACAAAATTGCTGTCAGTGTGAACTGGGCTTTAAAACATGCTGTTAACATCTTCACTAGAACCACATACAGTGACGGCCTTGTTTATAAATTTCTGTTCTGGTTTCAGAAGCACTTATTTCACAGGTTAGAGTTAATGTCAGTGCCAGGTTCGTGATAGAGAATAAATGATTTTCTGTTATCTCTAAATAACTCCCATAGAATGTGCACAAATTTACTAACAGATTAATTGAATTACATACTGAAATGTGTTAGAGGCAAATTCCATAACCACAGGACTGTTTTCACATTACTAGCGTTTTTGCTCATGTATCGACACTCATAAGACTCTGTGCCTCATCTCTGTCCAATTTTCAGCAGTCGGTATGTGGTTTTGTCATGGGTTTGTGTGGTTTTTGTTGATTCACGCATGGCTGTGTGTGTATATCACATCTCCGAGGGAGTCTTCACAAACATGCACCATGTCAGGCTTGAAAATACACCTTATCTTGCTGACTGGGTCTGCAAGGAGCCGGAGTGACTCACAGTTAATCATGTTTATACTGCTGTGCAACACACACATAACACTTTACACTATTGGTAAAGCATTAGAAGCACAAATCCTGTGTGCGTGTGTTTTAAATTGCTATTAAATATAAATACTAGGTAAATGT
Source organism: Sinocyclocheilus anophthalmus (assembly GCA_018155175.1). Classification (NCBI taxonomy): domain Eukaryota; kingdom Metazoa; phylum Chordata; class Actinopteri; order Cypriniformes; family Cyprinidae; genus Sinocyclocheilus; species Sinocyclocheilus anophthalmus. The sequence goes on from JADLZN010004669.1 coordinate 21,064, forward strand.
TTGTAGTGTGTATATAAAATGTAAAAATATGAAATAACACCTAAGTAACATCATTTGACAAAATATGCATAAATAATGAATACAAAATAAAAATGTTTGAATAATGTTTATTTTGATCTCCTGAGATAGACTATCAACATTTAATGAATTTCCCAGGCCCTACTTTGTACCTCATTTGTGGAAAGTATTATTAAATGTTTGAAAATGTTCACATCTTCAATTCCCGAGGTTACATAAACAAAAAAGTTTTTTGTGAGTGTGAATCATATGAAGTTATGGTTGAGTCTGAATTGATGTGCTAATGTAAGGCATTCACTCAGGCATATTACTTCCACATTTCTTTTCCTTTTTTTTTTTTTTTTTTTTTTTTTTTTTTTTTTTTTTTTTTTTTTTTTTCCCCTTTTTTTTTTCTGTCTTCTTTCTTTTTTTTTTTTTTTTTTTTTTCCCTTTTCCCTTTTTTTTTTTCCTTTCCTCCCCTCCTTTCCCCCCCCTTGTCTGCCTGAAAAACACCACTTATTATTTCCTAATAGTTTATTGGAACATTATTCATCAAAGATGTGCATTTGTGTGACTGCGTGTCAGCTTGTGTGTTAGTGTGTGTTTTTGTAGAGGGCAGTTCTGGACACTCTATCCTGTATTGATCCCTGTCAGGCCCTGGGCTATAAATTCTCTGTTTGTTACAGATAGAATCGATAGGTAATTAGTCTGGGACATAAATGATGGAATCAAACATTGTGCATGTGATCCATGCTGCTTTGATACAAGCCAGGTACTATTAGTGTGGTGTGGTTTGTGTGTGTGTGTGTGTGTGTGTGAGAGAGATGAGAAATAAAGGTTAGTGTAGGATATTCTTTTTGTCAAATAAGTTTTTATTGTCTTCAATGATAAACTTTTCCGCCACTTCTTTCCAGACATTTTAAGCTTAAAAAGTTTTAAACCTGTCCATTAACTGGACAGAAGGGATGTGTTCTTCTTTTCTTTGCATTTGTTTTCATTCCTTACTTCAGTCTCGTGTCACATGATCCTTCAGTACAGGATTTTGTAGAAACTATTTATAGTATTTTTTAGGATCTTTAGATGGGTTGACAGCATTATTTGATAATAGAATCTTGGTACCGCTCTAACTGCATTGACTGTAACTTTGATCAAGAATGCGTAACTGCTCCCCTGTTCAATACAAAGTAAATTTCGTAAACCCACGCCACACCAGCAAAAAAAGCACCAACTCAAACACTTTGAGTCTTACCGAATCAAAACTTTTGAACAGTTGTGTATAGTCATATATAAAAAGATGTGCTGAGTGTCGTGACAATGGCTAAGTGAAATGCATTTAATTCATGTAGGACCAAAAACAGAAAGCTACATTTACGTAAAACATGTTGATGCCTTGCAAGGAATGGAATTTCCATCAAGAAATCCTCATTTAGTTAATGTTTCTAATGTGCTGCTATGGTCTCTGTTTTGCATACAGGCTGGAAGTCCGACCTCTGTGAACGCACCCTACAGTTTCCCCAGGACTTCAGTGACGCCCTCGAACCAGGATATATGCAGGTAGGTTTGCCCCACCTCAAGCCTGAAGCCTCTGTGTGCTCCTGCAGTATGGTCATGTCCTGAAAGAGAGTAAAAGATCCAGAGAGAGGCAGAACTGTCGAAACATCAATGGGCCAACACTGCCATTCATCTTGATTCTGGCATTTTGTTTTCTAACCTTCCTCTCGGTTCCTCCCACCTGTCTTTTTGTAATCTTTCTCCATTTGTTCTCTAATGCATGTTGCATGTCTCTTTACGTCTGTTTTCTCTCTTCCCATCTCTGTTTCTGTACCTGTCTTTCTTTCCCATCCCTCTCCTCTCCTCTCGTATGCAGTTCTAATGACCTCGCTCAGGACCTGGGCTCACAGAGGCCCTTACAGGCCACTATAGTGCTGTTGAACTCTAATGGTAAAAGCTCAGCGTCTCAAGGTGTCACCATGACCACGCTTTGCCTGGATTCCCCCACCAAACCCAAAAATAGGACCTTGTTTGGCACAGAATGGCTCTCCCTACTCAAACCATCAGTCAACTTGAAACCAGAAGGAGGCAGTCTCAAGTTCTCGAAGTCACTGAATGACGTGGGACAAAAGATGGACAGCCTATGCAACGGTCTTCACTTTATAGACCGCACGTGTTCGGATGGGGAGCTGGGAGCAGAGAAGGAACAACTCATGCAAGACAGCCACATCAAAGCCCTCAATGGTCAAGCCAACTCTCCTCCTCCATTTGCTTTCCAGCCTCCATCCTTCCTCAACAACTATAAATACATATCTAACCCAGGGCCTGAGCACTGCCTGGCTTCTCCTGCTCCTCCCCATTCAGACCTTCAAAGAAGCTCCCACTTCCTGCGCCTCATCTTCCCGTTCACCCGTTCATCCACTGCAGGAAGTCTGCAGGCATCTGAAATGGGAAGCTACGCTTCAAGGCTCCACATCACAAATTCATCCAGCGCCATGCTGGACGTCAGCGAGTCTTGCTGTATGGAGGAGATAGGAGACGATGAGGTGTTCGAGGAGGTCTCGTCCCGCTGGAAGCTGAAGATGGAGCGCTTGCGGGCTCCTCTTTGCTCCCTTGAGGAGGACAGTGACCTGGATCAGTGCTGCTCTCCACTGTCAGAGAAAAACGTGCCTCTGTCGCCCTACTCCCTGTCGGGGGACTGCTGCAGGTTGGTGGGACTTACTCACTCCTGCTCAGCTCCTCTTACCCATGGGCTCAACCTCTAGAATGATTCATTCTCATAGTCCCACCACAGCCCTCACCTGGATATTCATTTCCTACCAGTCCCTGTTTATCCTTCCTGTTAGAGGCCTTCTAGTGCTGTGATTGTTTCTAGTCCTCTACTAATGGTGGTCGATAATGAGGTTCGTATATGGGTTGTGACTGTTAAAGATCCACGGTGTGGAAGAGAAAGTGTCCAACCTTCTGTGTGGGATGTGATGCATATTGTATTGCAGCGCTGTCATGGACAGTCCAAGCAGATTTCTTTGGAGAGATCCAGACGATACTTTAGGTAGCTCCTCAATTGACCCTTCACCGGGAGTTTGATTGACAGGCGATCTGGCCAATCAACACAGAATCTGCCATTTTGTCCGACAAACAAACCAGACAGGAGAGTAGATTAACGGCGGTGGGCTTGAACTTGAAAAATAGTGTTTATTGACGTCTTTCAGTGATTGAAACAAGATACTTTTTGATGTTCATTCATGTTTATTCTGTGCTATAACTAGTAAAGAGGAAGAGATGATCGTTTCACGTGCCACTTGAACTGAGGTGTGACGGCGATCTGTCACAACACAAAGAAATTAAAGCTGAGACATTTTCATACCAAAAGTAACCTGCTCTGTCTTGTCTGTCAGCGCGTTGTCAGTGGTTTGCTTCGCGATGGATTTTTCACTGGGTGAGAACATGATGTGTGGCATGAGAGCGGCATAGCTTGTCAGACGTAGCAACAGTAACTAAGGGTGGATGGGTCTTTGCAAAGGGTCAGTTGATGTAGTTCAGCCATATTTAATGAGGTAGAATGGAGATTGAAATCTGATTACAGTTTTGGTTGTGGCTCTCTGGCTTTGTGATTTGAGATCAGGCGAAATAACCGTTGTATCGATATTCATCTACAGGGCCACACGGATGCCTCAGGAAACAATTAGCGTAACTTATGAGGTATGTAATTGACTTAGAGCTGCATCCTGCCGACAGCAAACTCTGGAAGAAAAACTACTTTTGAGGTCCAAGTACTATTTGGTTGTTACAAATTCTTTCCTAGGTAGTAGCTTTCATTTGAGCTCCTCTCTAGCTTATAAGAAAAAAAGTATGGCTGCATCCAAAATCACATACTGTCTGACTAGGTACTACATTGGATGAAGAACAAATTTTGTGACAGCTAAAAAATTATGTTCTATATAGTGTGAATGTGTAGTATGAATGTAATCCGGACGTACTCGTCATGTTGTCATTGTCCTGTGACCTACCAACGTCAGTTGTCACTTCACTGCCATTCACAAACCCTCTCATGTGGCCTCATGGGGTGACAAAGTGTCCTTTGGATGCACAATTCAGAATCTCGCTGGTAGTAATCCATCCGGGTACTTTTTGCCAACTGTAGTATGAATACTGTGAATTCAGACATACTACTCTTTTCACATCTTGTTTTTTCCAACTTTGTAGTAGGGAAGCATTCATATTTGGATGCAGCTTATGTTTGTTTGGAAAGTGGCTACATCCATAAAGCTTTTTGAGAAGATCTGCTTATCTCTAAGCTAAAGTCAATGCTTAACACTTTACCTGAGCTTCACTAGGCTTCTGTTTTTTTTAATTGTTTACGTATTAAGGGTGAGAGGAGGTTTCTTCCCACATGTATTACCACTCTCACGCAGTGCTGTTAAAATAACATGTGCTCTTAAAATAGCTGACATTTAGAGATCAGCCAGCAAGACTTAATGGTTTAAACCAGAGCTGAAAAACCAAGGCTTGGAGATCTGCCACAAAGCATGCTCAGGTGTCTTGAGGTGTGACCCATGGCAAGGACACATTTCTATGTGGGAGGACCATCGCATGTAATGGTGCATTTAAAGGCACAATATGTAAAACAGAAATTGTATTAAAATATCCAAAAACCACTAGAACAGAGTTTATATATTTTGCTGACTTTTGGTGTACTTACATTATCCCAAATGTTTCGAAGAATGTTTAAATCCAGAGAAATAAGCAATTTTAACTAGTGACACGGACTGTGTCCATAGTGTCATTGTGTCGCCTGCCAATGACGTCATAACCCCTTGATTTCCTTCGAAAACATGAAAGACCAAAGACGCCTTAATATGTTGTGCTTTTTAATAGACAGACAGGTGACGACCGCACAGAGTAGCATTAAAACAGAACTTTCAAATGTATCTAGTATGATAAAACAGCGCTGCTTTCCGGAAGGAGCGGAAGCGGTCGACTGTGGCATAATAAAAGCTCCGCTGCTTTCGAGCCGTGTGTCACGCTCGTTCAGCGGCCTTGTTTCGCTTCGACGGCTTTCAGCCTCACCCTGCTTCATTCTACTACGTTAATAAATCATTAGCTCATCCATGAACATGATTTCTGCTTTCCCTATTTTTAAGTCCCGTCGGATTGCATCGGCTGTGGGGATAAAGATGACAACTCCCATGATTCCACACTCAGTCACGGCGTCATCAAACTACGCCTTTGTCTCTTTATTTATTTTGAATACGCGCCCTCTAGTGACGAAAATTACATATTGTGCCTTTAAATGTTTTAACTGCATCTGAATATTTAGTTTGAGGGATCTATTCATGGAATACTATAGGAATTATTCATAAGTTTCTGTCTGCTCCTTATTATGTGCTCAGTCACATCTGCAGTTATATTTTGAAGAGAACATTCTCAAGCGACAGTGAAAACATTCACATGTACTTCAGCTCTTTAGAAAACCATTTACGAACAGATGCTTCAAAGAACCAATACAATGATCTGAAGAACCTAAAATGCAATATCAAGAACTTTAATTTCCAGTAGGTCTGGATGATAATCAGAGAACTTATGCTAATTGGAATGTTTTATTTGTCAATGTCTCAAGTTAATTCAGAAATCTAATACAATTCATCATTTGTACCCAACATTTTCAGTGAAGTCATCATGTGCCATTTTTCATGTATTAAAATGTTTTAGTGAACATGTATGTAGAAAATGTATTGGTAATATTGGTGCATATAAATTAAAAAACAATTAAATATTATTTTCCCTTATGTTAATTTAGTGAAACAGGAAAATGTCACTGGAAATCATATTTGAATTTGAGTATCATAGAATTACAGTATCATATCTGCCAGAGTATTTACTATAAAGATTGAATGCTTGTCTAATGAAATCATCTCACTGTTCTAGAACAGCAATTGTGAAACCTTGTGAAAAGGCTGGATAGAATGTCTTAAATGTGGTAATTGGATTGAGTCTTTCCATTTTAATTTAATCTAATGTGATTGTCTCAATATATTCTGATTAAAGTAGAAAGGAAGTGAGAGAGAGAAATGAATCTGGCCTTTGTAGTCAAGAAAAATATGAGCGATCATAAACAAAAGGAGTCCATTAAAGCGATGTCCCATAAAGCTCTCATGGACGTTATTACACACTCTGCTCAGACAGACTGTAAAGCCATGTGTAAGATGATGGAGATGTGACGGGTTTCGTTTTTCTCTTTCTCTGTGCTGTTTCTTGCTCTGATCTTGTAGAGCCCAGACTGGATCATGCGTGTCTGAAAATAGTCATTATCCTGGTCATTCAGTCTGAAAAGCCTCTGGACACTGACACGGAAGCAATCTTCCCTCTCATTTGTGCCCATTTGCAGCTAGTTAACATGTAAAGGACCCATATCACGGAGGATATGATTGGTACATCCATTACAGTGGCTAAACCATGTGATGTGACCATAATGCCATTTGTCTTATGTTGTTGTTGTGCCAGTAAGTATAAACATCAAGGATTAAATTTATGGTTGTCTAAATATAGTTTTTCCTCATACCATTCCTCTGGAAAGTACTGCTCTTTGAAATGCTTGGAATATCTAATGAATATCACAGTCAAATCTCTTGTCTCTGAAGACTTTAAATTGTACACAATTGGCAGATGACTTACAGCATTCAAAGTGTGCATTTAATAATATTATGTTTCCTGGGAATCCAACCCATGACCGTGACATTGCAAGCACAGAAATGCAGTTCCCCATTGTATTTGTTTCAAATCCACCAGCAGCAATGTTAATGAATAATGCACAAATTATTTTGAAAACTGTGTGAAAAAATGTATATATTCTGTAAAAGATTTATTTTCCACAGTTTTGTTTGTCTCATTGCATCTTATTTGCTGCTGTCATAAAAAATGGTATTGGCGTTAATTCAGGTGAAATTTGTCTTTTTATTTAAATTTTTTTTCTCCATTTAATCTATCCATCTTTTCTCCAAACCACTTGACCTATATAGGGGATGCAGGAGCCCGTTTTATTTTGTTTTCAATTTATCCATCCATATTATTTTTTTTTTTACCCGAGTTATTTTAGTATTATATTTGGTTTTAGCCATTAAAAGTCAGTTGACCTCTATTTTGAAATGATGTCTCTCCCAGATTACCAGTCATGTGTGGTGTTCTCTGAAGAGCACCAGTGAGATGTGAACTCATCTGTGATTCACTTTGAACTGCCGCTTGCCTCAGTGGAACAATGGCGCTGACATCCTCATAATATGAATGTTGACAGACATTTGTTACACAGTTGTTTGTACGTGTTGCTTTCCCAGATGACCATTAACACTAGCTGAGTCAGAGATTAAATTCACATGCATAAATGCCCATGATTGGTAGAGAGAGAAGGGAAGAAAAAACTTAACTCAGATCTCGATAACATCTCATTTCTTTCTTGGCAATGAGATTACATGGAGAATAAACTGAGCCTTCAACTTAGATCCTGCTGTCTCTCTGTCTCTTATCTCCCCCTCGACACTCTCCACAAATCCAGCTATCCTTCCACTAACAAACAGCTTTTCCGTTTCCCCCTGCTTGTGTGATTTAAAGTTTAACGCTTCTATAGGTTCTGTTGATGTTTTTGTAGGGAATTACTTTCCATGTATCCTTCAGGAAAGGGAAATGTTAGGTTTATGTGGTCAGTGATCTGAAAATGGTGAACACAGAAACTGCATGTTTCCGTCCCAACTATTGGTTTCTGTTTTAGCCTGTTTATGTTTATAGTGTCCCATTGTAGTCTGTATTTAAATTTTTTATGGTTTATTCAAAACTTGAAAATCCTCACAGCAAATATTAAGAATCAGTTGCGATTACAGCTGCATTATGAGATGAACAGTATTATAGAATTGCAGTGATATAAGTCTGTGGCTGTTCATGTTGCTTTGCAGTGGTTTTAGGAGGATGACCGAGTGTTTCTCCCTCTCTCTCTCTCTCTGTAAATAAACTGTAGGATCTGTCACTGTGAGGGGGATGATGAGAGTCCGCTGATAACACCCTGTCACTGCACTGGGAGTTTGCGGTTTGTCCATCAGTCCTGCCTGCAGCAGTGGATAAAGAGCTCAGACACGCGCTGCTGCGAGCTCTGCAAGTATGACTTCATCATGGAGACCAAGCTCAAGCCACTCCGCAAGGTAACGTTACAAACATGTACACACATACAGATGGAAAAATGTTGAGGTTTACCTGCTCATACTGCACATCTTTAAAAAGCACACTATAAAAAACCTTCTGTAAAGAGTTAAAACCTGCCCTTATAAAACACATTTATGACTGTAAATAATTTTCAAACTGCAGTCACTGTAGCACTCTATGAATGATGCTGTTGCTGTTTGACAACTGTATACAGCCTACAGTTAAGAACTGATGGAGCTGCATTAGGATACTTGATGGAAGAATTGTTTATTATTATTAAAAAGTTACTAATAGAATATTGGTACCTTTTATCATATTGCTGTATAGTAACGGCACTCAGGGCCATGTATAATGAAGTAAAAAGCCACAAGAGGCTGCGAGTGACATTAAGTTTACCACAGGTGAGGGTTTTTAAGGGCACTCTGCTTCAAGGTTTTTTTTTTTTATATATGCCGGTACGATAGTTGATCCGTGTAGATGAGGAGCAATCTGTCCTTTTGAATGATTCAAAACAAGTTGGTCCATAAAGCCTGCAGGATGTTTTGATAATTCATTGTTATAATTAATAATTTTTGAGTGACATAAGATGAAAGTCTAGCCACTTCAGTGTTTAGTCTTTGTCCACTGCTTCCTCGTTTAATTACATTTCTGATGATGTGTGTCTCAAATGGGGTTTAACATTGGGCATATCTAGGACAGCCTTTATGTCACCGTAGAGATTGTGCTTGAGCAGACTTCCTCAGAGAGAGAGAGAGAGATTTCCAGGTGTCTGCAAGATACTTCAGATGAACTGAGACGCAAAACCGGTCGGTGTGACATGACAGACTGACTATTAACAAGTACACTCTGCTGGTTGGATTCATTCACAGTTTGTGTTTTATCACTGGCTGTAAATTGATATTTGAGTCATTGTTCTGTTGAATAGGTTATGAATTTTATTGTGTTGGCAGGTGTTACTCGTGTTAACAAATGAGCACAGCATGTCAATGTCAGCATCCTTCCAGAAGAAAGAGTGCCGATCAAATCTCATCTCAAATTAAATTCGAATGACATCCATAGACACTGAAGGGGAAACAAGAAATTCAGATTAGCACTTGACTGATGTTTTTTTTTTTCAATGGTTGATTGTTAAATAACTACATTTGTCCTCCCTTAATCCTCAATACATGGTTAAAGCCTTCCTCGTGTCCCATTTAGTTTTCCCCGGGTTTGTGCATCAGTTGAAGTGTTTTCTTTTTTGTCTACAGACCTATTATTGGAGCCGTCATCTTATAAATATTCAAAACCAAAAGCTGAGGTTTCATGTCTACAGGAAAAAAAAAAAAAATACGGAAAATGGGGTGTTGAACATTTCAGCTGTTCTCGGTTTTGAAAGTCTTGACTTTGAGGCATGTCCTTTGTCAACATGCTGTCTGTTCTTTTAAAAGTGTGTGTCTCTTATGTTTTATATCATTTTTTTGAGAGATTTTAAGTCTGTTTTTGAGAGATTTTATGTCTTTTCACCCAACTGACAGGATTATATAATAATGTTTCATTGACTTCCATTGAATTTTTCATTACTTGGCCAAAAGTATGTGTATACCCGAACACCACACCCATATGTGCTTGAGCATTTCATTTCCAAACCATATAGGTGTTCCAAGAGTTTGTCCTCTCTTTGCTGTTATAATAGATTCCAGTCTTCTGGGAAGATATTCTGCTGGATTTTGGAACGTGTGCAATTGCTTATTCACATTCAGATGCAAGAGTATCAGGGAGGCTCATAGTCGGTGGTGTTCAGGTCTGAGTTTGTGTTGGCCAGTCAAGTTCTTCCACATCAGACTCAGTAAAACAGTAAACCTCTGGTGCCACTTTGACAGACACTGAGCTTTTTGGTACATCCTAATGTGCTGAAAATGTTTACTAAAAAGAATGAATGCTAATCTTTTTGATTTTATACAACTGTTAGCATATATGTTGCTGAAATAGTCAACCCTCATGATGTTCCAAACCTGTATGACTTTCATTCTTCATTTCTCCATACAATGAAAGTTAATGGTCAATTGTGTTTACCAACATTCTTCAAAATATCTTCACAGAAGAAACTAAGTAGTTTGTCTAAGAAGACCTTAATACAGTAATGAGGGATAGTTCAACAAAAATGTATTCACCCTCATGTTGTTCTAAACCTGTATGATTTACTGACTACTGTAGAACATAGAGGGTTTTTTTTTTCCATACAATGAAAGTCAATGGTCACCAAAACTGTTTAGTTACCAACATTCTTCAACATATCTTCATAGAAGAAAGAAAGTTGGGTTTGAAATTACATAAGGGTGAATAAATGATGACGGAATATTCATTTTTGGTTGAACTATGCATTTAAACAGGCTTTTAATCATGCAGTATGGCTTTTTTTATTGGATTAAATGTGTACATAGTGTAAATAAACAGAGATTAATGGATTATTCTTTGTCAATATAATGTTATTCTGGTAAAAAAAAAAGGTAGTTTGATGTGGTTTCTGGGTCACTGCTTGATAGAGAGACCTGCACTGAATGGCTAAAAGAGATCCAGAGATCACTCTCACTAAGACACATTAAATATTTATTAAGCAGAAAGGCCAGGTCACCGATTTTTTGTACTGCACTCTGAAGTATGTTGACTATTATATTGGAAGTCATCAGTCTTTCTTTTACAACAACAATTAAAGATCAAATGTGTTGGGAATAATTTCTGTATGTCTTTGTAATATCTGTGTCTGCAGTGGGAGAAGCTTCAGATGACCGCCAGCGAGAGGAGGAAGATCATGTGCTCGGTCGCTTTTCACGTCATCGCCATCACATGTGTCGTCTGGTCGCTCTACGTCCTCATTGACCGCACAGCAGAGGAGATCAAACAAGGTTAGCCTTGCCCTCTCCTTCCCTTCCCCAGCCTGTTTAGCACCAACTCCGCCTCTTCCTCATCCAGCACCGTCTGCCTGCTTCCCTCCAGCCCCATCCCCCTCCGTACCATCCAGCAATCCTCACGTTCCCCCTGGATTTTTCTGTTGCTTATGGAACGATCACATTCCTCTGACTGACAGCTGTTTGTTGTACTCAACGATGCATATCTTGATGTATTCATTACCTCCACACAGATGGTTTCTTTCTGGATCTTTTCATTTGAGATAAAGGTAACTTAATATGGGTGTCTCGTTTTAAGAAGTGAGAGTTTGTACGTTCTAGGGGTGCAACGGTTCTCGGTAAAAAATCGAACCGTACCGTTCTCCACACATGGTTCGGCATGCACTATGCAATGTGCAACTTAAATCTGAGAATGCATCTGTAATATGGTTTGTTAGAGTTCGGCTAATGCATGTTTCTGTTGATGGATACAAATTCTGGCTTCCCAATACATTACAACAAGAGCGATGAGAGAGAGAAAAAAAACAATACGTGGACAAACCAGTCACTCTTTAATCAATGCGAGTGCTTTATGCTGGAATAACTGTAATTTATGCTGTCATCACGTGTTGATAGTGCAGGTGAGACCTGAACAGCACACGTTGCTATCTGTGTTAAAACGAAACTCATTTAAGCCTTGCCAGTTGAAATATTAAAGAGCCAGAAGACGTGAACTCACGTGCGCAGTGAGAAGATCTGTGTGTGTACCCCTAGTACGTTCATAGTCTCATCTTCAGACCGACATGTTCAGGCCAACCACAGTTCGTTCACACACATAACTGGAAATCTATAATTTAACATTGTTGACATTACGCAACTTTTGATATGTACTTCCCCACTGTATAGAATGCAAAGAGAAATGCATTAAATAATACAGATGAATATGCAATATTTATGATAGAGTTGGTGAACAATATGTGGGTAATGTACAGATCTGCTGTAAGTAGCTAAATAACTTGTTTAACAAAACATTTTTAGTATGTCATTGGTTAAATAACATATTGGTCACAAGACAGTTGTCAAGATGGCAGATGTAGTATGTTTGGAGATCATTTTTATACTATACATCAGTATAATAAAAAAGCACACTTCTTTGGTATATACTCTAAAAAATATTTGATTTTGGACACAACAAAACACTTTCTGTTTACTATAAGTGTGTGCTGCAGTTTTGTCATCTGCCGCTTTAAATGATCAAGCTCAATGTATTTAATGTTCATCAGCTGGAAAAAAAAATATTCTGAAAGCAATGGAGCAGTGTTTTCAACACAATTTTGACAAAGGGGACCCTCAACAGAAACCGCTGGGAAAAAAATACAATTAGGCTAATTTTGGGCTAGTTTTGAATCGCAATTGGCTGGTTTTGTTTCACCTGGTGTGGACTTCACTATTTTCATAGAATTTGAATGATTGTTCAAATCTTATTGTCCTTGGTGTGAATGGGTCTTAAGCTATGCGGGACTAGTTCGCTAATGGTAGAGTTGATTTACTCTCAGATCATCTCTCAAACTCCATCTAATCGATACCATTAGGGAGTTGTGGAGCGCAGGGACCTGATGTGTTTCGGAGAATATGACAGCAATGGGTTTTATTTCCATAACGAATTTGAGTTGGGGTGCAAGTGTGTGTGTGCTTGAGTAAAACACACTATTCCTTTTACCGCACTCTCGATGAGTTTTAACATTGACCTCGACCCGTAAGCTGATTGCCGTCTGATAGCAGGCACTTTACTGATTTGCTCCTAACATTAAGGGCCCACTCACACGTGCCTCATTGTACAAGAACAGCAGCTTTGAAGGAGAACTTTGATCACTGTTACCATGGTTACACCATTGACTTTTCTTCATCTTGCATGGTAAGGTTTGAGCAGAGTCAGAGGCCTGTCAAGCGCAGTGCATGTACACATACCTGAATGTCTTCACGTGTCCATTCCTCATATCTCACCATTCATAAGCGTCAGATCGTTCCAGCAGCTATCTTAAGATATGATTTCCACCCTCCTGCACCCCTGACCCTCCACCTATATCAGTGGCTTCATCTTTTGCCAATAGTGAAATAGTAACAAACTCTTTTTAATCATGCAGCGGGGAGAATACCAGGTAAACGCTTTTACATTTACCATTCTTTTCTCCTAACTCTTTCTCCTAACTGTAATGATTTCTTTGAAAGTCCTTCTCTTCCTCCCCTGGCTACATCAGCCGTCTCTAGCATTACTGTTGCAATGTGAATCAAGGCAATAATGCTTCACAGCCAGAACGCGCTCTGAACGCAGTGTGCCCGGCTGCCCCATACTGACGGTTGTGAATGTGCAGGACAAAGGCAATTTCAGGCTTGATGGCCACTTATCATAGCCTGACTTTTTTCTTAAATCTATTTTCTGTATATATTCAGGCACAAAAGATTAAAGAGAAAGCAACTGTGAAGGTGATGGGTGGAACAAAGGGGCAAGCGCTGCATTTTAATGGACTGTGGCATGTTTTTATCGAATTCAAAACTGACATAAATCTGTATCGAACTGCTCTACTGATATTGCTCAGGCAAATGTGTAGGTGTCAGTGTAATGAATGAGATGAACCCATCAAACCGGTCCTTTGTATATAATTAGGTTGATTGTAATAAGCAAGCTATTGATTGAAAAGGCCACTTCTATCATAAGAAAAGTTATAAATAGGCTTGCAAAAGACTGTCCTGTATGTGCAGCACTAACCTCATTCTCTGCCCTGTGCCTTTGATAATGATGTCAGGTGGACTAAAGCTGCACCCCGTCCTGACTTACGGAGCCTCCGAAAGCAGTACAGTATTCCATGTCCAAGGCCTTGTGCTTGAACAGACTGTAGCATTTAGAGACTTAGCACTTGGCAATTCCCTCACACTTGATCTTTTCTGACATTTCAAAATGCTCTGTTCCAAATAGGAAAGCAACTGTAAGCAGCGCAAAGGTTGGCTGAATTTATTTCCAATGAAGATGGACAGAGACACACCTGAAATTTCTTTGCTGTTGGTCTCACTTTCTCAGCCATTTCTAATGATTTTGGTCAAATGGTCAAGGGTGAAAATGCTGTATTTGCATTCTGAAGCATAGCCCTGTGTCCATAGCTGGCTCTTTAGAAGCTTGGGTGGGATATCAGGACTCCAGTCACTTGTCTTTGCATCCCTGCTTCTGTGGTTACCCCGCTGTTGTGCTTGATCTTGTTGTATTTCAGAATCACTTCGTATGCATATAGAGTGTATGTAATTTATTGAATTACTGCAGTCTTGCTTTAGGATTACTGCATATGGGTCAATGACATGAGGCTCTTCTTTTGGTCCGGGTCCATTAATTTATTTAATAGTACATTAAAAATGCAATTCATACATGCAACCACCTGTATATACCTCTCCTGATGGAACAGTCCTGAAATAATGAAGACAAATCCGTAATAAATGAATGAACCTTAAACGGTTTGGCTGTAGTTTTAAGTGGTTAAATAGACAACAAAATGCCACTTTTTACTATTGGAAAAACTGCCAAATCAAAATCATATGTTGTGACCCAACCAAATTCATTTGCTGTAACCAATATGCAGGGAAAAAAACTGGAAATAATATTATATAAAGGAATGTGTCAGGGTCAGTAAGTCCCTTAAATTCAGATAATATTACCTTTTTATGACAAGGCAAGGTTTTAATATCATGTGGTTTGGCTTCTCAAAAAAACTCTCTCTCTCTCTCTCTCTCTCTCATCTCTCCCATCCGTCTCTCTCCCCGGCCTCAGCCCATCCTCCCCCGTCTCTCTCTCTCTTTCTCTCTCTCTAATATATATTATAGTGTGTGTTTTAAATTCAGCCCCTTATTTTTATTTCTCCTTTATGTATTTTTTTTTAATATTTATGTATGTTTTATTTTTAAATGTATTTATTCAAAGAGATATTATTCAATATAAGGAACATTTAAGCTTTTAATTTTAACCTGACAGTTACACCACATGACATTCCTAGTTATTAAATTGAAACTTTTCTTGAAAATCTGAAGTTTTTCAAAATCATATGAAACCAGCATGAATACAAAGAGCCCATTTCTAAGAACTTGGAACATGTTTTTTAAACCAAAAGATCATTGACCCTTGTGTTTGATCTTGGATTGTTAACAGATGCTCCTGTTACAATGGGAAGTAAGCACTTCTAATGTGTGTGATACTTACAGCGATGTACTTTCTCCCTTTCATTTATCATACAGGGATACTGGAATGGCCTTTTTGGACCAAACTGGTGGTGGTGGCCATAGGCTTCACTGGCGGACTGGTGTTCATGTACGTGCAATGCAAGGTCTACATCCAGTTGTGGAAGAGACTCAAGGCCTACAACAGAGTAATATATGTGCAGAACCGCCCAGAGACCTGTAAAAAGAGCGTTTTTGATAAGCCCTCACTTCTGGAGCCAAACTTGGAGAATAAAGAGGCACTCGGGCTGGCGCAGTCGGACACAAACTCTTCCCAGTACACAGAGACAGAGGACTACAGTATGGAGATCCTGCACGTGTAATCGCCTGGCCCACATATACCTCCCCCCCCAACTCTAGAGGACCGGCTGGGGCGTCGCATGCTCCGAGACACATGGCGATGCCACACAGCACTGGGCACGAGGACTGTCTGAGACTGAGACTCGTTTTGTTGTTTAGATGTTATTTTCTCTTTGTTCGTTTGTCCAAACTGTTCCTGTGAGTTGTTGGCTAACCATAATGAATCAGTGTGCGCTAGATCTCGGATCATTCCAGCTACTGCCATTGTACTACTGTCGTACAAGAGTTGAAATCCACCGTTCGAGCGGTGTCTGTGTGGACGTGTCTGCGCCGGTTCTGATGGAGTCCATGCATAGAAGCACTTTTTATTTCCCTGTTCTAAAGAGCCCTGTTTTAATAATATATTCATTCCCTTTCTACGTGGATAAGTCATTAAAACAAACTTGAAGTTTTGCGAGCGAGATGTCACATTTTATAGGTGCATTAGTATCTCCACAAACCCCTCAGATGGAACAAAAAAAGGAATCTGAAGGAGCGATGAGGGAACATTTATGTACTGTCATGTATCATTCCACTTCTTTTAGACATCTATTATGACGGAGTAAATTCTGAATTTAGCCGTTGTGAAATTGACATGATCTAGGCTTTATTTTATATCGGCTGATTACTAAATAATCTGGATCATCTAATTACAATATTTATCCTATCAAGGGCTAGATTTACTAAAGTGTGATGCTACAGTTCTTAGCATGTGCAAAAATGATCCCATACGGTGATCAGTCACTGGCTATGCTGCTGATTTTTGCATTTGCTGAAGACTTCAGTGCATTAGTGAAAGACTTTAGTAAATCAGGCCTTAAAGTGTATGTTACGAATGTAAAGAATTCAAATGTCTCCCTGAGGGAAATTAACTTCAGTGTAGCATCATGCAAGCGTTGCAATGAATCAGTCATGATTTCTGTGTGTGAAAGAGATTTACCTTTATTATGAATTTTACCTGCGGAAAAATTGCAAGTTCTATCCTAAATCCAAGGTTTCTGGTTTCTTTTATAAAATGGATTATTAACAGATCTGGCATTACTTCCGAGTTGATTTTAAACCACTTGAATAACAGAAATGGCTTAAATAAGGTTTTAGCAATGAAATGAAATGATGACTTGAACTAGTTAGCAGGACTATTACTCCGTTCTGCTTGTTTGCTTCGATTTTGAAAACAATCATAGCAAATTTCCCATGGGTGTAATTTCAGGTTTGTATTTATTCTGTAATTTTGTTTAGCGTTTCAATGGCTTTAAATGTTGGAAAATAGCCATGTTATAGTTTTGGCCTTCATTCGACTTCGATCGACACCCCCAGCAGTGATGTGCTTCTTGTATAAACTCTGTTGTGAATGAATATTTTTCATGCTCTGATATGTTCTGCCATCTCTAGAGCTACTGCACAGACAATGCACATTCATAATTTTTTAACCTCTTCTGACTGGCTTTGTGCCATTTGACCAATAAAAGATGCTAAATGTTCAGTTTGCTAATGGCACAGCTTTTGTATTCCTTATCAAGTCTGTTTCTTTCTAAGTTCTAAGGTTGAGTCTGTCTGTGTGCGACCAAGCAAATTCTTTGGATAACATCACAATGTATGCACTACAACAATGCATTAATGCAAACCTGTCAGTTCTGAGATCATCCAAATCAAGCCATTTTTTTTGTTGGAGATGTGAAGATACGTGGGATAAAACTACTGCACTGGTTATGTGGTTTGCCAGGCCTCATATACAGTAAATCCTTACCAGCTCAGTTTAAATTCCCATAGCCTAATGATATGATGCATTTGATCAGTTTTATGTCAGTAATTAAGATTCAATGTTTGGTTTCTTTGATAGCATATTTGTAAAACAATGGGAGCTGGCTCCTTTTACACATTTTCCAGAATCTCTTTTTAGCACTGCACTGCATCATATTTTGATGGATGTGTTTTAAAGTGCAGTAATAGTCTTGTTTGTTTCATGGCTCGTCATAGAAGTGTTCAGTGCAGTGCATTACTACTGAATTGGCTTGAACATGGATAACATGACTGTTTCTTGCATCCCCCTCTCATTTCTTGTACTTTTTCTCTAGTAGTAAATTTTTTGAGCATTAAAAAAAACAACCAAATAAAGGAAATGTAGAAGTTATTTTCACCAGCCTGTGTTGTATCACATGTTTGTTTTTATAAATTTCTGTAATAATGGGTGATTAAAGATCTGAAAACTGCCTGGATATGTTGAACGAATTATTTCCCATAGGAAAGTTAAATGATATTCTCAGTCGGTCATTTATGTGTGCCAAGGCCTTTAATAAACACTGTGTCAAATAGATAACATCAGTGGAGTTGAACAAGCATTTCACATTGTGGCTTTCTCAGTGGATAAATACTGGTTCTGTGACACTGAAAAGGCTGTAATCTACATGTTTGTATTTTATCTCTGTTTCTCTTCCCCCCTCAGTATTACCACCTTTATCTGGTTGATTTTAGTTTCTTCGCTGAGATATGAGTGACTACATTTGTGCTGTGTTTTTAAGGGGAGTCTGAGTGAGCAATAAAATAAATCTTAAATTAGCCAGTGTCGAACTACGCCGTTTATTTATCACTCACTCATGAGTTTCAGTTTCTCTGAAGTGAAACCTCATGTGAACCTTCCAGGGTGATACATTTGATAATTTAACTTATGCTAATTTAAGTTAATTATCATCACCGTGCCAAATGCTATTTTACAACCAGCCATTTAAGAAACTGGACCAATGTAAAGCATTAAATCCTCATGCACTTTGCATGAGCCATAGAGCGAGAGGGGAAAAAATGGGGTCATAGGGGTCAAGCAGCTTCCATATGTAATCCCATTAGCTCCACGTCTTTGCCATTAGCTCCCGCCTTGGTAGGACACAGAAACCAATGAATTTAAGACCCACATACATGATGACTAAAATATTTTCAAATAAATCTTGTGAAATATCTACACAAACATGCATCATACTGTCAAACTCTCAAATGGTCCCTCAACACAAGAAGAGTAGAGAGGAAGGTCAGAACACAGAATAAAATGGCCCCTGAGAACTGACCTTACTGCTAACCTCCACTACATTGATCTAAAAGCAGCTGGACAGTGATATTATTATTACTATTGCCTTATTTTACCAGTTTAGTCTCTAGAGTCTAGAGATTAAGATCTCTTTTCCGAGAAAGACCTGGCCAAAATGTGGATAACGACTAAATACTGTAGAGACTCTTATAAGCATTTGACTGAATGTTACCAAGATATGAAGCCAACAAACTGATTAGTGCTTTATGAAGGTGTACTATTAAAAATTGTTATTTAGATAGAAAATCTAATAAAAAAAAATGTGGAGGAAGCCTTTCATCAAGTTGAAATGATTTAAATGAATAGTAATTTACTTTATGACAATGTTCACAATGTTAAAACAAATATAAATATAAGCTGAAAGTAGCCTGTATAATGGAGGGAGACTTTGTTTAAAACCTAGCTGTCACATAAAAAAAAAAAGAATGTACCTTGATATTTACATAGTACTCTGGTTCCTGTCCTAAGACTGGTAGTATCATGGTACATATTGGTACTTTGTTGTATGTGTCGTGTATAATGTTAAGTATAAATGTTGCAGGTGAGTAATAAATAAATAAAATTGTATTGATGATCTAGAGCGCCCCCTGCTTCCCTCACCCTGCAGGCGTAGCTCTACTTCCAGTTTCACTAGGTCCCCTCTGGGTTCCTAACGCTAAACACTGTTTCTGTTTGAAACATTACACGTTTATATTTTTTATTGTGAATTGTATTTTACGTTATTTTTGTTATTTTAAAAAGATAAACATTTAGTAGTGGACACACTGAAGTTTGCTTGTTTTATACTGTATAGCATAAAGAGTAAACAATTATCATAATATGAAAATTTGAATTCATTATATGCCTGCCTTAAACCAGTTACTGACATATCTGTCAAACACTGATATATATTTGGACACTGTATGGAGCAGATATTGGTCAATATGGTGGTCTTGGGATGATGTGTGCAAACCAACGGCCTAGGAGAAGTTTTTAGAAAATTAAAAATGGCATAACAATGTCCTAGGGTTAAACAAAATTGAATGGAATGTATGCATTCTTCTAGGGCCTGATTTAAGGATTCAGCTGGAAAAAAAAATTTGGCCTTATGGTTACAGAGTTATGAACTAAAACGCAAATATACAAGAGGGAGATCTACAGGCCTGTGGTCTCTGACTCCAGACACTTTTAGAGCATAAAAAAAGAACAAAAAAAAATCCCTATTGTGCTTGGACCCCTAAAAGGGTTTTAATTACTAGATTTAGCAAAACTTTTGAAAACATCACAGCATAAGGAATGGAACAAACTTTTTTCTTTTCTTTTTTTTTTTACATGAACAACTTTAGAAATGCTTTAGCAGCCCCGAGAGGCCAGTGAATGCATGGCTCAAGCTCGTGAGTCACCGAGCACTGCAATCCAACTTCAGCTGGAAGTGAAATGAAACTCTCTGGACACACAAAGAACACTCTTTGATTTCTGCAGATAAATAGCCACTTGCTCTTTATTTTAAATCGATGTTAATAGCTTCAGAAATGTGACTCCATGAAGTTCAACAATCGTTTACAGTTAAATGAAGCACACTTTCTTTTTCACTTACATTGAAATGAAAACAGGAAGCACTTCAAGACAATTATTGACTTAAGTGAGTGAGTGACGTGACATGTGGCCAAGATGGTGACCCATATTAAGAATTAGTGCTCTGCATTTAACCCATCCAAAGTGCACACACACAGCAGTGAACACACACACACACCGTGAACACACACCCGGAGCAGTGGGCAGCCATTTTTGCTGCGGCGCCCGGGGAGCAGTTGGGGGTTCGGTGCCTTGCTCAAGGGCACCTCAGTCGTGGTATTGAAGGTGGAAGAGAGCGCTGTACATTCACTCCCCCCACCTACAATCCCTGCCAGACCTGAGACTCGAATTCGCTTTGGGTTACGAGCCCGACTCTCTAACCATTAGGCGACAACTTCACCAAACTATACACCTTAATAATATCTTCAGATACTTTATATTTAATTCCGGTTAAGCAATGGGAAAAAGACCTACAGATAACAATTTTTGCAAACAAATTTGTATAAACACATTTAGTTTGAGTAGTAGCATCAAAATACAACTGATCCAATATAAAATCTTATATAGAATACATTTAACACAATACAAAATTTTTTAAATGGGTATGTCGGATT
Source organism: Sinocyclocheilus anophthalmus (assembly GCA_018155175.1). Taxonomy (NCBI): domain Eukaryota; kingdom Metazoa; phylum Chordata; class Actinopteri; order Cypriniformes; family Cyprinidae; genus Sinocyclocheilus; species Sinocyclocheilus anophthalmus. Next base: position 41,943 of record JADLZN010004669.1, read on the forward strand.
CTGACAAATGTATTCACTGCACATTTAATTTTTCATACGATTACCTTCACGCACTTTGGTCCTGTCCATCAATTACCCCATTTTGGAGAGATGTTACTGCTAAACTGTCGGTTTATTTTAAATGTGAGATACCTCTATCTCCATTAGTATGTCTATTAGGTGACCATTCACTAATTAAACCTACACCAGATTGTGTCGCCCCTATATAGGGAAGGAAAAAAAAATCTGCAGTATAACGTTTCCAATACACCTTTTCATATTATTATTATTATTATCTGCTCTTTTATCCTCTTTTTTTATTGTGTTTATCTTATATTTTCCTCTATGTATGTGTACAACTATGAATAATGCCACATAAGTGCATATGATCTCTATCTACAGTCAATTCAAGGTACCATGTGCTCTGCAATTGTACATGTACATGTATGTGTATCTATATATAGTGCCTTGCGAAAGTATTCATACCCCTTCATTTTTTTCACTATGTTGCTGCCTTATGTTAAACTGCTTAAAGGCAGGGTAAGCGATTTCTGGTAGCCAATGTTGATATTTGAAATCACCAAAACAAACACGCCCCTACCCCAAAAGGGTCTTGCCCCTATTTTGATAGCTCCACCCCACATATGCGTATGCAACCCAGGCAACGATTAGTTCTGTGAAACAAAGCAAAACCATTGTTATACCGTGTCTACATCGGACGTGAGCGGCGCGGCGCGGTGCAACAAATCCCCTACAGAAAACTGCTACCGGGTTCTATTTATGACGTGCTGACACAAATTTCAAATGGTTTTCAATGGTTGTTTGATCGCGGCCCGTGTAGGCAGCTGTTAGCTGTTTAGACCGGTGTTGCTCACCTATCAAGAAGAAAAAAAGCAACATCGGCGTCCGATCGCAGGCCTTCTGCTTCTTGAGTTCTCTCCAGCGCTTGAAAGCTGATCCGATATTTACACGGGTCATACTTCTTGCCTTATCGTTCCGCAGACTTTTTCCTCTTTTGTTTTTTATCCGCCATCTCTATCTTTCTGTCGCTCGGCTCAGCTAATTTCCGTCCCATGCACTGAACGCGCTCTCCTCCACATCACGAGTAGACACATCCCTTATTGCTGATTGGCTACAAGTTTTGTTTTTCTATTGCGGCCCGAATCAGTCTTTCTAAGTGTTTTTGAAAAATTACCTACCCCTATCTTTAAATTACTTTTTTTCCCTATCAATCTACACTCCATACACCATATTGACAAAGCAAAAACAGAATTGTCATAACTTCGTAAATTAATTTAAAATAAAAAAACTGAAATAAGTACATTGCATTTAGCTGAAGCACCTTTACAGCCTCAAGTCTTTTTTGTTTGATGCGACATTTGCTCATTAGCATTTGGCAATTATCTGCCATTCTTCACCTCACCTCTTCACCTTTTAAGCTCTGTCAGGTTGGATGGGGGCAGACGCACATTTTCAAGTTTCTCCAGAATTATTTGATTGGGTTCAAGCTCAGGCTCTGGCTGGGCCACTCAAGGACATTCACAGAGTTGTCTATAAGCCACTCTTGCTGTGTGCTTAGGTTCATTGTCCTGTTGGAAGGTAAACCTTCTGCCCAGTCTGAGGTTCTGAATGCTCTGGACTGGGTTTTCATTAAGGCTATCTCAATATTTTGGTGCACTGAGCTTTTCTTCTACTCTGATGAGTCCCTCAGTCCCTGCCGCTGAAAAACAGCCCCACAGCATGAGGGGCCTTTTGGGATGGTACTCTGCAGGTGATGAGCAGTGCTTGGTTTCCTTCAAACATGATGCTTGGAATTGAGGTTCATCAGACCAGAGAATATTATTTCTCACAGTCTGAGGGTCCTTTAGTTGCTTTTTTGCAAATTCTAAGTGTGTTTTCATGTGTCTTCACTGAGGAGAGGATTGCAGTGGTGTTTGTCCTTCTGTAGGTTTTTCCCATCTCCACATATGATCATGGAGCTCAACTAGAGTGACCATCAGGTTCTTGGTCACCACACCAACCAAAGCCCTTCTCCATCAGTTGCTCAGTTTGGCCAGGAGGCCAGCTCTAGGAAGAGTCCTGGTTGTTCCAAACATCTTCCATTACGGGTAATGGAGACTACATGCTTCTGTGAACCTTCAATGAAGCAGATTTTTTTCTGAACTCTTCCCCAGATGTGTGGCTTGACGCAAACCTGTTTCTGAGCTCTACAGGCAGTTCTTTTAACCTCAGGGCTTCGTTTTTTTGCTCTGATATGCATTATCAGCTGTTAGACCTTTTATTAAGATGTGTGTGCCTTTCCAGATCATATCCATTCAATTGAATTTGCCACAGGTTAACTTCACTCCAAGTGTAGTGACATCTACAAGCAATATGAATGCTCCTGATCGAATTTCAACTTCCCCATATGGGAAGGGTATAATACTTCGCAATGGATATTAAGTTTTTTTTTTGAATAAATTTGCAAAGATATTTTTTGTTTTTTTTTTTTTTTTTTTTTTTTTTAGTTAAACACCTGTTTTTTGCTCTACCTTAGGTGTATGGAGTATAGATTTATTGTGGATGTGTTTAGCATGAGGCAGCAATATAACAAAACGTGAAAAAAATGAATACTTTTGCAAGGCACTGTATGTATTGCTTCCATTACTGCTACTATGGCAATTTGTTGTTGTTATTATCATTGTTATTATTATTATTAATATTGTGATCACTCAATCTGTTACTTAGTTTTCATTCATTCATTCATTACGTATCCTCTAATACAGTATTTCTCAACCAGGGGTCCGTGGACCCCTAGTGGTCCTTGACGTAAGGCCAGGGGGTCTGTATAAAGTATGAATTTTTGTATACATTTTGTATATTTTGACATGACATGTTCCCATGAAAGAAAATTCCAATATAGCTGATGATATGACCAAATACTAGACAAGTCAACTAATTTTAATTATACTTGACTGCATTTGGTCCTCACAAAGACACAAATGATACATAGATTAGTCAATTTTGTTCTGGGCGTCCTTGAGGATGGTTCTGAATTGGACTGGGGTCCGGTATGCCAACAGGTTGAGATTCACTGCTCTAATACATGTTTACTCATTATCTTCAGTTTATTTTTATTTGATTTATTTATTTCATAATTCCTCTCATTCTACTATTCTTTCTTTTCTTTCTTTCCTCTCTTTTCTTTTTCTTTCCCCCCCTATTTCTCTCCGTCTCTGTCTCCATCTCTTTTCTTCTTCTCGCTCTTATGTTTTCTTTGCTCTCTTTATTTCCTCTCTCTCTTCCTATTTCTATCATTTCTGTCATGGAACATCTCTCGGCTCGAAGGGAGTAAAATGTTTTTACCAACATTGAACTGCCAATTGGTTTGTCAAACAAGAACAATATGGTTGTGAGAAGAAAAGCTGTGGAAGTATTGACCTCAGCATTACTATTTTGAACGGCATATTGTAGCATCTATAAAACAAGGCGAGGCCGCAACTAGATCATGCACTAATGATAGAAGGGCCTGCCAATGACCTACAAATCAAGGAAATGGGTTCATGGTTCACTCCGCCTTATTTCTCCACTGTCAGTTCCTCAATATTTCTCTCCTTCTTCCTTTCCTCTCTGCCTCTCCCTCCCTCTCTCTCTCGCTATCATTCCTTTCTTTTTTTCTTTCCCCAACATCTCTTGTTTTACAGTTTTTTTTCCTCTTGGATTTTTTTCCCTCTTGGAATTCCTTTTTTTCTTTGATTTTCTTTCTCTAATGAGGAGGACAAGGTTATCAATAATGCTAACAAAAGGGTGAATGAATGATTAACTCAATGAAAATTAATATTATTTATCTAGTTTCTTACAAAGAAAAGAAAAGAAAAATCTCACACTAAAGGTCTACTGTTTTTTTCTAAATTTGACTACCAATAATGCCTCTCCTTCTATAATTTGTCACTATCTAATCATCAGTGTTACAAGAAATGTGTCTACACTATATCCAAATACATTGTATACACAACTGTATATTATTATTATTAGCATACATCACAACTGTTCGTTAGTATTATTGTTACATTTTTTTTTATTATCTCCCTATCATATAGACTATTGAAAGGCTGTGGAAAATATCTACACTATTCATGCCATGTTTATTCGTATATCTGTCTTTGGTTTTGGATACCTTTTTTTTCTTTTTCTTTTTGTTGTTTGTTCACTTTTCTGTACTCTGTCTTGTCTACTGTCATTTTTTCAATCGACCACATTAAAGGAAAAACAAACAAACAAACAAAATATTAATTCCCTTGATCAAATCGTGAGTTTTACCTATATGTTGTGCAATAATAATAATAATAATGATGATGATAATGATAATACTAAACATGGTTTTTATTAATTATTTACTTTATTATTACAGAGATTATATTTATATATTATATTACAAATTGTATTTGTTGTTTGTTGATTTTAATATAAAACTTAGTGAAACGATTTATTTGTCAGTGCGTTTTAACAATACCGTGATAATACTTATAATACTGATAAACATGATAATTTTGGTCACTATAATCGTTATAAGAAATTTTCATACCATTTCATCTCTAATAAATAATCCCTTGAAACTGTGATATTTGAGTCATGGGATATTTTCTATATTGGCAACGTGAGTGGAGGAAAGAATGTGAGAATAAAGCTCGAAGCACATCTGTTCTTGGCTGTAAGCATTTACCATCAGGCACCATTGGGGCAGCCTGGGGTCCTTGAGCAGGTTGTCGGCACGGGTGTGTTACATTACAGTCTCCTTCAGTTCGCCCTCCAACTGGCCGGACCCTGCACATTAGCTCAGCGCTGGGAATAAGTTCAGCAGTCGCGACTGAATAACCTCACGCCACTCCTTTTAACAGGTAAGCCGGTGAGAACGCAGAAATCATATATCGCGGACATTGCAGCTGTCAAATCGCATGCTTTCTACCTAGTGCTAGCGCGTTAGCTGGCGTTAGCTGAATCACTCAGAACTCGGACTCTCGGCCTGCTGTAATGTCGCAGCCCAGAGCCTGAGATCAGTCACAGCGACATGAGCACAAGTCAGCGGCGTGGCTTTAATTGACAGATGGCCGGCTCAGTGCTTGGCTTCCCGCACGCTGACACGATTGCTGGAGCCGCTTGACCCGCGTCGCGCTGGTCGTTTTTAGTGCTCTTATTTCTGTTTTAATCACAGTTCGTGCTTTACTTCTTTCGGTTTCGTTTAAAGTCGTCGGTGTGTGCGCCAGCGCCGTGCGGGTTCCTGCGGCTACTGAAAATAGGGAAGGAGATCCGCAATTAGCCTTGCCCTTACTTTGCCCTTTATAATAAAGCAGTTCTCACACCCGTCTATTAATTGAGCTGATTTATCTGATAGATCTATAAGGTTGCTGCACAGGAGGTGCATTTTTCTTTCATAGAAATGAATACGCTAGAAGAGCTAGTAAGTAATTGTTTCTATGGTGGAGGAGTATTTCATAAGCAGCGGTAATGTAGTTCTTCCTGAAGAGAAAGACATGGAAACGCCTGGCAAGCCTACAGGTCCAGACATTGCTTTTACTGCCCTGTGTGATAAAGGTCACAGCGATGCTTTCTATTATATTTAGAGTAAGTTATAGTCTCTGTTTGGAAATGTACATTTCGTATATTTCCTCATTTGTTTGTCTGAGCATTATTTGTTACATTAACAGTGTTTGCAGGGCATTATGATGTTGATATTCCTCCAACATTCTTTTTTTTTATTCCCCTGCTGACAGGTTTAAATCAGTCTGGTTTGCTGGTCTTCCAGTCTGCTCAGGTTAATTGATGGCTTCTTTATAAACTAAAGCTTGGACTGGCTAGGAAACCAGGCTAAACCAGTTAAAGACCAGCAAACAATCTTATGCTGGTTTTACTTTCATTTTCCCTATTGTTTTTAAAGGGATAGTTCACCTTCAGTTGCTTCAGTGCGAGACTGGAAACACAAGCACAACAAACAAACTTGAACTTTGGTAAAACAAAAAACACCAAAATCAAAAGAGAAAAAAAAAAAAAAAAAAACAGAGTGGGGGCTTGTCCTTTTTACATTTTGGATTTATCATTATTTGTTAAATGCTGAATTTATATATTTTTTAAAAGACGCCACCGAGCCTGACGTCATATCACAACCTTTGCAGTGTCCAAGAACTTGTGCGATGACTCATAGTCTAGTGTCACCCGGGATAGAATATTCAGAATTCATGTAACATGATCTCTTTCATTAATCAGGCATCTGATTGGTTGTGCGTTTTCTTTCCATCAATTGTATCCTGTGATTGTTTCTCTACTTGAAATTTCAGTGCTGAACAAGTGCTATGCCACGGTCAGTTCCTGATTAGAGTTCCTCATACCTCAGAATCAACAGCAAGATGCACATTATGCAGACCTTACACTAAAGCCTAGCTATTTGTCTCATTATAAGCATCTCCGCCCCTTGCCTCCACACCTTCACCAGGCTTCTTCAGTTTTATTCCTATAATTGCTTCTCATGCTGACTTGCACACATGCTCCACACTTGTAGCTTAGTGTGGAGGATATGTGTGTCAGTTTGTTTTTTTTTTTCGTTAGATTTTGTATAATTTTCGTCTTTTTTTGGTTGGTTTTTTGTCTCTTCTTCCTAACTCGGTGACTCCGTTAGGAGTGGCCTGCTGTCAATTCAGATTAGCTTGAGCAGAGCAGCTGCATTCAGGCTGGGTCATTTATCAAACTGATATGACACTGGCTCACTACGATTACCCATGGAAAGCTAGAGATACCGTAGACCACCCAAAGAAAAAATAAAATAAAATATTACATCCCACCACTTTATTTTCAAATGGCTCATGCGTGTTGTAACTCGAGTGGTCTGGTGTGCTCTCTTCTGCAACAGCTCTTTAGTTTTTCGATGTTCTTCTGACGTAGTCTGACCCACTAATTTTTTTTTTTTTTAATAGATAAAATGGCAGTTCCCCCAACATATGCTGATCTTGGCAAGTCTGCCAAAGACATCTTCAACAAAGGATATGGTAATGTATATAATAATCCACTACATCATTTGAAAAAACACCATTAGTTGTCAGTTATTGTTGTAATAGTTTCCTTTGGTTTGTTTTCTGAAAGGGTTCGGTATGGTGAAGCTCGATGTCAAGACAAAATCAGCCAGTGGAGTGGTGAGACTTTTCTTCTCATTAAATGTGACCCTGTCACTTCTTAAGTGTTTGATTGAAAATACATAAGCCCGTTCCATGTGCATTACAAATACATTTATGTTTATGCATTTTTTTTAGATGGTTTTATCTGAAGCGACATAAATGAACAAAAGCAATTTGTCAAAGAGCCAAAAATATTTGTAATGCACAAAGCCAGTTTTATTGGACAACTAGATTAGGAAGCAAAGCTAGAAGAGAGGAGAAAAGTATGCATGTAACCTATTTCTTATGTTGGTACTCCATGCTTTAATTATTAAGAATTATTTAATGAAACAATACACCTGCTCCATGAATATATCCCTATGATCTGAAATATTTCTCTTTAATATCTCTATAGGAATTCAAGACCTCTGGTTCCTCCAACACGGACACCAGCAAAGTGGTGGGCAGCCTGGAAACCAAATACAAGAGGTCTGAGTATGGTCTGACCTTCACAGAGAAGTGGAATACTGACAACACCCTGGGCACAGAGATCATCATTGAAGACCAGGTCTGAATGTGTTTTCTATCACTTAATGATGATGAATAAAGGTGCATTGTGTTTTAGCATGAATAATAATGCTCTTTATCACTTTTTCAGATTGCAAAGGGACTGAAGTTGACCTTTGACACAACCTTCTCACCAAACACAGGGTAAATTATTCATTTTCTTCACCGAAAAGCTTCAGATTTGGTTTGAAGCACAGATTTGTCTCCGTGCGTGTGTGCAGTTGGGTCAGGGGAGATGAGAGATGGTATCTTGTGTCATGGCAGCCCGTTACTCAGAATTGTATTGAGCAATTCAAGTGTCGCCATGTGACAGAGTTAGCTCTGTTTTGTCGTGCATTGATGCATATTTCAAGGTTACTTTCACACAAGCGCGACAGCATAGTCCTCATGTTCTGGGAACTGTAAATCGAGTGGCACCTGTCTGGTGTCGTTGGGGTCTGTGCTCTCAGATGACAGAATTGCTGACATGGCCTTCACGGATGTATAGCTCATGACAGGGGCTTTGGATCATGTAGCAGAGAGGTAAAGAGCAGCATTTGTCTCGGAGCAAGATCAGTGGATAATCACCTACTCAAACCGTTTAAAAGTTTGGGTTCGGTAAGATTTAAAAACTTTTTTTCATAGTAGTCTTTTATTCTCACCAAGGCTGCACATGTTTGATTAAACATACAGTCAAAGAGTAATTTTATGAAATTGTTTCTCTTGTAATATATTTTAAAATGTAATTTGTTCTTATGGCAAAACTGTATTTTCTGCATCATTACTCCAGTCTTCAGTGTCAAATTATCCTTCAGAAATCATTCTAATATGATGATTTGCTGCTTAAGAAACATTTCTTATTATTATCAGTGTTGAAAACTGTGATAGATTTAAGATTCTTTGTTGAAAGTAAGAAAAGTGTTTATTTGAAATGTAAATCGTTGTACAATTATAATGTCTTTACTGTCACTTTGAATCAGTTTAACACATCCTTACTGAATAAAAGTATTAATTTATTAAAAACATAACAAGAGCAGCTTCCACCAACTGCTGTATGCTCTTTTTGCTGGCATGCAATATGTGTCCATCATGTGTTGTGTAGTTTCTAGAGTCTCAATATGAGCTGGTGATTTAGCTTTAAGTAGTTTATAAATGGTAGTCAGCTTAATGAAATTGAATGACCAAGGCATGACTTTGTCCTTCACTACAGTATCTGCAGCTTCTCATTTAGCCTTTTTTTTTAAAAATTCAGATTAGTTAAGGCCTAAATGTTGGCAACTCCGCTAATTAGATGATTTTATGGTTCCGTTGGTCAACAGCATTTGTACACTTAAGTGACACTTGGGCAGAGATAAGTATGAATAAGTATGAACAATAAATGTGGTATTTTTAAGAAATAAAAATGTAGCGGTTTAAGTAACTAGAGTAAAGCACACTCTTTCAACTAATAATTCAAATGGTGTTTTTTGGGGTTTAAAAATTATAAAACTGGTATACATATAAAAAAAATAAGTCAAGAATATTGTAACACTTCCTGTTTGTCTAAAAGCAGACAAAATTGCTGAAATGTAAACTAAGAAACCCCCACAAATACTATGACATTATTGAAATACTACTAAAAGAGATGGTCTAGAATCAGCTATTTGCCACTTGTTTTGATATGTTATCTAAAGATGAAAATGATATATAGTTTACGTGTGGTTTGATAGTCCAAATACTTAGAATATAAGACTGCATCATTTTTTTCAAAGTCATTTGTTAAACTAATTATATCACTTGTTCGATGGAAAAGAGTATTAACAATCCAAACAGTTTATATTTCTGCAGATTGTAATATTGGTTTATAGCTAGTCAAAAGGCAAATGATCCATATGTTTTAAGTACCTTTTTATAAACAAATGTAATTCCACTAACCTACTCCCCACACCCCCGCGTCCCACCCCTCACGCTAAATTGTGGTTTTATTTTCACGCTGATGAACACAGCAAAAGAAAGATTGGAAACAAGTTAAGTAAACCGCCGTTCAATGGAAAGTGGTTTTAACCATAAACAAGCGTGAGTATGTCAACCTGGGCGGTGACGTTGACTTTGACTTTGCTGGTCCAACCATCCACGGCGCTGCAGTGGTCGGCTATGAGGGATGGCTCGCCGGTTACCAGATGTCTTTCGACACTGCCAAGTCCAAGATGACCCAGAACAACTTTGCTGTAGGCTACAAAACAGGAGACTTCCAGCTGCACACTAACGTGTAAGTCCTGAAGCATCACTACATCATTCTAAGTGCATGAGACTGGGACCTGGTTTATTTTAGTGGGGAGAAGTGTTGATATAGTGAGAATTTATGTACAGAGAGTTCGCTTCGACGTCAGGATTTTTACTGCATGTTGTCCCCGGAATGACACATTGCGTTTCCATTAATAGGCCAAATGGACATGGACAATCTGGACAGGATTTTAAAATCATGATCTTCTTTTCATGCCTACAAATATAATGACAAATAATAAAATATTAAAGTATTCTTAAAGTTATGGCGATTTCTGCACTAAATGTGTCATTTTTAATTGTTCTTGAAAATACTTTGTGAGTGATCTCAGTAAAATTACAAGAGCAAAGTAATTTGTATAAGCATCCAGGAGTTAATGTGCCACTGTTTGATTGATGATTTGTCTGTCCCTGCAGTAATGATGGCTCAGAGTTTGGTGGCTCCATCTACCAGAAAGTGAGTGATAAGCTGGAGACAGCGGTGAATCTGGCCTGGACAGCAGGAAGCAACAGCACACGCTTCGGTATTGCTGCCAAGTATCAGCTGGACAAAGACGCTTCCATCAGTGTGAGTGAACTCGTATTGCTTTTACACAAATCATACATTTCAGAAGTAGGCACCCGTTTGTTTTTGCATCTGATCCCATAAAATAACATATTTCGAAATGTACTTTCTCCATAATAAAGGGTGTAGGAAAAAATCGATTCACTAATGTATGCTGATGCATTCTTGAATGGTTCTTAATCATAATTATTAAATGATATTATCAATCTGTAGTGTCCTTTATACCACTGGTATGTACACTGCTTTGCACATTTTCTCTCTTATTTGACACACTCTGTTCAGTTCATGGAGCTCTCTCCTACTGAGCTGATGATCTGTGTTAAATAAGCGATACGTACAAAATGTGCAAAGCAGTGGGTCCCCCTGGAACGGAATTGAGAACCACTGCTTTATAGCAGTGTTAGGTGCACTTACACTGTGATAAATTTACCAGCCAAACCCAAAAAGGCTGAGTAACCTTTTTTTTTATGGCATCTTACAAAACAACCAATCAATTTCTTGCACCATGATCTATATTTAGAGGAATTTAGTGTATTTACACAAGCAGTACAGTAAGAGGGCACAATGCATCCCATGCTCAAATGTTGATCAATAGTTCTCCTACACAGCCAAAGATGTGAGCTGATTGACAATGACGAAGTTTAAGGCTATTCTAATGCAAAAAAACAAAAGCCCCAGAGCCGACTCAGATTTTCTGAGAGCAGACATACTCTGGTACAGCTTTTACATCGATTCTATACACTGAATTTAGCATCAACTCACAGTAACTTGTCAAAGATTTGTGCCCCTAAAACCCAGAATGTGTTTGTGATTTGCATGTTACATTTGGCTTTGCATGTGAGCGTTATGTCAATATTTTCCTCTCTATTCAACAGGCTAAAGTGAATAACACCAGCCTCGTCGGTGTCGGTTATACTCAGACTCTGAGACCAGGTACAGTGATGAGTTTCTCTGTGTTAGTTTCCTGTATTATTATTTACTCTTGAGAATTTATTTTGTATCTCACGATAGTTTATAGTTGGTAACATCATCTGTCCACCACACAATATGATTCACTTCAGCTTTGGAGACTGATAAAATAGGTTGTTTAGAAATACAACTCATTTATGTGGTTAAGATGCTGTAAAAGCTGCAGTGATTAAATTTGTGATGGTTTTTCAGGTATCAAGTTGACCCTGTCGGCCCTGGTTGATGGAAAGAGCATCAATTCCGGAGGCCACAAGCTGGGCTTGGGCCTGGAGCTGGAGGCCTAAACCTGCTCCTGCTTAACTTCAGGGACAAGGGAATATCAGAGAAATCTGGCCTTAACTCCAACTCCAACAGCAACCAGCAGGGGGATTCCAGATGGGATGGGATGCGTGTAAAGGCTCATCAAAAGCGATCATGTTTCTTTTTGTCACCTCCTAATTCCCTTGTTTGTTTTTCATTTGTAGTTGTTCTCTTATAGACATTCAGCTACAAATTAATTTCTTCATCTCTCTCCAGCACTGCCACAGTAATGATATACTCTCTGGGACGGAGGGCGTCTGTGGCTTTCTGTTGTGTTCCCTTCTCAGTTAGCCGGTGGTGGGTTTGGGGTGGATTTGTGACAAAACTGTCTCTGATTTCATCTTTTGTATTGTATCTGATATTCCTTAGTCGTCTGAATGCGATTCAAGCAACCACTTAACTCTATATTAAAGGTTATACCTGCTATTATTTAAATACTGTTATACTGTTTTCTTCTTTCCATGCACGCAAGGACAAGCTTAAGCAGTTTATTTTTCCTTCGGCAGCCTTCCGGAGTAACCGTTGTATGTGAAGTCTGCCCTTGAACTGAGCAGTTTTTGGGTAGCCTAATGGGGAGATAAACGCTGGTGCTCCTGTGCTGGCATGACTGACCTTTTGTTTTCGTTTGCAGCACGGACGACTATCCGTGGCACACCGTGATGGCAGAACGGGTCTTGTGGGTGTGGTTTGAGTTCAGTACCCTTTGCTCCCCGTGTTGCATTATGACCTTAATTCCCTGAGACCATGCATTCACAACACCTGAGAGGTCCTTATGTGTATGTTTGAACTTTTCAATAAACTATTTGAATTCATCTATGATATTTTTTGTTGCTTACAAAGCTAATTTGTTCTCGTACTATAAAGTCTAGCTCAGAAATATACCCAAAAACGATGCTTAATGTAAATACTCTTACACAGCAAAATTAACAGGCTTATTCACATTATTCGCAAATGGTAGAAGAAAAGCATCTCATATCTTTCATTGACAGAATTCATGTCACATAGTTGGGTAAAAAAATAGTCTGGTATGCTGCTTATGTTCTATTTTTAATGATTGTTTCAACTCTAAATGGGTCGTCAGTTTTCACATTTGATTTAATCCTTCCATTTGTACTGACCTATTTAAGTCTAAAAGAGTTGATATTGTAATTAGGCCAACAAGGACAAGTTGTTTATTATGGTTTAATATGACAACTTTCATTTAATGTGGGTTCACTGTTACTGGGAAATATCACTTCTGCTAATTACGTATTTGCAAAAAAAATTTAATTTTCTTAATTTTCTTGATCATTGTGTTATCAAAATATTTTGAGTCTGTGAGTGGTAATGTTAAGTATTTTTCTTGTTATTATTATTATTATTACTTTATCAGAGTGTCTACTTTGATATGTTAAAAATGGTGCTGTCTTGGGTCACCATGTTACACTACCATTGAAAATTTTGATGTTGGTAGGACTTTGTGATGTTTTTGATAAAGAAGCCTCTTATGCTCACCGAGGCTGCATTTTAAAAAAAAAATCCAAAATACAGTAACAACTGTAATATTGTAAAAATGTGTAAGACATTTCTTTAAATATATTTTAACATTTATTTTTTCCTGTGATCGCAAGGCAGAATTGCCAGCAGCCAGTCTTTAGTGTCAGAAATCATTCTAATATGCTGATTTTCTGCTAAGAAATAGATCAATAATAATAATTTATGTATTTAGCCTACACGTTTATCCAAAGCGACTTACAGTGCATTCAGGCTATACATTTTTTTTTTTACCAGTATGTTTATGTATGTTGCTATATGATCAATGTTGAAAGCAGTCATGCAGCTTATTATTTTTGTGGGGACTGTGATACACTTTTTTTTTTTTCATATTAGAAACTTCAAAAGAATAGCATTTATTATTTTGTAACATTATACATTTCTATACCAGTGGCTCTTAATCCTGGTTGTGGGGACAAACCCCCACTCAGCACATTTTGCATGTCTCCCTTATTTAACACGCCTGATTCAGATCATCAGCGCGTTAGGAGAGAGCTCCATGAACTGAACCAAGTGTCTTTGCTGAATAAAAGCATTAAGTTCTTCCAAAAAGATCCTGCTGACCCCAAACATTTGAACTGTACTATGTGCAATGTGAAAGGGTCCTGAAGTAAAACCACCTGCCAGCCACTGCTCTGTCAACTGTGGAACTGTCAGTATCCAGCACTGGTACGGGCTTTGGTAAAGTGGATGCAAGTTTTTTTGATCGCTTCAGCTCAAGGTGATATATTTTACCCTGCCTCAAAAAAAATGAGATGCAGCTTGCTGCAGGGTTTTTCTGGGTAAAGAAACCTTAAGTGAGTTCCTAGGAAACACATACAATAATTAAATGCCTTGTAATCATTTATAGATGAATCGCTGCCATATTGACAAGGGAATATTTAAGCTTATGCAAGTACTGGCTAGCAAGTGTTGCAATCGAAGACAAGTAGAAAAGCAGCAGAGGATGAAACACCCGCATTACTAAACAGTTTACAAAACCCAATACTGTAGTTCCTCTATAGGAAAAGCTCTTGAATTAACATACTGTCAAACACTGATATGCTGCAATATTTATTCAGTTAATATGTAGCATTGTTTTGATACATACATTTGGCTGATCAGAGCGAGGGACGTAGCAAAATAAAATCATACATTCCTCATAATTCACATTCATTATGTACACGCAGATCACAGTGTACGCATGCATCTGCATCAGAAACATCACACTTCCTGAAAGCAGTTTCTAAAAGTCATGCTCAACTGAGATCGTCTGTCACGCAATTGTAATTTATATTAGATTCGTCAAGGGGGCTATTTGAACATTCTCTTTTCTCATTTTTTTCCTGCTGTTTATATTCTACATTACACTAGAGGGCTTAGTTGTTTCTTCTGGACCTTTGATGTCCACGTTGTCCTGCTTGCTGCTCTCTTTGACCTGCTCTGTCTTCTACAGAGCTTTAGATTCTGTTTTGGTTGGCGTCTCAGATTTTGCAGCCTTGACTTCATGTGCACCGCTGACTTTTGGGACAGTTTCTTCACTTTTAACATCTTTGCTGGTTCCACTGCCTTTGGTTGTCACACTATCCACCTCTACAGTTTTTTCAGGCATCTCCTCTTTGCTTTTTTTAATATCCTTTTGCTCAGGCTTTGCATCAGATGTTATTTCCTGAGCTTTGGGGGGTTGATTACTCAGTGTTTCATCAACCTGTTTCTCTGTGACTTTAGCTTCCCCTCCGCTTGTTGTCGCACTTTCAGAACTGCTATCACTTTTGCTCTCCTCCTGTTTCTTTGACTTTTCAGGTGATTTTTCTTCCTTATCTTTGGAGTGGTCCTGTGTCTTTTCTGTTTCTTTAGGCTTAGCATGTTCAACCTTTTCTGTTTTGATGCTGTCTACACTGTCACTTTTGCGGACTTCCTGTGTCTGTGACTTTTCAAGTTGTGATTTTTCTTCTGCAACTTTCGAAAGTTCTTCTTTTGTCTTTTCTGTTTCTTTAGGCTTAACATGTTCAGCCTTTTTTTCTTTTTTTACACTGTCACTTTTTTTGTCCTCTGGTATCTGTGACTTTTGAGGTTGTGATTTTTCTTCAGCAACTTTGGAAAGGTCTTCATGTGTCTTTTTTGTTTCTTTTAGCTTGCCAGTTTCACCCTTTTCTATTGTCACACTTGCTAGACTATTGCTTTTGCTGTCCTCCTGTTTCTTTGACTTTTCAGGTTGCGATTGTTCTTCTGCATCCTTTGAAAGCTCCTTTTGTGTCTTTTCTTGTTCTTTAGCCCTGATACTTTCACCCTTTTCTGTTTTCATGTTGTCTACCAGTTCAACTTTGCTATCTTTTACAGACTCCTCAGGTTTATGTTCCTTTTCGTCTTTACTTGATTGAGCCTCTTGCTTTTCCCCCACAGGTTTCTCTGTTAGTTTGTTGTTATCTTCTTGGTCTTTTTTCATAGGCTCATATTTCTTAGTTTCTTCCTTTACAGTATCAGATTTGTCTTTTTTTGCAGAAGTGTCCTCTTCAGTAGTCTGTTTTCCACTCTCTGTATGTTCGGGAGTTGCTTGTTTATCTGGTTTAGGAGTATCTTCCTCTACAGGTTGCTCTGGAGCTAATTCTTTCTCTTTCTCTGTTGATTTTGCAGTTGTAGATTGTTCAGATGAGATTTTAGCATCTTCAGTTTTTGGAGAAGTTACCCCAACAGTCTCTCCACCAGGCTTGGGTTTTACTTCAGTTGTTGCTTCAGGATCTTGCGGTTCCTGAGATGGTTTGTCTTTTGGTATAGTTTTTGATTTATCTGGCATTTCTTGCTTTTCTGACAGATCTGGTTTGGGAACATCTTTCTCTGTCTCTTCAGCTTGTTTATTTTCCTCTTCAGGTTCTTCTACTTTTCCCTGCACGTCATTCTTCAGGTCTTTGTGCTCTGTGCCTTTTGCATATAATTCCTCATCTTTATCTTGTTCATCAGTGGCTTGTTCTGTAGAGTCCTGAGTTGGTTCAGAATCAGCATCTTTTTGTACCTCAGAATCAGCTGACTCATCTTCTTTTTCATCACTTGGTTTGACTTCAGTTTCCTCTGTCTCTAACTCAGGATTGGCTTCATTGCCGTTCTCCATGGCTGGTTCTTCAGTATCTTCCACCTCTTGTGGAGTTTCACCCTGTGCATCTTTCTCACTGCTCTCCTCATCTGGTTTGTCACCCTCTCTTCCCTCCCCACTCTTATCAGAGCCAGTGTCTGATATCTCCACATCTTCTCTGGTTGTCTCTGTAATAATCTCTTCAACAAATTTGTACTGAGGCTCTGCCTTTCGAGTTGCTCCCCCCTGCCTTTTGACACAAGGGAGAGTATAGATGGGTGACTGTCTGTAAATGTATGGTACTGAAATATGAGCATCTGAGACTGTAGAGTACCTTGACTCTTCACCGTCTAGAAGTTTTCTGAATAATAAAAAGAAAACAAACAGAATAATATTCAGATTCATTCTGCTCAATTAGTGACAGCCTGTGCATTTTAAATCTGGGCCTAATGCCGAGTTCACACTGCACGATTTTCAAACTCGTCGGATCGCCTTTGTTTTCACACTGCGTGACTATCTGGGGTAGCATTCAGTTGTTGCTGTGTTCACACTGCACGATGGATCGGCGACAGGGGGTTTCACATTGCATGACTTCACAATAGGAAGAATCGCCAACAGCTCCGTCTGGTGCAGGGTTGCCAGGTTTTCGCAACAAAACCCGCCCAATTACTACTCAAAACTAGCCTGAAAATAGCCCAATTGCTTTCAAGGGGGTCCCCCAGTAAAAATCGCGTTCGGGGGGTAAAATAAAATTTTTTTGGCGGGGTTCTCCTGGTACAATTCACATTCCAGGGCCTAAATATCACGTTATTGGGGTCGCTTCAACCTGCTGACATAAAAACAACCGGCGGCAATCGCGGATTTGGTAACACTGGTCCGCAAACTACGTTTCATATAACTCCTCCCCGAACTTCCCGCTGCCCTGTATCTTGTTCTCTCATTGGATGTAGGTCATCGCCGATGTGTTTTTCAGAACTCATTTCACACAGCGTGATCGTGAATCGCCGACAGCTCCAGATATTTAGCATGCCAAATATTTCACGGGCGTTGGCGACGCATCGGCGATTCCTTCAGATCGCGTCTTTGATAATTCACACTGCGTGATTGTCACTCGCGTGAACGAGCACCGATCTGCCTCCGATTTCGGGCATTTGTCTGCGATTTCACAAAACCTGTCTGCGAGTGAAAATCGGGCTAAAATCGTGCAGTGTGAATTCGGCATTAGCACAACTATCTACTGGTTTCACAGACAAGAATTAAAGACTAGGCCCAGACCTTTAAAATGCATGTCTGAGCTGTATTAACTGAAAGAAACTTGCACTGACATATCTTAAAATATGTCAGTCATTGCCTCAAGGTGCACACCAGTGATGTTGTTTTTTTTCCCCCTCCTGCCGAGTTCACACTGCACGATATTAGCCCGATTTTTCACTCGCCGACAAATGCCCGAAATTGGAGGCAAATCGGTGCTCGTTCACGCGAGTTTATCAAAGACGCGATCTGAGGGAATCGCCGACACGTCGCCGACGCCCGTGAAATATTTGGCATGCTAAATATCTGGAGCTGTCGGCGATTCACAATCACGCTGTGTGCAATGATTTCTAATTGAAAACTACATTGGCGATGACCTACAGTCAATGAGAGACCAAGATACAGGGCAGAGGGAAGTTCGGGGAGGAGTTATAGACCAGAATATCAGTATTTTAATAGATATATGAACAATTATATCATACAGAAACAAGCACAAACATTTGCTTGACCAGCCACAACATCAGCATAACAGTTACTGCAAAATTATTTACCTCCAACTCTCTTTGCAGAACACCCAATCCCTGTTCCCTGCATCTCCCTCCTGCATAATCTGTTTTTCTTTTTCTCCTTGTAGCTGGAAATCAGCTCACAGACAATTTGCGGGCTATATATATATATTTTTTTAATAATTACAGTCTTGCTGGAGAACTCCGGTCTGACGCATGCGGGTTCTCGCTTTAATTCCTTATCAATTCTCGCGTGTGTTTTGTTGTGAAACGTAGTTTGCGGACCAGACAGAGCTGTCGGCGATTCTTCCTATTGTAAAGTCATGCAGTGTGAAACCCCCTGTCGCCGATCCATCGTGCAATGTGAACACAGCAGCAACTGAATGCTACCCCAGATAGTCACGCAGTGTGAAAACAACGGCGATCCGACGAGTTTGAAAATCGTGCAGTGTGAACTCGGCATTAGGCACATTTATAAAAGCAATTTAAGTGTCCTAATCGAACAATAACCTAGCCCTGGCCTAATCCTTGTCTGTGAAACCTGGCCTGTAAATAAGACACATTTTTGACAACATTCATTACAGTGCAGTCACAGCCAAATTACAGTAAAACTATAATTTGGCTGTAATGAATGTAAAAAATGTGTCCTATTTATCTTTTCTTAACTCTTACTGACATTTCAAAAACTCCCACAAGCCTAAATAGACATGAAAGCCACCAACCAAATCATGAAATGACACTCAATTCTTTTAAAACTTAAACTCCTTGTAATCAGTCAACAAATTAGCTAGCATAAAAAGCACTTAGTAATGATTATTTGAAGTTAAAATTAGCCTAACTGTCCTGTTTAATAAATATGACAGTCATGTAGAACATCTCAAGCTTTGTTCACTCTGTAATTATTTATGTCCCTTAATACATGATTGTGTTCCTTGAAGGCATGTGCAATGATATATCTACAAGACTACACATTCCAGGCAGTTTGGTTGTTGGGGGACTCGCAAGAAATACATTCTGATTGGATAAACACTAACACTTGCCAAGCCAACACAATCAGGTATGGAAAGCGACCAATAATACATAATCAAATAAAGATAAAAGATATATATTTTTAGACCTGTTAAGAAGGCTTTGCTGGTCCTGAGAAGTTCACCATGAAGTCAACAGTAAAACGGTTTACAAAATAGTGCGTAATAAATAGTTTGAAATAAAATGGTTACAAAAAAATTCTTAAGATCAAAGAAGTACCTGTAGGAATAAATTTCAGCATCCAGTGCCATTTTGACATTGAGAAGGTCCTGGTACTCCCTCAGATGACTGCTCGTGTCATATTTGGCATTTTTCAGCTCAAACTCCAACTCTCTGATTGTGTCCTGCATCATGGATTGCATTATGAAAAAAGCCACATGACATGGTACTGAATGTTGAGAATTGCTGTATCGTGCTCAACAGAACTGTGCAATCAATTGGTTTAAACAGAACTGTTCAATCAATCAATTTTTTTTTTAAGTATTCCTCATACTGAATGAGGAAAATATTCTAGACTGAACAGTGCATGGCATGGTGTCTTACCTGGTAGTGATGGATTTCAGCATTGTGCCGTTGCTCGAGGTCATACAGCTGCCTCTCCAGCGCTTCCCTCACACCTTTCACAGAGTCGAGCTCAATGTTCTTGGACTGGAGCTGTCTCCTGTGTTCATTAATCTCTGCTTTAGTGGCCATGAGGGCTTCTCTGTTGACCTCAGCAGCTTTGGTCAGTTTAGCGAGCTGTGCTCGAAAGCGTTCCTCAGCATCTCGGATGTCAGAGTCCGTGTGACCTTCGAGTTGCATCCTGATGTCTCTCAGAGCTGCAGTGACATCCCTTCTACTAAAATCACTTATTTCTGCTGTCACATGACCCTCTTGGACTTGGGCCATCATTTCGGCTACCTCGCTTTCATGGTTTTTCTTCAAGAAGCGTATCTCCTCTTCCAGAGCTTTAGCTTTTCTGTCCATCTCTTGTTTGGCTAGGTATGCGTCTTTGATGCAATTCTTTAGTACTGAAACGCTGTCCTCTGCATCACCTCGACCACGAGCCTCTCTCTCATACTTTTCTCTCAAAGTGTTAAACTCTTCCTCCAGGTTCTGGCGGTTTATCTCAATTTGATGCTTTTGAAGGCCTATCTCATGAACTTGCTGCATCAGACTACTAAGTTCTGATTCATACTCTTTGGACAGAGAGGCAGAGGATTTTGCTCTCTGTCTAATGGCCTCAGTTTCTTTCTCTAGCGCTCTGTTTTGGTTTTCCAGGTGATGAACCTTCTCGATGAATCCCGCGAAGCGGTCATTGAGCCCCTGCAGTAATTCTTTCTCACTCATTTTCCTCAGATTCTTTCCACCTGCATATTTGTTTGAAAAATCGAAGCTTTCGGCCGGTTTAGCGGCGAATTCGCTAAGGATTGCATTACCTCTCAGCGGTGCTGTGGACCCAAAGCTAAAGGCAGACTTTGAGGTGAGTTGTGATGAAGGACGTGCCGTTTGGTACCGGTACTCTTCCCGTGTCCGGCCAGATGAATGAAGAACACGCTCCATTGTGAGGCTGGTGCGTTTTCCTCTGCAGCGTTAGTGAAAATGATTCCCTTTTATGTACTGCAATAGATGCTAGGTTAGCGGAATGGAGCTGCCCATACTGGATAAATGCACAGAATCAGCTGTTCAGCTCAGCATCCTGCGCACTCGCTCACTCACGCCTCCTCCGCGGATCTCCAGGGAGCAGACGCGGCGTCACATGAACTCCTCTCGTCCGCAGATTCCCAACTCATATTCTGCTTTAAAATAGTTTTAGTTGGCGAAGCTAGAATACACATATATTGTGAATGCACAGAAAACGGCGCTTTAATGCCATTTATTTCGCTGCCAAATTCAGAAATTCTGGGAAAAAATTAAATAAATCTCGAGCCTTTCCATTAAAATCAGTAGCCTATCCGAGGAACACAAACATTAAGTCCTGTAAATATTTATTAAAATATTACTTTTTATAACAATCAAGTAATAATGTAATTAGTTTATTAGTAACAAAGTAATTCACATTTTTATGTGTTATTGATTATTTAAATATCTCAAGCTTGCTCCGTATAATCCCCCTGCTTATTAAAATGATGCAGGCTATAATTACATAAAAGTATAATGCAGTCTAATGTGTACAGAAATATCAGCATTACATTCTCTTTATATTAAACACCTTGTAGTGTCATGACCTTCAGCTAAGGTTATCAATGGCTTAATATGAACCGTAAAGCAATGTTACTTTTTAAAAAGGCATAGTTGGCCTACTGTATTCCCCATGTTGGATTACACTTTAGTTTGGCGATCAGTTCTCACAATTAACTAACTATTAACTATGACTTTTGCCTCAATAAACTTGCTGCTAATAGGTAGTAAGATAGTTGTAAAATTTAGGTATGGGGTAGGATTAAGGGATCGAAAATATGGTCATGTAAAATAAGGAATTAATATGTGGTTTTAAAGTAATAATATAAACAGCCAATATGCTAATAATATGCATGATAATAAGCCACTATAGTGAGAATTGGTCCCTAAACTTAAGTGTTACCCTTAACTTATATTAACATTTTATAGCCTATAATGTAGCTGTGAAGATGGACCAATTTAGTCACTAAGGCCACAGCGAGATCAAGGCCTGCTATGCTCTGCTGCCCTGCCTGCTCAAAATTCTGTGTAAAGACATAATGTTGCATAAAAGCCATACTAAATTATGCCTGCTCTGACCTGCCTCAGCCCCTAATATCAAAGTACTGTATAAAAGTGCAATTGCTGTGTAAATGGATTTAAGCCACCTCTGAGCAGCATTAAACAGTATTATATACAGTATGCAGTGTAAATGTGGCATTAGAATGCTTAAAAACTTTATTTTATTTTTTTTAAATGTCTTATATTTTTGGAAATGTACTGTTGTTGTCTGCTAATTTATTGTTTTTCTGGTTTAATATATGTAAAAAAAAAAATCCATATTATATTCCTGCAAGCTCAGCAAAATTGTTATATACTGTAGGGTATGTGATTTTCGGCAGAACTGTGACAGCTTTTAATCTATGTTGGTGTTATTATATAACAACACTACTGTTTCATCATATTGTCAGATTTGCAGATGTTTTACTGCAGTAGCATCATTCTTCAAGCTATAATGTACATGTTTGTGCTGCAGAAAAGCACAAGTCAGCTCTACATTTTCAGTCATGCTGAGTGGTCACCGAGCTGGAATCAGTCCAACAGCACAGCAGCCAATAACAACATAAGCACCACACGTCTGCCTTCTCGGATGGAAGGGGCATACTATGCTTTCGAAGTGAAGTACTTTTAATGTATTGGTAGAACATATTATTTATATAGTCTTGACACCATTAGTGCTTGTTTACTTTGTCATTTTTATTTAAAATATGCAGCAAATACAAGCTAAATTGCTAATTTTTTCAATTAGCTGCAGGAATTTTGCTTTATCTGGAGCTCAAGAAACACACACAAACCTTGTGAGTTATTGGGGGGCGGGTCGGGGGGTTGGTGGGGTAGGGTATATTTTTAAGCACCCGTAAAATAACTCAAAGGTTGTTTCCGTGTGTTTCTTGAGCTCCCAGATAAAGCAAAACTTCTCTGCGCATAATTAAAAAATTAGCAATATTAGACTTGCTATTTGCGCATATATTAAATAAAAAGACAAAATAACAAGTTATTGCTTAGCTTTCACTTAAATAAGATGCTGACACTACTCAAGTCCGCACGTATGTCATGTTAATTTATCAACATAATTCATCATATTTTAGACGTTGGAACAACTAATACCACTGATAATGTTCAATATTCTCCTTCAATTCAGATACAGCAGTGCATCATAAAGTGGGACATAAAGCGCGCAAGCAAATAATCATGAAAAACTGCATTACATAATCTGCTTACATATGTTGTACAATTGAGGTTTAACTTGAAAAGACACATAAAGACTATATTATGTTAATGTCTTTACACAGATGTCTGGTTGTCATCTACCTGACAATTAATTGATTATAATACATTTGGAAAAACAGATTATATAAAAAAAGAATACATTTATATTATTTTATATAACTCTGCTAACACTCAGTGGATCAAAAAGGAAATTTTTGCTATGGTCATTACATGAGAGAAGATTACGACTGGAACTTGAACAGAGATTAAATGTATCTCTCCTAATCATCTTTGTTCTCTGTTCTAAAGGAATGAAAGAACGTCCGGATCTCATATGTGTCCCGTCTGTCATGCTGAAGGACTTTCCTCAATCTGTTTTTGCATGCGATCCATTCGGTGGACACTCGCCCCAGCATCATTCCTTGTTTATAATGCTCAACCGCAGCTCTCACTGAGCCCAACCTGTACTGTTTGAAATCCCCATACATGCGATGCCAGGCTTGACGGTCAGCTGGCTTCAGGTCAGGAAGGGCAAACAGCTCAGTGAACTTCTGCTCTGCTTTAGCCATCTGCTTTTGTTCTGCATACCTCAGCGCTAACTCCAGTCTTGGGTATATGTAGCCTGGGTTTAAACTGGTACCCTTCTCTAAATGCTGAATGCAAAGGCCCAGCAACTCTGGATTGTGTATGTCATTCATCTGCATGGCTTTCCAGCGGTAGTTGTTGGCAATCTCATGATGTAACCGTGACGAGTCTGGCACTTTCTTCAGCATTTCCAGCAACACTTTCAGGGCCTTGTCATAAAACTGCTCTTTCTTCATGAACTTTGCAACATGCAAAACAACGCTGAGGTTATCTGGAGCCATCGTGAGCGCTTGCTTCATGTATTGCCATGCCTCTGTGCTATTTACGTTCTTTGTGTTCTTGTAGCACTTAAGCCCCAGATACACATGGATCATTGCATTGTCCAGGTCCAGGTTCAGAGCTTTCTTCAACTGGAGCACAGCAGGAGACTCTTCAAATCGTACACGCTTGTATTGACCAATCTTCAGTCCCTCCAGACGGAACAGAGAAAAGGCAAAGCCTGTGTTCCATTCCTTGTCATCCGGCTCTTTCTGTAAAGCTTCAAGGAAACTCTCCTTGGCCCTGATGTAGGTCTTTCTAGAAAACTTGAGAAGCGACCAGGCTTTTTCGCTTTGAACTTCTCTGTGAAGCTCTGTTGGAGACGGAGCAGGGAAAGCTCTAAGGATTTCATTTACTTTCTCTGTATAAGTCTCAGCCTCAGTCACATTGCCCATGAGACTGTGCACCCAGGCCAAGTTTCCATACGTCACAATCACATTGCTGTCATCGTCCGGATGTTCCTTCTTTGCTAGTTGCAGGTTCTTAATCGCCTCGTCATTAAATCCTTGTAAATGTTTAATAAAGGCCAAAAAATTGAATTCTCTTTGTTTCAGGTTTCCTCCATACTCGCATTTCACTGCCAGTCTTTCACAAACTTTCACTTCGAGAAAGTTAAGGTCAGCATCTTCCTTTTGCAAGTCCCAAGTAAAGTGGCAGGACAACAGTTTAAGCTTGTCCTCAGACATTCCTGTATTGTTTAAAATGCAAAATAGATGCAAATGTTTAAACTCTTGAAGTTTTTCTTTCTCAGTTTCCTTAAATCCGCTGACAGCTTATTTTTTTTTATATGACTCACAGAAACAAACATTAAATGATCAGTAAAATATTATTTCCATAAAGTGCTTTCTTAAATATAATTTCGAAATCAATTAAAAAGTATTCTAGATTAAAAGCCTTCACTGATATAATTACAGCATATTTATAGTCAAATTGTTTCTATTATTGATGTAGAGCTTCTTATTTTATTTACTTATTGATAGAATTATTAGTCACATTATGAAAACAGATACAAAGTCTTATTACCTTCTACAAATCTCTGATGTAGGTCTTTCTAGAAAACTTGAGAAGCGACCAGGCTTTTTCGCTTTGAACTTCTCTGTGAAGCTCTGTTGGAGACGGAGCAGGGAAAGCTCTAATGATTTCATTTTACTTTCTTTGTGTAAGTCTCAGCCTCAGTCACATTGCCCATGAGACTGTGCACCCAGGCCAAGTTTCCATATGTCACAATCACATTGCTGTCATCGTCCGGATGTTCCTCAGACATTCCTGTATTGTTTTTCACCTGCCCCCCTCCTGCCAAAGTTTCACCTCTTGACGTTTTCCCCATATTCTCAGCTTCCTTCCCTCCGCCTTCACGTCTCGCCTATCTTGCCTGCCCGCTTTCTTTTTTTCTATGACTTCCCAGACCCCCCCCGGGTTATAGGGTGTACTGGTTCGGTTCCCCTCTTTGGCGAAGTTTCCGCTTTCCACCTTTGCTGCTGCTATTAAGGATCCCGACCCTAGCTCTCGGGCTCCCCCGCTCGCTCCTTCCCCCCCTACTAGCCTCCTGGTTGTTTCTGCAGGTGCCGTGCCCCCCATTCTGCTCGCTCCGGGCGTCTGTCCCATTACTCTCAGCGCCATTACCGGTCTTTCCTTCCATTCCGCCGCGACCTGATATAGCTCCTTTGCTCACTGCTAATGTTGCTTTACCCAATCAGTGTGTGCCTGTCACCTTTCCTATCACCTGACATAGTGTACACGTCCCAAACCATGGGAAATTTCCCACCATCCTCATAGTTGCAAGCCCATTACTTACACCAGATAATTACAGTTGCAGACCCCCAGTTGCGTCTCGTAAGCTTCCTCGCCGGTCCATCGCGGTTTTCGCCCGGCCCCCCACTGCCCGCAGCCGCGTACGGCCGCTCTTCGTGGAGCGCGACTTTTTGGCCCCGCTGCATCTGCCTGCGCGTTGCTAACAAACATGTTGACTATTAAGCTTGCCACAGAAAAGATTTCTATATATCATTCGTACACACCCAGTTTTTCGACTACATGTGTCACACACGAGGCCGCACTAACCAGGCACTCCCTCTTTGCTACCCAACTGTTTATTATTATTTAGAAGACGCAGCATTTTTGTCGCTTAACACCCCAGACATGTAATGAGTATCAGTCGCTATTCCCTTGAGACACAGACGTCTTTTTTTTTACTAAACCAATGGTCGGATATGTATCAGACACCAGCTCAGAGGAGCAGGCTCTCGGGCGTGGTTGAAAGCGTTAATTGTAGAGCCGAGGGCCCTGACCAGACCACACGCAAGAAACCATGGCGTAGTACGAAATGGTCGAGATAGCACAGAGTATATTTGTAGCCAATAGCCAAAACAATTGTATGCCGTGGGGTGGGGGTGGGTAATCAAAATGATCGATAGTATGATTTTTATGAGCCCATAAAAATCATTATAGGAGAGATAATGATTAAGTAAAGAATGTGACAGAGGCGGTATGATTCACGATATGAAGAATTTTGTCTATAATTTGCCACCAACCCGAGGTAAATATATCGAAAGACTTAATTCAATGCATTGAAGCTATGGACATGCACTTAATGGCACTAGAAGTACGTCATTTAGGACAACTTTAAATGCGATTTTTTTCCCCACTCTCGAGCATTATCCAAGCCCATATTAAGCTGCGCGCTTAAGACCTGTCCACCCGCAGAGACCTGCCCAGAAAGCAGACGAACCAGACTGACCTCATCAGTCCGAACAGGAGGGAAGGTGGGAATATTATTTCCTGTAGGCATGACAAGAAGCACCTGACCAGACTTGTAAAACCATTTAAATGAATCCGTAAGACCTAGCTGGTTTTACAGGTACGAAAAGTACAAAAGCTGTCACTGGGGCGGTACCTTTTTAAAACGCTCCATTTTGTAGTGATATTACAATATGCACCCCGCTCTGTTTCAAAGATAAATAGACTGCCCTACTACATACTATACATTTCCAGTAGACCTACAATGCCCACCCTTATCTTTTTGGTTTTTTTTTTGAACAAGCATGGATTCTCGGTGCTATTTCTATAGTTGGTGTTTCATTAGAGATCTATCTTTCAGGTGTCACTAGGACACAAAATAAAAGATGTAGGTCACAAGCACTTCACCCATGCACAGTTAGGGAGTTTCATCACTGTAAAGAGCACAAACAAAGGGTGAGAATAGATCATAAAAAAGTTTATAGTATTACATTGCATTTTTCATCTTTACCCAAGGTTTCAGCTGCAGGTTTAATGCGAATATCTATACCGTGTATCTGCCACTCCAGCCTTCCCCCCCCCCAAAACAAAAACTGTGCCCTGAGAAGTTATCTATGTTTAATTTAGACCATTGACAATCCCTACCGTGACAACAAAAATATGTTTATATTTGCTTTCCCCAGACATATAGGTTGTTATTTTAATGTCATATTATAAAACTATAGGATACAAAGAGAAAATTGTAGACAAAGCACTTTGATGTTTAGCTTTGTGTAAATATCAGCACCCAGGTGTACATTCACATCTGTCTCTATCAGCAATCAGTGTAGAGTCTGATGGACATTTCTGCATCTCTGCCTTCAGTCGCTACTGGTCAGCTGGGCTTTATACTGATGACTGTGTTCTTACCGTGGCAGGCAGTAATCAATATCGAAATTGAGACATGTGTAGGTGTATGTGTATGTGGAGGAGCAACTTAACAGATACAGTGTCCTAATAAAACAAATTACTCCAACTGCATAAACATGCACAGAATACTTTTACAAACTTGTTTTGCCTTGGTTTACCTCCTTTAAAAATGGCTTGCTTATATTCACGTATTCCTCATTAATTTCGCAGGCCACCACGAGTCCATTCTCAGGAACTACCAGAGCCAGATTTAAGGCGTTATATCCTGTGCACATTCCTAAGACAGATGCAAAATGTGTTTTACAGGTAAGGAGTGAAAAGCAAACACATGATTTTCATGATTTATGTGGCTTCCACTCACCAATCTCAATAGGTTTATTGACTTCTATGAGTTTTGCAAGATTAAAGCTATTAAATCTGAGCCCTGAGCTCAGCATCGGACCACCATCAAATAGGTTTTGATCCTACCATAGCTTCTATTAAGGAGGGTAATTGATGACGATTCAATTTTTACGCCTTCTCCCACCTCTCCATTCCCCCCCTCCCTCTCCTTACTTTCAAGTGGCCCAGGTGGGATGAGGGAGTGTTACAAGCTCTTGGTGCATTTAGAAGATCTGTAATTTTGCAAAGACTAAAGTCTCAAATCCAAAGAGATATTCTTTATAAAAGTGAAGAGTCAGCCACGCCTACCTAAAACGGCTCGTTCTAACACGCCCCCACATGTCTACGTCACGATGTGGGAAGATTTACATAACACCGCCCAAATGTTCACGCAAAGAAAAAGACGTAACTTTTATTCTCGATGTAGTATTGTTGCCGCCGCCGCTGCCATGTCGTGAAGGAGCTGTGTGTTTCGTTGTGAAAGCGAAACTACTTGTTTGGTCTTCCAAAAGAGGACGATATCTGCTTCGTCTTGCCTAGAGCTGATCCGTCCTGGTCGCTGAGGGAATACATCAACTTTGCGCTGTGGATCACCGGATCGGCTTCACCATGGAGGAAGCAGAGTCCAGCCCGGAGTCGTCACAAGTGGTTGCCGCAAGCCTCCTTAGGCGAATCCGCCGGCCTCTGCTCACTCAAGGCCGCTGTGTGTGACGCTGTTTTGTTGTGAAAGCGAAAACTACTTTGTTTGGCCTTCCAAAAAAAAACACGACTAGAAATCAGTGGTTAAGTTGTATTTACAGCACTGTTCCAGAACAGTTTAACTCAAATATTCAGATGTGTGCAGTGCATATTATGGAGGACTGTTTCCTGATCCTGAGTAGACTACAATGCTGGCTGTTCGGACGGCTGGGTTTGTCATTTCTCTGATCAAAAATGCAGACATGGTTTTTGTTTACGCAGCGCGATACGCAACACAACACGTAAAAAAACAGTACAAGTCATTATAATCAGTAAATATGCCCCCACTGGATGCAACAAATGCCTAATTTATAATGGGTTTTAATGTTTTTGTATCGTCGCTCCAGCCAGACAGGGCATCACAATATAGTAAGGGACGTAACATTTCCGTCACAGCTTGAGGTATTCGGCCAATCACAACGCAATGGATATCTGGCCAATCAGAGCACACCTAGCTTTTCAGAACGATGAGCTTTGTAAAAATCAACGTGTTTCAGAAAGGCGGGGCATAGAGGAGAAACAATAATGTACAGTATGTGGAAAATAATGTGTTTTTTAACCTTAAACTGCATAAACAAATTTCAGTACACCAAATACACAAAATAATGTTCTTTTTGCAACATCACATGACCCCTTTAAATCTATAAGATACAGGTTAAAAAAGGCCATTTGTGCAGTAATTCTATGACCTCTAGTGTTAGTGTGTGAAACTACACATAAATATATCAAAAATCATATTAACATGTACAGTAGTTTAACCCCCCCCCCCAACAATCATAATAATAATCACAATAATCTAACAAATTTCTGTCAATACATTTGTGAACTCCTTTGTACAAATAGTCAGATGTTCTTGCTTCCTTTGAAACACAAGATGAAGCACAAATGTGTGAGAAGTATTAAAGTTAAAGATTTACTGTTTGTAGCAGATTTTATTTATTATTATTATTAGTTTTTTTTGGAATTAGATTTTTTTTCTTTTTGTGAATTGTAATGAATCTAATTAGTCAACAAAAATCATACCCAAAATTCGTACATAATACAAGGATTAAAAGAGAATGCAATGCAACTTTTGAATACTGCTGTACATTTTTATTTCTTGCATAACTGTTTTAAAAAAATATATTTTATGTCATGATTTGCTTATTTGATTATTTCTGGTGTCACATGTCCTAAAGGTGTTTTTCTACCCACCAGTCATAGTTTGGTCAGCACTGGGTGGTCCCTCAGAGAGTTATTGACGACATACTGCAGCAGAGGAACATCTCCTGTGTGACTCTTGCTGATCAGAGCAGACTGGCAGAGTCCTACACATAAAGTGAACAGACATCAGGTAACAGTATTAACATTGCTGGGGAAACAAAAGCACACGTAATTTCAGAATAGGAGAGCCAACAGTATCATTACACAGTATTTGTAGAGCTGGTTTATCAGGGTAGCATTTACCTGCTGCAATATCTCAGCTTATTACAACACTCATTACCATAACATTAAACAGACTTTAAAAATGTGTCTTTATACAACTTCTAGGCACCCAATTTACTTTAAGCAATGAGAAGCATGCTACCATCTGGCCAAAACACCCCAAAATGTCAAGTAATTACATTTATCAAGCAATATATTTTAATGCATTTGTTTTTCGAAGTCAAATTACTGTTACTGATTTTTTACCTATGTGAACATAACTAGTCATAATGAAAGCAGCCATAAACCTACCTGTTAATACCAAGAGGAGGCAAATAGTAGAAAGCATCTAAATGTCAGGAGCCAGGCTTAATCAACAGAAACAGGAGACAAGTGCAACTGTGATGTGTGCAAGTGAGACTTTATTTCGACTATTTAAGGCAGAAAGTCCATGTTTTTGTTTGTTTGTCCCCCTCAGATAAAAGGAGGCGAGGCTGCTGTTTGCATGATATTGATTTTTATCAAAGTTTACCATACAAGTACTTTTGTTCAATGGCTGTTGGGAAAAGCATGATAATACACTGAATAGAAAGCTTAACACAATCTAGATAGAAAATTGGGGAAAATGACATATAATTTGCAAAGAGCTGAGATTTTGAGACCGTTCAGGAGGCTTCCAGGCTGGTTTAACTTCATTTCCAATGCCATCAGATTTCAGTGGCGTATAGCCTACTCTTCTCATTTACTGTAAATTCAAGTTGCTGTTTCAAATACTGTAGCCTACCTTTATGAATGGTTAAAATGCTACTGATTATCATTAATTTTTGTGCTCAAGTTATTGAATATTTAGCGTGAATATTCCAGCATGAGGACCTTGCTTTACCACACATCTTATGATGTTGTAAAGTAAGTAATCAGTATACACAAATAGCAATTTTCACTCAGAAATTGCTTGTAGATTTTAACAAACAATTACAAAGAAAAGTAGCAGAAAAACTGAAATAGTATTTTCTTGTAAAATGTACTTCAATAATCTTTGTTTTATGTACAACTTTGTGTCGTATGTTCTCTCAACAACAGATGTCACACAACAGCATACTTAAAATAAAATAAAATAGTTTAAGTAAAATCACTTTCCATTTTACCTTTAAAAATTTTAGTATTTGTTTTAGTTTTTAGTTATACAGTATATATATATAT
The DNA here is from genome assembly GCA_018155175.1 of Sinocyclocheilus anophthalmus. Lineage (NCBI taxonomy): Eukaryota > Metazoa > Chordata > Actinopteri > Cypriniformes > Cyprinidae > Sinocyclocheilus > Sinocyclocheilus anophthalmus. Next base: position 73,227 of record JADLZN010004669.1, read on the forward strand.
ATATACACATCTCAATATAGTTCTTCTTTAATTTTAGTTTTAGTTGTAGTTATTTTAGTAAATCAAGTTAAACTAAATGAACAGTAGTAAATATGCAAATTGGGAAAACGAACTGAAAACAATGGTTACGTTTATGTTTTATTATATTTTATTTCAGTTAACATTTATTTTATTTCAAGTAACAAAGTGTTTTTTATGCTTTTACTTATATAGCAAATGTAAATGGAGGTGTTTTTAATACACATACTGTAATGCACTGTACTGCTCTCAAGTGGATGACAGATTGTCTATGCAAACTCTCAGCGAGAGCATGCTAGAGCATTTCTGGCTTGTTTGTGCAAGACCCTGTTGTGTAGTTCAGAGAGTGTTCATTTCAATATTGCCAACTTAATGAAATGCGCTTTAATTGCCAGTCTTTGCAGTAATAGGCATGCACGTTGCCCCCTGGAACACTGCCTCCCACACAAAGTAATGAACTGAAAGTGTAAGTGTGTCATATGGTAAAACTGTTTACTTCATCTCATTACTGGCGTTTCAAATGGCACATTTGTCTGTGTGTGTTTGTGTGAGAGTGTGGGTTTCACAATGAGAGAACCAGAGCACAATGCTCAGAAGAACGCAATCCCAGTATCAGAGACTGGGTGGTGGGGCATTCTCAAAGGAGAGGCCTACTTCCTCTGTCGATTCGTTAATTAGGTATGCACGGATGCAAACAGATCTCCCTGCCCACACATAACTCATCAGCAGTGAAATATGGGGCATGACTACCGCTGTCTTTGAATCTTGCTCTTGCTGTTTAATGACAAGAAGAGATGCCTGTAAATAACAGTTTAAGTCCGCTTGCTGAAAATCAGATGCCGTGTTCTCGTAACATCTTCTCCCATTGCTCCGGGAAGCTTATGTGACGCTAATTGTTCCTGCTACTTGTGCCAAGTACCCACAGTTCTCTGACACAATCTACAGACAGGGCCCGGTCCCTCGGCTGCTCTCAGTGTCTGTTTAAGGACTGAAAGGATGCATCTTGCCATCTGTGGAGAGCACTTCTCTTCCTGTTCCCGGCCCTGATTGAATTTGGTCTTCCTTTGGCTGTCAGTGCATCACCTTGATATATGCTCACAAACCCTCTCAGAGGGCTCGAGTAAGCAATACAAAAAACAAAATAAAACCTTCTGCTACTGAAAGAAAAAAGGAAAATACATACAAAACTGTTAACATGAAACAAAATAATTCAAGAGGTTGCTCCTTTGTTTTCTTCAATTGTAGCAAATAAATAGAGTTGTATTTTTTAAAAATGCATTACTATTATAAAAGAGCTGTTGTGACTGTCTTCTCATTTGCATTTAGAGGTGGCTGCCTAATATAGACAAAACCCACTTACATTTTTAAAAAATAATTAGCGCACAACAAAATTAGGTAACTTGTGTAACCCAACAATAAAGTGATATGAATCATAAAGTATACAGTAGCAGTAAATAGTTTTTGTGTGTGTATTTAGAATCTGTGTTTGTGTGTGTGTGTGTATATATTATACACACACACAGACAGGATTTAGTATTTATTATTTTTATTATTATTATTTCTTGAAGCAGGGAATGCGGTACTTGCTTTCTTGCAGCAAGTGGCAGTGTTGTCTACATAATGTTATGTTTAGACTGCAGTTTGCCATTGCCTGCCTGAAGAGAAAGTGTAAAATAACTGTAATATAGTGATCAAAAAGACAAATTTACCTCGATGATGAGGTACCTAAATGTTGTAATTGTATAAATAAATAAATAAGAAAATACATTATGTATTATTATTATTATTATCTCATCTCATTATATTTTCTGAGTAATTACGAGTGGGAAGTTTTCATTTCAATTTTAACAACAACATCAACAACATTTTGTTATTATTATGATTATAATGATGAGTATTATTAGCTCTTGTTTTGAAATATCTGTGCTGAAACCATGAGGGCCACCAGTACAAGGTTTCTGAAAAGTTATGTAACAATAACACAAGGTCATAATTTTACTTTGTGTGTGATTTGATTATGCACTTATGTGTATTAATGTTTTTCTTAACAAAAAAAGGTAACTAGAATAGAAGTAAAGCTTTTTTAAGCAAGAAACAAAGAATGCAATGAATGCCAGTTGAAAAAGTGTCATGCATGAGGACTTCGATATAAGCTGGTACAATTATATATTATATATATATATATATATCAGATATAAGATAGTAAATTTATTTTTTCTACCATTGTATTTTTTCTACATTGTAACAATGTGCTAAACCTGGTCTGCATAAAATTATGCTTGAATGGCAGGTGCAGTTGTTTGACTTTCAAATCACTTAGGCATCTTTTTTTATTAACCTTGCATGTAAATAAATACAGATTTAAATTTCTATGGAGTTGCATGTGGAAATGACAGTCCTCAAAACATCAAACAAACTGCTTTAGGGCAATGCACCATCGCAAGCCCTCTAATGTGAAAGGTACTGACACCTGAAGCAAGGTGCAAAAAAGACAAATGTCATTTTTTCAGAAACAATTAACGAGAGAGCCTTCAGATTTGAGGACGTCTTCTCTTTCCAGGCTGTTGGCTTCTCTGTATGGCAGAGCGAGGCTGCTGTGGAGCTCAGTCTTATATCACTCGCTGCTGACATCTCCCTGTCTGAGCAAGTCAGGCCTCAATAGTGCTACATGTACACACACACACTGCTTCACATACTGCAAGAAAACCTTCTTCACCTGAATATTAAACAGTGCTGAGATCTCCAGCTTTTAAAAGGATGTTGTTTCTGTGTTTTCTGCTTGTAGGCAGCAGTAGTCAGGACTCTGCAAGAGATGATGAATCTCTTATTACATTATTGACCTTTTCAGAGCAACGTCATGGGGCCATTCAGATTTAAATGCTTTCAAGATATATTTTGTTAACCATTAAAAATGTAGACTCTCTGCATCCTTTTACAGAAAATGACCATTTACTACAAATCAGTTATCTACCTATTGCTAAATGCTCTGCAAAATGTCTGTTTGTGGATCTAGCATTTGGTAGATAGCATTATTGTTAAATGCATACAGATGTTTTTGTGTGTGTGCTCTGGGTTATATTTACTTAAAAATTGTGAAGTGTTAGATATAATGATAGATATATATATATATATCTAATAATATTATATCTATGATGGGTGTGTGGTGTGTGTGGTCCTGTGTGTATGTAGGGGCTGTCATAATAAATAATTACAATTATCTTGTATTGTTATTTTGGAGTTTAAAAATTTGGATGTAGATTTTTGAAATTTTTTGAAAGTTTTTCTGATGCCTTACCAAGCTGTATTTTGCATTTATTTGATCAAAAATATAGATAAAACAGTAATATTGTGAAATATTGTTACAATTTAAAATAAGTGTTTTCTATTTGAATATTTTTTATAATGTAATTTATTCCTGTGATCCAAGCTGAATTTTCAGGATCATTACTGCAGTCTTCAGTGTCACATGATCCTTCAGAAATCAGTCTGATATGCTGAAATTGCAGCTCAAAAAGCATTTTATTATTATTATCAATGTTGAAAACAGTGTGCTTAAATATTTTGTGGAAACGAATTAGACATTGTTTCAGGATTGTTTGATGAATAAAAAAAAAGAAAAAGTTTAAAGAACAGCATTTATGTGAAATAGAATTTTCTGTAACAATGTAAAGTCTCCACTGTCACTTTTAAGTGCATCCTTGCTAAATAAAAGTATTTCTTTCTTTCTGTCATCATATGTTTCCAATAAATTAAAAAAATGTTTTTTCCAATTTAAAAAAAAATATTTTTAATATAAATTCTCCCACCCACTCATCTGTTACAGAACCGCTTCCTTGCATACAGCTGCTAACATATGTGACGGAAAGTTTCAATTCCTTTATCTCCATACTGCTGACACCAGAGCTATTTACACCACCCAGTGTGTCTGAAATGGATGTCCTTTTGTACAGTCACTTCATTTCCCTTCCCCATTATTCTTGGTTCTGCCTGTGAATGTCCTATAATTGCCATAGTTGAAGTGCTAATGATAATGTTATAACTTGGATCAATTTGCTGTGGCAATTGGACCTTTTTAATTGAGTCGATTATCAAGCCTGTGTGTGTTGAAGCTTACAGAGCCAGTGCCAGAGAGAGCTCTCCCCAGGTCGAGTGTATGTGTGTGTAATGTGGGGATTAAGTGCCCTGGGCCACAGATAAGGGTTTGGGGCAGAGATGGAGGAGGAGACGAGGAGACGAGGGCAGATCATAGAGCCTGGGCTGTAATATTCCCAGACACTCACCACATCTGAAGTTAATCCAATCACGAGACATGCCTTACTTTCATCAGCCCCAGACGACACTAGCATGAGGTCAAGAGCAACTTGTATTAGCACAATGATGTCAGAGAGAAATGGTGTAGATAATTGACTTTCAGTTCCTTTCAGAAGAATCCCGACAGCCAGTCGGCCTAATGCAAAACAGAAACGATTGCCAGCCATGTGTTTGAAAACATCTAAACTCATGGAAGCGATGTCGGCTCCTATTCCTCAGTCATCCTCCATCTGGAGCAATGGACAGCCTTGTTGAATTATCTCAAACGGAGTGGGGATGCCAACATGTCTCTATGCTGAAGACTCGCAGAAGGCTCAGAGGAAGCATGACTGCAGGTCTTTGTCATGTCATGGTCGCACTTGCTCGACGAGTTCCTGCATCGGAGTGATTGCTTGTTGATTTGATCGGCTTGATTACCAGCTAGAAATGGCTTGAGGAAGTTCTCTAGTTTTCTAAGAATTATCCACGATCATATCCATCATGATAGCTTTGTGTGCTGTCATTAGAAGCTGAAGTGTATGATTTAAAAATATTTATTTAAAAAGCAAGACAAAGTGGCCACAAATTAAGAATTTGTTCCCTCATTTTAAGTAAATTGCGAATTTTTTTTTACTAATCTGTTCCCTAATTTGTGGCCAAGATTTAACTCAATTAAAACTAAGGAATAAATTAGTGCAACGTAGCCATGATTTAACTAAAACCAAGGAACGAATGAATGAAATTAATTAATTAATTGAAATTAATTAATTAATTAATAAAGATGCGGTCACATTAGCAAAATTTGGCATGCAAAAAAGGTCCACTGTCTATTGTCAATAGTGTAGCGATATATGAAAAACAGCTCACACAGAAGTTACAACCAAGCAACTTTCTGTTGGTCAAAGTAGCTAGACCGTTGCAAAATATCCATATCATGATGGATTCCTATTAAAATCACTGGATTTCGCCTGCGAAAATTCGCCGAAGAAATGTACTGTAACTGTGGCCGCACCTAAAAATGTGGAAACAAATACTCAGTTTGTGGCCACAATATCTATTCTGTAGGAATTCATTATAAATAGGCCATTTTTAGATAAATTATCTACTGCTGTGATGCCAAAGCAGCTCTATAATAACTGCCTGGTAAAAGCTATCTGTTAGCGTAAATGCTAACGGTCCGTGCTAGCCAGTAAAACCCTGAAAAATCATTCCAGCATTAGTTGGTGTAAATTTGGGGCAGGCCTATCTATAATGGCAGATAGAGGAGGTGCTATCATCTGTTTGTATAAAGTCTTTATATTATCAGTTCTGTTGGTGATGCTAATGTTTCAGTTCAGTTGTGCTACCTCAAAATATCATTTCTTCCCCTAGTATTAATTCAAGAAAAACTAGAAACAATAAGAAAATGCTTTCAGTGATTCGTGGCACAAATGTAATGATTTACGAGCAGATTAATGCATTACTTTTGTTACACACATACAGCGATGCAGAGCTTGTGAAAGGCAGTGCTCTGAAATAAATGTTTTATGGCCTATTTAGGGCACATGAATGAAAATATTCTTCAAAGGGACCCTTCCAGGACTTTTTTTTCTATAAAGCTGTTCATATCTGCAGCGAAGGGGCCTTTGTAAGGATACCAGATTCCGCCTAATGTTCCATGAAGACCATGGTGAATTTATATTGATGGGACTGTTGACTCTGAACTCCATCGCCATGATTTTTTCATAAGCCATGGGGAACAAGAAGTCAGTCAGCTGACAGGTGTTAACACTGAGAATAGCGCTGTGAATAAGAAATGGGACACGCATAAGAGCGCGGCTGGATTTTCTCTCTCTGAACGCCCTCAGAACTTGTGTTTTTCTGTGTGCACTCTTAAGAGTATAGCTAGAGGTTTTACTGGGACTTTGTAAACACCACAATGTATGTCAAATCTTGATAGCTGTAAAACACAGGACCGTTCCTGGCTTATTATCTTTTAGTCGAGCTCCGCGTATGCTATCCTGCACGTCAGCACAGCCGAGCCCGCGGGAAGCGCTATGATTATTTGACATTTGTTGCGGGAGTGGGAGAGGAGAGAGAGTAAGCGAGAGAGATGTGATTTTTCTTTTGTACTCCTTGAAAGAATCAAGAAAAATAAATATTTGTGCATGTATGTCAGAGGGGGGCAAATACAGGTTTGTTTATGAGGGTTTAGCTGTCACAGCCAGCGCTCCTCTGAGGACAGTCTGCCAACCCCAGGCTGAGCCGCATTTTCACTAGTCAACTTTACTGCCTTCATTTGGGCTGACGAATGGCTGGCTGACTTATCAGCTCCTCGGCCTGCCGGCTGTAGTGAGTCCCAGGAGCTCCAAAGGACCCACCGCCTCTGGCTCGATACATCCGCCTCGCACTTCGTTTTCTCTGGCTGCTGCGACAAGAAGGAGGGAGGCCGGTGCTTGTGAGGACGACTTCAAGAGCCGGGCTTCTTGCAGCTGTTCTGTCGTTCAGCGCCTACCCATGGGCTCTTGCTTTGCTCAGCAAACATACATCAGACAGATATTAGAGTAATCCAAAGGTAGTACATTACCCGGTGTGCCAAGGGGACGCTCTGCTGGTAATGGATGCCTGTGCCGCCCATCCCCTCTGTCAGCCGCTTCACGGCTCCATGAAATTCTACCGCTAAACCTTTTTGCTTATGTCATTACCTGAATTTATTTGGAAGTAATGCAGCCGGTATTTTATTCTTAATCACACTGCCCAAAGGATTGAGACATATTTTCGAAAGCAAGATACAGCGTGCATGCTCTTATGAAAGCAATATATTACCTGAGCACTTAGCAACCCAGAGAGAGGAAATAAAACTAGCCACACGATTCTTGTAGTATGCTTATAAGACTATATTACTATCTCGCTGCAGCCCCCTGTGGGCCCGAGGCTGTGCGTTATGGCAAGTACTCCATCTGTGATTGCATATTTTACCCTCAGGTTATTACAATTCAGATTTGTTTGCACCAATTTACCGTTTATTGTGTTTTATGGTTCACACTCTATCAAACGCTCTTAAACATGCTCTGCGGAGTAGTTTATCTCTCGCTCTGAGAGGTGTTATCAGATGAAATTTGCAAATTGAGTTGCGTGCGTACGAGAGGCTAACGTTGTTTTCCATACGGCAGGCAAATAAGGGGACGGCAAACTCCGAGTCGAGATTTGTAGGCAGCCGCAGACACCAAAAGGAAGATGATCGCTCTGAAAGGCCCCCTTGACATCTCCACATATGGGGGGCCATATGTTTTCTTGATAGACAAGCAAGGGCGAGCGCAGCACAGCAAAGCACAAACAAGTTCTTGGCACTTGGAGCACTCCGCCTCTGAACAAGAGGAAACACAACAACAACAGATTCACAAGTGTGCTTAGCATAGAGCTTAAGGGTGGTTTCATATCCACAGCCAAAGTCTACTAGATCAAAATAGACAGAGGAGAAAATTATACACTTATTAAAGATTCATGCACACTGTATGCATCTCTTTAGTATTTGTAGGTATTTGTAAGTAAAATGTGCCTCTAAAAAAAATGAAATATAATATCTAATTTAAGAAGTCATTAGGTTTAGAGTAGGGGTGGGTTAGGTGGGACTCCATAAAAACTAAATATAATTGTAAAAATTAATTATCATATTATAAATATTACACTTCAAGTGACGTTTAAAAAAAATATTATATATTTTTATCATTAATGATGCATTAAATTGATCAAAAGTGACAGTAAATACATATTTCAAAAATGTTTCTTTAAAAAAACTGTTCTTTTGAACTTTCTATTAATCAGAAAATCCACAATAATACACAGTTTTCAACATAAAACATGACAACAATAAGAAATATTTTTGTGCACCAAATGCTGAAATTCAGCTTTGTATTACAGGAATGAATTACATTAAAAAAAAATATTCAAATGGAAAACGGTTAAAATATCACTGTTTTGCTGTATTTTTAATCAAATAGATGCAGCCTTGGTGAGCATAAGAGGCTTTTGTCAAAAACGTTTTAAAAAGATTTCTTTCAGCGATTAAAAAAATATGATCCAACCCCCAATTTTTGAACAGTATTGTAAATGATTCATAAATAATTTTACATTTTAGATGCTGTCATTATGTCTATATTGTATGTTTCAGTGTAGAAAAAGATTTAAATGGTAAAACAGCAAAAGTTCAGACAATTTGTACTGGTAAAATTAAGGTAAAATTAAGGCAACAGTGGCAGGTTACCATTTTTGTTACAGTGCAGCTTATGCGTTTAAGTGTAAATGTCTGTGTGTGACATTTATCATGCCCCTGTTGTCCAAAAACAAAACTGGGTCGAAGACAGTGTGTAAATAGATAGCTGGATCACTAACATCCATCCAAAACCTGAGCACTTGTAGGGGCTGTAGAGAGCCTGTCTGTTGTTTCCTGCTCAATATGGGGGGATGCGTTAGCTTCCTGTCTTTCCCATGTTAGTTCTCCTCAGAGCTGAGTAGGGTCTGCGAGACTGACAGCCCTGCTGATGAGACGATGGCTTCAGAAAGCAGCGTCTGACAGTTTCTGCTTGACAGGCTTCCTGTCTGAATTTGTGGCGGCTCCCAGTTCTGCTTCTCATGGCCCTGCAGAAGGAAGAGACATCCCTGGACGAGGGGCAGGGTGAGGCTGTCACTACCTGACAAGTTTTTGGTCATGATGGAGCAGGAAATCATGATTGTCCACAGCATATATTCATTTATGTTGTATTTTAAGGTCAACCCGAAGTACTGTTGATAATCTGAATAAATGATGTCCAGCTTTCTAGCAGTGTAGAAAATGATGAAAGAGGCAAACGAAATCATTTCCTGGTGTACTTGGTGATTTTCTAAAAGCATGGATGCGTCATGTGTGCTGAGACAGGATGTTTGTTTTGAGTTGGGTTTGAGTGAGGACTGTCAATTGGCATCTCAGTGCCATATGTTAAAATGGCAGGCCCGGAGAGAACAAATACATCAATCATAATGCTGTCAGCACTGAAACACACTCAGTGTCACATACAATTCACGAATCTGCAGAAAAGCTTTAACGTGTCCATATTGCCAGCGTCCAGATGGAGGTTAGTTCATGCCACAGCAGAGCTCTTGGGTTTTAGCTGTGGTTTGTGCCTTTACATCTAATCAAAAGCATTAGCCCTGTTGCTAACCACCACCACCATAACCGTGTTTAGATTTTTCATGACATTTTTCGAACTCTTTTTGCTAAACCATTTACAGCGTCTACTTCCATTTAAACAATTTATAAACAGTTTTTTGTTTTTTTCATCTGAATTTAGACTTTATACAGTACATCTTCCCCTGTAATATGCATGAAGTGTCCAACATTCCACACATATTACAGCTGGGTAAAATAACATTTTAATTAACAATTAAAATGTTTTAATTAATAAATAAAATAATTAATTTCTGAGATTAATATTGGCTATGAATTTTGACAAAAAAATATTTAATTGATTAATCCAGCATCCGTTTTTCACTTCCTGAGGTTATGTTTATGTTTTTCCTCACTTCCTGTGATTAGCGTCATATGCTCATGCTAGATGAGAAAAACCACTGGAAATAGATCTGAACATTCAATATGGCGGCTCTGGTAAAGTACGTCCCGCCTTCTAAATAAAAGAGCCAGTCTCCAATCGGCATCTGAGCTGACATGTGCACTGGCTGGATCTAAACTATACAGTATTTAAGGTTATTTGAGGGTAGTGTGGCCATGGAGTCGGAAATAACATAGATATAAGTTTTAAACACATGAATGACCAAACAAATTTGTATTTACAAATGACAAACTCAGCCTTCTAGAGGATACCTGTACACTCTAAAAAATGCTGGGTTAAATACAACCCAGTGCTGGGTAAAATAGGGACTAACCCAGCAATTGGGTTGTTTTGACCCAGCGGTTGGATCAAAACAACCCAACCGCTGGGTAAAAAACAACCCAACCGCTGGGTCAAAACAAACCAATTGCTGGGTTTGTCCCTATTTTACCCAGCACTGGGTTGTATTTAAAGTGTAACATGCAATTCTCAGTTATGATGTTGGACAGAGTGTGTTGATTCGAAACATGGTGGAACTATAATATAGATCATATCTATAACTATATTGAGATCAGTGAGCAAAGCAAGTCTGTAGCAAGTGGTATAAAGTTAATCACTCAACTTTCATAATTTGCTTCATGTAACAAACTGTATAAATATGTGTTTTATTTTTAATCATTTTGAATTCAGATGTAGTTTTTGGGGGTTTATTGCTCAGTATATAATTATTTTGTTTCGTTTAGGCTACTTACTGTAACGGGGCTGACAAGACGTGATACATGTGGATCCATCTGCAGGCTTTATTTAAGAGACGTGGTAAACAGGCAGGGTCAAAACACTGGCAAACAGGTATATGGCGGGCAAAACACAAGAATAGTCACAGGGCTAGTGTAGGTCACCGATAAGCAGACAGAATCACAGGGGCGAGACGAGAGGGAGAAATCCAAGAAAACAGGCAAAGATCAAAAACCGCAAAAACAGGCAAGGCAAGGCAAAACAAGGAAAACACGGAGACTCGGATAGGAGGTAATAGGCGCTTCGTCGTTAACAATACTCAGCAGAGAAATGTGGTTAGAGTGGGTGTTATATAGTGAATGAGGTAATTAGAAACAGCTGTGTGCAATGAGTGCAATCAGGGCAGTGTGCAAATTGTGCAAAGAATGATGGGAAATGTAGTCCGGGGTGCTATGCAACAGTTTGTGTAGTGCGAGAGACAATGTAATGGAAAGGGTGACATCTGGTGGTGAATAAATATAAACGGAAAGTCCATGGAAACGAATTCGTGACACCCAGGCTTCCCCCCCAAGGAGCGGAAAACCACCAGAGCCAGACAGTAGACCACCACTGCGGGGCAGAGGACCACCACGGCAGAGGACCAACAGAACCAGACTGTAGACCACCACGGCGGGGCAGAGGATCACCACGGCGGAGCAGAGGACCAACAGAAACAGACAGTAGACCACCACGGCGGAGCAGAGCACCACCACGGCGGAGCAGAGGGGAACAGGAAAACCCCCATGGGTGGAAACCATCCCGATCAGGAGGACATGGCGAGGGAGACTGTAAACAAACGAGAGAGCAGAGACAGACAACAACAGACAGACATTGGGTTTGGTTTGATAGACAAGATCTGATGCGTTCAAGGGGGCAGCCTCCCTAGCTGGGTAGGCGACAAACCAAAAAGTTCACAAAAACGGCCTCCGTTTTGGTTGATAAACAATGACAGGAACAGGTATTGAGGATTCCCCCGACGGCCTCTATAGACGTGACAGGACAGACAAAGCGTTCCCAGACGACCTCCTTGGCCGGAAAAGAACAGGCAGATCGTTCACTGATGGCCCCCTTGGCCGGAACAAGACAGACAGAAAGTTAATAGGCGGCCTCCTTGGCCGGAACAGAACAAACAGAGAGTTCATAGGCGGCCTCCTTAGCCATGACAGGATAGACAGAGAGTTCATAGATGGCCTCCTTGGCCGGAACAGGGTACGAGCAGCAGAGAGTTTCATAAGACGGCCTACTTGCATGAGAACCAGAACAGACCTACAGAGGGCAAGGCGGCCTCCTTGGGCCCGGGACAGAAACAGACCAGTGAGAGGTTCATCGACGGCTCCCTTGGCCAGATTGAACAGGTCAACGAGCAGATAGTTCGTAGACGGCCTCCTTGGCCGGCACAGGACGAGCAGAGAGTTCATAGACAACCTCCTTGGCTGGAACAGGACAGGCAGAAAGTTCATAGACAGCCTCCTTGGCCGGAACAAAACAGGCAAAGAGTTCACAGACGGCCTCCTGGCCGGAAAACAAGGACAAGAGCAGGAGAGTCAAGGCGGGACATCTTGGGCCGGGAAAGAACAGACAGAGAGGTCATTCGGACGGGCCCTTTTTCGGCGGAACAGGTACGAGGCAGAGAGTTCCATAGATGCTCTCCTGGCCGGAACAGGCCACGAGCAGAGAGTTTTTCAAGAACGGCCTCCTTGGCCGGAAACAAAACAGGACAGAGAGCTTCATAGGGCGGCCTACTTGGCCGGCCCCCCCCCGGACAGAAACAGACATGATGGTTCATCGACGGCCTCCTTGGCCCGGAACAGTCATCCGAGCCAGAAGAGTTTCATGAACGGCCTCCTTGGGAGTATCTTTGGAACAGGGTTTAAGTTTTTATTCTTCTCTCCGAGCAGAGAGTGCATAGAGACGGCCTCCTGGGTCCGGAAACAGAACAGACCAGAGGAGTTTCAATTGGACCGCATCCTTGGGGAACAGGACGAGCCAGAGCGTTCATAGCCGGCCTCCTTGACCCGGAATAGGACGGGTAGAGAGTTCATAAGTGGATACAACTGACACCTCTGGATGTTCTGCAGCGGATGCCGCAACCCCTCCTCCGTGCCCCTACCTCCTTCCACCGCCCTCCTCTGGAGGTTCTACAGTAGTGCCCTTAGGATACGGGGAGAGTTCGGCAAAGGTTTCTTCGACCCTGACATGACAGGTTGAAAGTGCGTTTCTAGGTGCCACCACCACGCAAGGAGCTGAAGCACCGCCGCTTGGGAAGGTTCTGCAGCACGCGCCGCCACCTCTGGAGAAAATGCAGCGGGCACCATCGCTTCGGGTAACACAGCAGCGAGCACCACCACCTCAAGAGAGACTGTAGCTTCAGCCACCGACCCTGCAGACCTGATAGTGGGTGCTGCCGCCTCTGGGAGCTCTGTGGAGGTGTATGCAGCCCAAACGCAACAAAAGGCAATCCCCATCAGGGGAAACACTTCAGAAAGGGGAATCAGTTCATGAACAGAAGATGTAGCTTAGATTCGTGATCTGTCGGGTTTTTTTTTTTTTTTTTAGGGATTTACGCAGCTCGCTTGTGCGCTGCAGATCACCAGACGGCTTTGCATCCCTTTCACACTGCGATACCAGACTGGCATACGAAGAGACTGACACTTGAGAATCTGCGGCTTGCTGACAGACCGCGACGTGACATGACTCTGGTATGATCAGCTGTGAAGTGCAAGTGCAGTACTGGATGAATAACTGAGGCGCTGACGGGACTCTAGGTGTTATACGCACCTAGCCATCTGAGAATGAAGTGCACGAGACTCTAGAAGCATCAGACTTGTGACTATGAAGATTAGACTCCGCCCGAGGATCAGCTAGTGATGACGGTGCACGGAGACGCCGGTTATTGATTCAGCTGAATGATTGCCAACTGACTGAGGTTGACGTGAATATGCCCCAGACGAACAGTTGAGACGTGACGCAGATTTAGAGATCAGCTGCTGACGTGAATCCGGTATGATCAGCCCTGTGACGTGACGGCGAACTCACGCGCTAATGATCAGCCCTTCCTGCTTCTAGACTGACTATGACTCATGAAATATCAGCTGTGACTTGACCAGCACTCAGGATAAGTAAACTGTGAGCTCGATTTGAGCTCATGCCATACGATCAACAGGTGCCTAGACTCGACTCAGGAAGATTAGCTGTGATTTGACTTGACTCAGGAAGATCAACCGTGCTGACTTGAGAGATTTTCTTTTTTTTTTTTTTTTTTGTCCTTTTTTTTTTCCCTTGTTTTTGATTTTTTTTTTTGGCGTTGTTTTTTGCTCTGGCTTCCTTTCTGTCTATGACTCTGACTCAGGCATAGATTAGCCTAGCTGACATTGACTTTGACCTTGCACTCAGGAAGATTAGCTGATGACTTGATTGACCTCAGCGAGAACAACTTGTGACTAGACTTGTGACTCAGGAAGATAACGCTTGTGACCTTGACATTGAACTCTCAGGAAGATTTAGCTGACTTAGCACATTAGACGTTCGGCCCCCGTAAGACTCTGTTTGCTTGTGACTTGACTAGACTCATGGATATCAGTTGTGACTTGACTAGGCTCATGATAATAAACTGTTACTTGACTAGACTCATGATGATCAACCGTGACCTGACTGAACTCAGGAAGATCAGCTGTGACTAGACTTAACTCAGGAAGAACAACTGTGACTAGACCAGACTCATGACGATCAACCGTGACTAGACCAGACTCATGACGATCAACCGTGACTAGACTTGACTCAGGATAATGAACTGTGACTCGATTTGACTCATGACCATCAACTTGACGGCGCTCTAGATGGGCAGCTGTGACATGACGGGGTGCCGTGGTGTCCGCCGTTTTGCGATCAGGCTCCACTGTCGCCGCCTTTTTTTGAGCGTGCTCTGGTAGAGCCGCCATTTCAGTCGCAGACACTGTGTCGCGTTCCTCCTCCACAGTAAACAAAGAGCCAACAGACAACAAGGCATAATCCATCAGGTCCCTTAAACTACAGTTAAATTCCTCCCCAGGTAACCAAGATTTTGTGGGTTCATTGAGTCCAAAACGGAACAAGTCTTTAAATAAAATTTCATCATATAATGGTACCTGGTAAGATAGTTCACAGAACCGGTGAACATACTCCGCAATAGAAAGGCCTCCTTGCCGAAGATGTAGTAGCTGGGTGACTGGGTCCATACCTGGCCAGAGTCCACTGGAAAAGCCGCTGGATCCTTGTTGGGCTGAGTATTCTGTAACGGGGCTGACAAGATGTGAGACATGCGGATCCATATGCAAGCTTTATTAAAGCAGAGAGGTCAGAAACAGGCAGGGTCAAAAAAAACAATGGCAAAAAGGTATTTGGCGGGCAAAAACACAAGAATAGTCCTAGGACTAGCGTAGGTCACTGATAGGGAGACAGAATCACAGGGGCGAGACGAGAGGGAGAAATCCAAGAAAACAGGCAAAGATCAAAAACCGCAAAAACAGGCAAGGCAAGGCAAGGCAAGGCAAGGCAAAACAAGGAAAACACGGAGACTCGGAAAGGGGTACAGACTAAACAATACTCAGCAGAGAAATGTAGTTAGAGTGGGTGTTATATAGTGAATGAGGTAATTAGAAACAGCTGTGTGCAATGAGTGCAATCAGGGAAGTGTGCAAATTGGTGCAAGGGATGATGGGAAATGTAGTCCGGGGTGCTATACAACAGTTTGCGTTGTGCGAGAGTCAATGTAATGGAAAGGGTGACATCTGGTGGTGAATAAACGGAAGTCCATGAACCGAATTCGTGACACGTCTTATGAATCTGACTGTTCGACTTGGAGGTACAAGTTTCCCAGGTTGCATGAAGGCAGCATAAGCAGCGTTTATAGTACCATTCAATTCAGATTTTATTGCTGATTTGAACTATTTTATTGAAATATGACTTTGGCAAGTAGTTTTAAAGATTTAGGTAGGCCTATTTCCCCATTCAGTTATACAGAAACTGCATTTGCATGACTGACAATAGCTGCCCGAGTGAATGGAATGACTTACTTTGAAATAAGCCTTGAAGTAAAAAACAAGTAAAATTAAATATACATATCGTATTCAAACAGGAGAGCAGATGACAGAGACTGTAAACATCATCTGGAGTTATTGTTGTCAGTTTATTGAAACTTAAAATCATGTTCTTATGTAAAATTCAAAATTATGTTGTTATATAATAATAAAAAATCAATTTAACAAAAGTGTGGTATTGACAACAAAAGTCTTGCTAGTACTTAATAAAAAGATGACATTAAACAAATATTATTTAACGTATACTTCATGTTGATACATAAATTTGGGGGTTCAATTAATATTTCAGCAAATATATTTATGATTACAAATTTTATTGTGCTATGTAAGATTACTTGTGATTAATCACAGAAACCTGTATTATTAATCAGTTAAAATTTGTTAATCGATTCACAGCCGTGTTATGTATGAATCATCAAAAATTAACACAGTGGAGGAAAGGATTTCTAAAACTTAAAGCATCTTTAATGGCTTGTAGCTGCTTCATTTCAGGGGGAAACATATGTTTTATTAACATTTTATTAACTACTTTGCTCTAATAAAATCATCTAATAAATAACTGATAAAGTTACTCATTGCACGCGTGTCAACAATGGGAGGTGTTGCTATATTTGCAGACAGCAGAAGCGTTGCTTTGTTCACTCTGTTGATCTTACACAAGGCAATTTATAGCAGAGATTGCAGCTATGCATCATTTTACGGTTGTACATTATACATAGAATTATTCAAATACATGAGGGCATGTCATTATTCACCATCTTTGGGAAGTTCTGCCATGGGGAGGAGGCTCAGAAATTAAAACACGTAACCTGGCCCAGACCTGCTTATATATTCTAATACCAAGCTCTGAATTTCTCTCATTGTTGTGAGGTTTCATCATCTTCGTACAGTCTGCGTCTTCTCAAAACCTTTTCAATATCCCCGCCCTCCGCCACATCACTTAGCACACTTCTCACATATCAAATCATAAGAAACGTTAAATGGGGTCTTTCCATTTTTGCCCTTCTCAGCACATTAATTAAAGCTAAAACGACAAGCGTTGTGTGTGTAGCCCTAGGCCTGTTTGCAGAGAAAAGGCCCATATCAGCTCACATATTTGAGTTCACTCAGGTTGGACTTCTGAAATATTGTGTCTCTCACTTCCAAACGAGAAAAATCACTTCCTATTACTCATCACCGCATCAGCCAAGTTGACAACCCTCCCAAAACGCCAGCATTCTCAAGGGAATTACACCAAGGCTAAATTTGTTTATAATTTGGGCTCTCATATAAAGACTATTTATGCTCTAAGATAAATAGGGTTGTTAATGTCTTTCATCAAGCTGCCAAAGCTGGATTTAAACCATCAAACAATTAATACCAAATTTTCGAATCACTCATTGAGTCAATGTATCGATTTACTCGCAGTGTGTTAGTCATCTGAGAGCCACATGCACCTTTCATCCAAGAGTTATTGCAGGCAGCTGAAGCCTCAATTATAGCACCTCTCTGTCTGCTTCTTTCAGCGAAACTCTCAGTGTTTGCAAGACCTCATCAGTCCTCCAACTCAACTCAAGCGCTTTATATTTCACACAGAATGACTCTTCTCACTGTACAAAGTCCAACTCGGAGTGACGACAGGATGCTGGAAAGTGATGGGGACACAAGGGAAATATCACATGTCTCTTTAGCCTCCGGAGCGATGGTCTCTTAATATAGCTAATGAGAAAGGGGTGGCTATGAATCCTCATGAAGCAGTAATTGTCAGGCCTTCTCTTTAGAAGAACAGCTGTGTATATATGTGTGCGTGTGTGGGTTTGAGATATTAAAGTGCCGTTCCTAGCCTTCTGCCTTCCTGCCCTCTGGGTTGACACTTTTACTTGATTACCGAGGAATCATTAGGCCCATCTGTTATTAAGTGCAGCAAAATGGCGTGAAAACTATCACAGGTTTGTAAGTAGTTGGAAACAGGATAGTCTGGAAAGCTCCAAAAGAATAAATGAGGTAATAATTTGTTTAATTTGTCTGCTAAAGATAACTTTGTGAATTTGAGAATACGCGGTTTTGAGAAGCATATTTTTTCATCTAGGGTTTTATCAGAACACATTGACAAATGGTTCATTAGTTTAGGGAGTGATGATTAGTAATAATTATGACTTAATTCATATAATTATGAATAATTCTGACTAATAATTATGATGATTTCCTATTGAGGAAATACAATATCCAGGAAATTACTATAAATGATCCAACAACTTCTTCAAGAGAAATCAGATCTTACTTGATCTTTTGAGATAAAAGAGTTCATTGTAATGTGAAAACAAAACTGTAGTTCCCTTTCATGGGAACTTCGAACTGCGTCCTCTAGGTTTCCCCATAGCGACCCCTAGAGGACGCAGTGTCTCGTTCCCTACTCAGGGAACCATGGTTACATACATAACCTGAGACGTTCCCTTTCATGGGAACTTTGAACTGCGTCCTCTAGGGGTCGCTATAGGGAAACCTAGAGGACGCGGTTTCTCGTTCCCTACTCAGGGAACCATGATTACATACGTAACCTGAGACGCTTTCCTGGAACTCAAAACTTTCTTCCCAGTGAAGAAAAAAGGATCATTCGTTGAAACTAATGCCTATTTTACGCCACATGCTGAAGCCTTGTGTCAATGAAGCAACAGTGTACAGTGATCTTTGGGTTACTACATTACTAAGTTACTATATGATTTACATTTAAATGGAATGTGTCATTGATAACTATTGCAAACTTCACTGTCTATTTAAGTGAGTAACAGAACCACATTTACATTGCAAACTGCAAAAACATAAAGGATATGGTGGAGAATGTTGGGAAAAAAGAAAAAGAAAAGCTGCTTTTACTGGAAAAAAAATACTAACAGTGGATCTCAAGCATGATATGACCCTTCAGCTGTGCTGTATGTAAACAATGGATAGGCTGAGTCAAATAAGTTCTTTAGTGTGTGTGTGATAGGCAAGTGAGCTGACAGTGATAAAATGGACAGATTATTGGAAATATGAGCTGTCTTTCTTTTTAGACCGATCTGTTGGCCATGCTTAAAAGTTTGCTAAGAAGAAGGAACAAAAATAAAGTCACTTAATTTTCACTCTCAAGGAAGTCTAGCTAGTAACTGTAATTGCGTAAGAATTTAGTAGCCAATAATTCATTGTTATTCCATCATTTATTTTATAGCATGTAGAGCATTATCATCTGCACACATATGTAATCATCCGTAATCTGTTCAGCAGATCATATTTAGATGGTTCTTCTGTATCACGAGTGCATCTGTTGGAGAAATCGGTTTTATTGCCTAGACTAGAGTCATTACAAGGAAAACAAAAACTCACAAGGCTCAATTGACTAATTATTAAAACATGATTACATTTGTTTTATCACCATTAGCAATGTGCCTCAAAATCAGTTTGTGTTAGGTCAGTAACTCTGCAGTTACTGAGAAAACATTAATTTAAATCCTTATGATGTGCCCAGATTCTATTTTCCAATTTAGCTAATAAAGTGCATAAATGATTCATGGCAGACACATACATAATTCATAATTAGATTACCACTTGATGGAGTGGAAGTTATTAATTGTGACGATGCATGTGCGGCCGCTAATTCTTGAAATCATTTGTGTTGTTTTCTTTATTGGCACAATGCTCCGTGAGCTGTGCTGCGCTGCTGCGTCTGATTACCAGACTGCATTAATACATTCTTACAGCAAATTATCTCTTTCCTGGGACAGGCCAGACGTTAGTGATGGCCGCAATATGCATTTGCCTTTAAAACTTAAGGGGGTGATTTAATTTATTGAAAGTGTCAGATGGCCCCAGTAAGTCATTATTTCAAACACCCTGAAGATGGCAACTAATATATTCCAGTACTGTAGGGAACACGTTGTGACTAAGCTGTCCTTTCTTCTGTCCATCCGAATAAACTGTCCTCACACAATCTGAGCTCTGCAAACCATATGGAGCTGTGCGTCAAATAGATTATGCAGAAAGTAGGAGTATGCGCTAGTGTAAACCTCTTTAAGTCAAGTTGCTTTGACTTACACTAGTAGGGCCGTAATGGGTGTTAACACTATTGTATAGCGGAGTTTTTTTGGTTGGTGTAATTTCAGTTATGGGATAGTTTGACATTTGTAACCTTTCTCAATGTGTTCAACCCCTTCAGAAGTCTAGATGATGAGCATTACTTAGTTTTGAGGCTTATGTGAATTAAAAATAGGGATGTTAATGGGATAGTTTATCTCCAAATTGTCATTATTTACTCATCCTCTTTTTCTAAAACCATATGGTGTTTTTCCCACCCAAAACAAAATGAACATTTTTGAAAAGTCTTCCAAGGTTCTTCATATATATCATATATAATAAAACGCTGTCTATATATACTGTTATACCTACTATATATATAATTCTATATATATATATATATTATATATAAACGACAGATGGTGACGTCTGTCGAAACTCTCAAAAAAAAAA
The DNA here is from genome assembly GCA_018155175.1 of Sinocyclocheilus anophthalmus. NCBI lineage: Eukaryota > Metazoa > Chordata > Actinopteri > Cypriniformes > Cyprinidae > Sinocyclocheilus > Sinocyclocheilus anophthalmus. The sequence goes on from JADLZN010004669.1 coordinate 93,427, forward strand.
AAAAAATAACAGAACAAAAAAAGTTATTCTAAACTAATTATGATAGCATTGTTTGAGGAACAGACCAAATGTTTGGTTGTTGTTCATTCAGCCCAGCTCTTCTCCTTCACATCAGTTTAAACACATTAAGTTTGTTTTCAAAACATGTGAAAATTAATGACATTCACTGAATTATAATATTATAATACAAGATTTGGAATATGTGGTGCATTCATGTTGGAAACATCGAGTCGAACACAGTTTCAGTTTCAGACGTGCCAGTTAGACAACATGGCATAATATATGCATACGACATCTCTATTGATGATAAATTAGTTAAAATGAATGAAATGAATATGTTTTTCATTTAAAGTAAAACTAGCTAAGTTGCATGTACAAAATACAATAGTATTGCACACTTACGATAGTGCAATTCAGTTTATTGAATAAAAACATAAAAAACTTGCTCTGACCAAAGTACTTTGAAAGCATGAAAATACGAACTTCCCAACAGAATACAAAATGTACAGACTTTTATGGTGATTTATGGTGTTTTTGGAGTTCATCAGACATGACCAAATTTAACTTTTGTTCGAAAAGATCAGTGTAACCATTCCTCAAAAACATATATTTTGTGTTCCACTCAAAATAATTAATGACATGAACAACTTTTTTTATTTTGGGTTGAACTATTTCTTTAACATTTCAGTTGATTTTATGAGGATTTCACTGAAATATGTTTGGGTTTTATGAGTGTGTCTTTTGGTTTATCCCTGCTGCCAGTCTGGCATTTTTCATTGCACACAGTCACCCCTATTTCTGATCTTATGACACAATAATATTCTGTCATTCTTGTGCATTCTTCTCTTTAGAACAGTCTGGCTGCAGGCCGAACTTCATCTGGACAGCTGGAGATCATAACTCATGCATCATGCATCATCTCCCACAGATCTTTAATTAATCCAAGCTGTCTGTCAGACTCTGACAGTTTAGTCACCTCACTTTGCTTCACACGTGACATGAAATAGGCCCTCCTCACCTGTCAACAACATTAAAGTGTCTATTTCCGCCCGCCAAGCCTTGCTCGGAGAAGACAAACAGGGCTATCTCTTTTAATGGGCCCAATAATAATGGCCCCTTTAACATTCATGAGAATCTCCTATTATCTATTGATTCAGTCGCACCCAGCGTCTTGCTGACTTACGCCTCTCCCTAATTCCCATTACCGGGAACACTGTACCCTTATCAAGCCAAACAATACTGCAGTTGTCAGTGAAAGCAGAAAATATGAGGAAGCATCTGCTCGGTCCAGGAACTCATGACTCTCCAGTGAAAAAAAAAAAAACACAAGAGAGAGAGCCGCTTCAGCCTCCTCCTGTGGAAGTCCTCTCATTGACCTCAGGCACATGTGTGTGTGAACACTAAGGTAAATATGATGGTCGTACAGATAAATCAGAAGACTGAATCTACCTCATCTCATGTGGGATGGGATGAGGTGGGGTTTCAAAGGTTGAGGGGACAAGGGAGGCCCAAAATAGAGGCTGGCTCCTTGCCTATAAACCTGTCTTTGAGATATGTCTCTTGCATTGATGGCATCCGATTCTTTTTCCTCTACTTCAATACCGGCTGCTATCTCCTTCCTCCCGCTATGTCTTTGTGCTCTTTAAGACAAAGGGTAATAAAGCTATAAATTGTGTGTCCTGCAGAAGGTATAGACATTCTGTCTCAGTACTGCTGTTAGAACTGCCATAAAGCACCCTCAAAGTCATAGATAAAGATTTAGAGTTATTTAACATCCTCCTCCAGCACTAAATCAGAGTGATAAGAGAATTAAGTGATGGCCATAGGTTCTTTGTCCTTAGTCTATTGATTTTTTACCTCCAGAAGGATCCAGTATGTTATAATTATTGAGCATTGGATTTGATTCAGGTGTACAGAGTGGAGAGTGTGACTTCTTCGATTTTAACAGGGCTAAATGAAAAAGCACCTAATTTTTCCATTTGCAAATGTGCTTTAAGTAACCCTTCAGTTTAGTTGGGTAGTATTATTATTTTTACTACAACAAGTGGTTTGTTTGCAGTTCTGTGCCGAGAATGGATTAACCGTATTTCAAGTGAATTTGAAGACGCAAATATATTTATTGTCTTCAAGATAATCAAATGTTTTCGATTCCCAAGTCATAAAATAAGCAGTGACTTGCAAAGTGGCGAACATCGATGTAAATAAAAAAATTTAATAAATTAATATTTTTATTCACCAAGGATGCATTAAATTGATCAAGAGTGACAGTAAATACATGTATAATGTCACAAAAGGTTTCAAATAAATGCTGTTCTTTTGAACTTTTATCAGCAGTACAGCTGTTTTAAAGATTAATAATAAGACAAAATGTTTTTTTGAATGGCAAAGCAACATATTAGAATGATTTGAAGAAACATGAGACACTGAAGACTGAAGTGATGGCTGCTGAAAATTCAGCTTTGCAATCACATGAATTACATTTTAAATTATATTAAAATAGAAAATAATTTTTAAATTGTAACAATATTTTACAATATTAATGTTTTACTATATTTTACTAATTTTACTGTTATTATTACTGTATTTTGATCATATAAATGCTGCCTTTATAAGCGTAATGGCAAATTTACACTGCAAAGGTGGCACAAAAGTGAATTTAGGTGTCTTTACACAGACTATTTATTGCTGCTCAGAGGTGGCATGAATGCATTTACACAGCCATTACAACGGTATACTTTAATACTAGGATCTGGCTTTAATGCGGCATTGCACCTTTACACTGGATTTTAAACACAGAGCAGCCTTAACTTAGCAGTGTAAAGAAACTTCTTTCAAAAGCATTAAAATTAGTTATAATCCATCCCTGATATACTAACTTTAATTTAATAATGAATGCATTTAGCAGACGCTTTTATCCAAAGCGACTTACAGTGCATTTAGGCTATATATTTTTTACCAGTATATGTGTTCCCTGGGAATTGAACCCACAACCTTTTGCGCTGCTAACGCAGTACTCTACCACTGAGCCACAGGAACATAACTGTACTAACTTTACTGTAAATTAATCTACAAATACAGACAAAATAGTACAAAACAATGTACAAGAGTAATCATATGCATAAATGTCACATATAGAGTTAGGGGAAAAGAAAGATAAAAACAAATAACATTATAAAACATTGAAAATAAATGTAAAAATAAAGGCAAAATGAAAGTAATAAGGAAGAGAAAGAGCAAATCTAATAATGACCAAAAGAAACTTGGGATTAGAGTTTTTATGCATAGACATTCAGTCTAGACCCTTAGAGATCAACATGTTGGGCATGTCTCAATAAGCACATACAGTAGGAGTGATTAAGTAAACCGGAGGCCCTGCATTTCACATGCCTTTAATCTCCATAAACAAGCACATTATATGTGATGGCTCATCAATACGAGTAGCATTGAAATAAACTGACACTGAAGAGTGATATCATAAACGGAAGCCCATGCATTGACAGATTCAGGATAGCAGTCACGACACTGACCTCAATAAGAATTAGTGCGCTGACAAACAGAGTGATCAGCAGCGGTCATAAACGCGCCACTGTAAATCACGCGTCGCTTCAACTTCACGTCTCCCACACAGCCAGTTTATTGCGTCTTCTGTCAAGTCGGGCTCATTGTCTTCAGGCAACAGGGTGACCGTGTGTTTTTCTGGCTGCAGAATAAAGAGAAAGAGAGCTCTGTTGTCTGGCATTTGGAACTGTCAGCGATGTGCCACTCACAAGAGTGTGTTCACCAGGGAGAGACTGCTATCCAACTGTCTTCATGTACCTGCTAATTCCTGTTTCTTCTGCTCGGCTGAGCAGGACTCCCATCACCGGCGGCCCCAGGCAGCTCCGATACTCAACCCCCACTTAATGCTTGACAGTTGGCTTCTTAACAAAGATGCCAGGAATATAATTAAATCATATTTACCTTTGATTCCGAGCCAGCTTTGTAATTAATTAATTCACCCAGGGTGTGTTTGAATTACATCGCTATGACAAGCCCGCCATACTTTGGGGGGCAAAATTTCGACTTCTGTTCTCATTTCTGGTGGCGAGGGTGGATCAGCGGAGTAATAATGACCTCTGTGTGCAGCCTGAGTCTCATCAGGTTGAGTGGCTCTGGCTTAGAGGCTAATCTCTATAGACAGGGGGTTTCTTATACATTCATGTAGCCTTTAATTTTCCCTGACCTTTCGCTGTGAAGTGGGAAGAGTATTCCAGTTGACGCTGTCATTGCGCCGATCCAAAAATAGCAGCAGAGATCCACAACATCTGCATGATGAGCCCAGACGCAGGCCGCAGAGCTGGCCAGACCACCCGCTCCAAGGTTGCGGACGCATTTCAAAGCGTGGAATCAAAAAAGTGCTGGAGTCCTTTTCGGAAATTCAGTGTTTCAGACATCTTCAAATCACTGTCAGTTGATGAGCATCATTTATTGGTCAGGAGAGAGAATGGATGCTAATTCACTGCTAATTGAGCAATGAAATGGGTTCACCAGTATTTCCATAGTTTCTGTGTGTTTACTTGTCTTGGATGTTGTTTTTGAAATTATTTTGAGCTCATTTCGATTGTAGTAATCTCCTTTCAAAATCATTAGCCGTGATTCAGTATATATTTCCTTAAGAAGTATGCTTAATTGAACTGAATGTGAATTTTACAGTCCTTTTCCACATGTACATACTGTGTACTTATTATAGTGATTACAATAACTGGGTAATGACTAGGTACAAACCCTGAATCTACCCCGAAACCTAACCATAACCTATGTAGTTACGTTATAAAACCCCAGTACTTTCTTAGGTAGGTACATTGTAAGTATATTGTAAGTACGCATACTGTAAAAAAGTGTAGCCAGTATATATAAAAAAAAACTTGAACTTGCAGATAATATAATATTAATGAAATAAAAGGTAATTCGAGTGCACTAATATGTATTTACAAATTTACAAAATACGTGACATGGAAGTTTCAATAGAAATGACATTAAGGTATATTTATTAGCTTACCATAAATGCTTGTCAGTACATTTGGAAGTACACTTAAATTTTCAAAGACAATAGAAATAATTTATGAAAAATTATAATATGTTATTAGTCCTATTCAAGTGGGTGGAAAAAATACTCTTAAGCTCAAATGGTTGCATTTAAAATAAATGTATTCTATAAAACATTTTCATTTAATTGTAAATAAAATGCAATTGAGTGTCCAAAAACAGGAGTGTGTGTGTCAGTCAAAAATATTATTACAATTTAAAACAATACTTTCCATTTCAATATATTTTAAAATGTAATTTATTCCTGTGATGCAAAGCTGAATTTTCAGCATCATTACTCCATTCGTCGGTGTCACATGATCCTTCAGAAATCCTTCTAATATGCTTCATTCATTCATTCATTCATTTGGTTGTTTGTCCTTTTTAGCTTGATAGTAAAAAAAAAAGCACTTCATGACACCAAAATTTAGTTCCGCAAGGTCAGTAATTTGTAATTCAATAATACTTTAAATCTTCTATCTTGTATTTTTATGAGACATTCACATCATTTGAATTCAGTACCATTTCCGCACATTATCTGATTACAGAGGAGACATATTCGGCAACCCACTCATTAGAAACAGTCCTGTTGGTCGGTTTAAGTACCTCCGGCATCAACACAATAACAAAGACTTCTCTGTAATGGTTAGTGATATTTGTTTCAAATGCACACAACAATTAGTCAAGGGAAGAAAGAAGATGAAGCCTTGACTGTCTGCCCTTATCCCGAGGATGCGGCTCCCACCCCCAATGTCTGAGCTCTTGTCTGTGGGCGCAGTGGAAGTGATTTATCTCAGCGTGAAAAGACTTGTGATAATGCCCCAGTAGGATGAGGCCCAAAGCCCTGCGTATTGAATGCTTCAATGCTGTTTGCATGAAGTTCATAGCCCTGAAGCAATGATAAATGTCAAGTGCAACAAATGTCCTGTAAATAAGGGCCTCCAGCACTAAGCCATGGCCCTGTGACTGTCAGAACGAGGGAGATGTGTGTGTCCAGAAAGACGCTTATCTTCCAGAGAAAAACAGAAATCCACTGCCTCTCACGCACAACAGATATACTGTATATATTCACTGTGTTCTGAAGGCTTTGTCAGAAGATAACTTGAGGAGTGTGTGTGTCATTTCATGTTGTGCTGTGATTCCCAGCCAACAGTGTGTGTGCCTCAGGGGGTGCTTGGAAAGATTTGGCTTTATTAAACCTATAGAAATTGTGACAAAAATAGAATCATCAAAAGGTTAAAATCATTCATTGCTATTAATCTTGTCTTTTTTCAGTTTCTTTTTTTCCCACCTTAAAATGGATATCGGATGCCCAAGTTGGTATGATTCTTTAGGGTCTTCATGAAATGTCTGCAACATACTTTGGTTAAAATTCCTCAATGGTTGTGTAAAACAATGTCCTTTTTACCTTGTCAAAAACAGCTCTGTTTGCAGAGGGGCCTGTTCAGAAAATCAGAAATGCCAAAACCTTACAGAGGGGGTACCTAAACATGAAAAAAGGTTGGAAGCAGTGTTGTAGTGAATCATCAATCTAAACTGAATAATATAAATATCATACAAGATAATAGAAATATAATATAACAAAATATTACGTTACTGTTCAAAAGTATGGGGGTGGTAATATTTTTAATGTTTTTGAAATAAGTCTCTTATTGTCACCAAGGCTGCGTTTATTTAATCAAAAATACAGTAAAAACAGTAAGTTTCTGAAATATTATGACAATTTACTATACCTGTTTTGTATTTTAATATATTTTAAAATATAATTTATTCCTGTGATATCAAAGCTGAATTTTCAGCAGTCATTAAGCCAGTGTTCAGTGTCACATGGTCCTTCAGAAATGTCTTTGCTGTCACTTTTATGCAATGGTTGTGTAAATCTAAATATACATTACACTGCAGTGCAATGAGTTTCACAAGACAGAGATCTCAATGCTGCCATCTGATGGGCTATATGTGAACGGCACAGGCTCTATTCTGTCACTAATCACAGGATATTGGCATTCAGTGCAGAATTACACATGTTGTGCATTCATATCATGCAATTACAGTCTTACTAAGCAGATCTGCCTGTAATGTAAATGAAATGAAATAAAGTCAGCAATTTAAGTTTTTAATTAATTTTTAAGTAGAAAAAATAATCCATCATCTATTTCTAATTACTACACAGCATGCCAGTGCAGGTTTTTCTGGCCATCTAGGGATAGTGTTGTTACTGGAAGCAATCCAGGCCACTACTATCAGAAGCAATGAGTATAACTTGCAGCAGTTTTGCTAGTGATCCCACAGAGTAAGAATGCATTTGCAGGCCTGTTAAATCCAGTGGACAGAGAGAATTTGTGAGTGAGTCAGAACAGTTGGGTTGTGAACATGCCTGACCCATTTGCTCACTGTGCACAGACTATAAGAGAACAACTTCAGCTGCCACATGTGGCAATGTCCTGAAAAGACAGAGAGTGAATTCTTTCATTAATACCCACATAAAGATATCGCTCCGGTTTAAACTGCTCAAAACTAATTTCCAAAAGAAAAATAGCCCTATTTGCCACAGATTACCCCGGCCCTCCCCTTTCCCCCCTTGAGGTGCCTTTATCTCATTTCGAGATGTTATCTAAGGACCTAAGTAGTTTTGGGATTCAAGTGTGTTCACTTCAAAGTATCATTTCATTTATCGATTGGCTCCCTGCTGGCCTTCTGCTCTCTGCTGTTAGAGCCGCTCACGGCTCTGTGCTATTAGCCAGGCTGTCTGTAGTTGAACAATGTCATGTTAAGTTTACAAACAAGCTCTGGTGTCAACAAATTCATCTAGAGGTTAATTCAGCAACTCTAATAATGCAAGCTACTTTTTCTTCTTTATAGGAGAGAGAAATTGTCAAATTACTTCTTATAAGTGAATTTCACAAAACCTGTCAAGAATATGCGAGTCATTTTTAATCCCAAAATAAATAGAAATTCATAAAAATAAAGTTTATTCATAAACAATCATATTTTAGGACCATAAACAAAGGCAGTGGATAAATAATTATAACAATTTTCACTCAGAAATTGCTAGAATGTAGTAGAAATGGAAAGTAACACAATGAATTAACCGTGAAAAGCAGAAAAACATGTATTACATTTTTTAAATAGCATTTTTTTGTAAAACTGTACTCCAATAATGTTTGTATTATTTTTCTACAGTGTAAGTTAATTTTTTTCATATGAACAAATACTTTTTACGCTTCTAACTTCTGTACTATGCTAACTTGCTATTGAAAATCATTATTGCAATACTGTATTGTTCAGCATATTTTAGTAACATTGTAACATTATTTTCAAGTTTTTTTTAGAATTGTACGCTGTAAAAATTATTTTTCATATCTGTAAAATAAAAGATTATTGAAGTATGCTTTACAAGAAAATCATTTCAGTTTTTCTACTTAATAATTTTTAGTCCAGTGCCATTTCTTTGTAACTGTGTGTGAAATTTTACTAGCAATTTCTTAGTGAAAATTATATTTATGCTATTTTTTTCCAATGTGGTGTGAAAAGTATCATTCCCAATACTATTGTTTAAGAGATATTGTTTAAAGCATTTATATATTATATTAATTGATGTCTTAATGTGTATTTATGATCATAACACTTTGTCTAGGATAAACAGACACCTGAAAACACATTTTAAATAAAAAATAAAAGTTGAATAAAAAGTAAAATCTATTTTAATTTTAAGATGTTTTAAGTTTAAACAAAATAAAGAAAAATAATACAGAATTTTTTTATTAATTCAGCAAAAAAAAAAATACAGCATACTACAATAATGAGAAGCTAAAAAGCCTTCTTTTACTTAAATTAATTTGGATTCTGGAGTGAAATGTGACCTGGGCAATTTATGCCTGTATGTTTGTATGTATGTATGTATTTGCTGTAGAAAATGAGACTCCGGTTATAATAGCCAGTGTTGGGGAAAGTTACTTTTAAAAGTAATGCATTACAATATTGCGTTACTCCCTTATAAAGTAACTAATTACGTTACTTAGTTCCTTTTTATTGAAAGTATGCGTTACGGTACTTTTGCGTTACTTTTTAAATCTGGACATGGCTTGCTTGCTTGTTTTTAAAATAAAAAAAAATTCTATTTTTGGCAAATATAAAAGCCTTTTCACACCAAAAGTGAAATGAATAAGCCTCAGGCTGAAGGGAAAGTACATTTACATCCATACAGTAGAATGGAGAAGAAGAAATTTCAACACACTTCAGCAATAAAAAAAGACGCACACATGTTTGTCTAGAGTAATTTGTGCTTATTAGTACGGTTGAACTGGATCATCGAAGGTCAGAAGCAAAGACATTGGTTAATAAAATGGGATTAAATACATAAAGGATATTTGTGTTGTTTAATTATTGCAGGTTTGCGTCATTTTCTGAGTTGCATTTTTTTTTATTCATTTTGAGGAATACTGAATCTGTGTTTTTTTTTGTGTGAGTGAGATGAATTAATGCATATTCATATTTATTTTGAACTACAGTTACATCTTCTGATTTCTCTCAACATGGGGACAGGAGAGCTGTCAATCAATAAATTGAAAAAAAAAAAGTAACTTGCGTTACTTATTTGAAAAAGTAACTAAGATATTCTCTTGCAAATTAAAAAGTAATGCGTTACTTGAAAAGAGTAATCTGATTACGTAACTTGCGTTACTTGTAATACATTACCCCCAACACTGGTAATAACAACATATCTATGGAGGAGGAGAACACATTTACAAATAAGTATGACATAAAACCGACATGCCGTGCTGTATGCAAACATACACATGCACCCACTTTGTTGGATTAAAATGGTAGCATAAATTATCAAATTCTGTTGACTACCGTCAGCCACATGACTCCTGTGCTTTACAAAACAGCCCTGACAGTACCGCCTGTCTCTGGCCTGACCGGGGCTATATAGGCTCAGCCGTATATATTCATTTCCTCAGTCCCGCCGGTGACTGCGCTCAGCCGATGCAGACAGGATTTATGGGCCACTGGCTGCTAGCTGATTAGGATACTGCTTGTAAAACGTATTTTGGCATGTACAAAGGTTTTACTGGAGCTCTTCCTGTCAGGCAACTGCAATACATCAGTGGCAGGAGGGGTAGAATGAAAGGCGCAAAAACATCCAATATGACGCCATGTTTAACCTGCTGGCACTGTTTGTCCCTCTTGGGGCAACACCACAGACTTGTGATAGTACACTCTCAGTGTAATATACCCAGTGATACCGTGCAACCGTCCCATTTTTCAGTCTCTGCTGTATTAAGCCATTGTATGTTATTCACTGGTGTTTGTGCACTTAACTGCTGTCTCAGTGGCTACATGAGACCTGTTTCCCAGAGAGCTGCTCATTCCCATCATCTCCTGTTTCATAGCTAGTGTGAAAAGAAGCCCGGTCTGGCAAAGCGACACGACGGTGTCCACACCATGCGCAGGAAATGAGGCTGATGTCTGCTACCTGTCACCCCACCTCCACTGTGATTTGTGCCTTAGTCGGTCAGACTAGTGCAATCGGGTTTTCACAGCACCAGAAGGATAAAGATGTCACAGTTGCTCACAGCATGTGAGATTTTTAATTAGACTTAATCGAACTCTCACATTCATACATCTCCCATATAGCCTGTGCTATGTAAATAGTGTTGCGTTCGGCTTAGTTGGGTTTGGAGAAGGGTGTGGAAACTGATACACTTTAGGAAAATAACAGGTTAACTAAAAAAGGGCACTACTGTCAGAGTTGCTTGGTTTGTTTTTATTTTTTGTCTTACCCAATAATTTATTCAAAAACACACAAAAAAGGTCATTTACATTGATTTTGATACACTTTTCTGTGATGAGCATGTTAATTTCTGAATTAAATGTAATTTTTTTAATTTTTGGGGGTCATAAAAATTGTCATAGTGAAAAATATGATGTAAATAATGTCATGTAAAAATAAATAAATAGAACATTATAAGAAAAATATATTACAAGAAAATTAAAATAAAATATAATTGTCTGTCATTATCTTTAATTATTATTTGTTTTGTGTTATTATTTTACTTTATAAATATTTTAACAAAACTGCTTCACTAATTAAAAGTGTTATTAAAAAATATTTATGCATTTTTATTAATATTTATTGAATTAATGTAGGGTCCTCAAATCTGATTGGCTGAGAGAAGTGCAATATTGTAGTAATAACAGAGCTCCAAACGTTTCACTGTTTGTATCACTCTGCTTGTGGTATTTCTCACAGCGAGTGTCATGGCGGACACCCAAATCCACTATCATTTTATAAGTCAACTTGTTTTTTTGGGGGGGGGTCCAGAATGTAAAAGTTTTTTTTAGGAAAGAATGTACTTGTTTAGACTTCAAATATGCTGTATTAGATGCAGGTAGGCCTAATTACACTCGCTCGGTCCATCTCTGTCTAATAATACTCTACTCTACACAATACACTGCTTTTAATACATTAAAACAATAAGCTTTCAATGAAACAACTAAAAAATTCCTTCGTTACTAGTTCTAATGTTTTCGAATTAGTAACGGAGGCTTGAGCTCAGCTATTAAACTGGCAAACTGAGATTTGAATCCGTGGTGGAAGGAAGTAGTTCTGCACAAAAGAGGGTTTTTAAACATAGATGTGTATACGTAGATACCTCATTAGCGACTGTTTCTATGGGCCGCTATACGTAAGCCCAGAGCCGTTCAATTGGTTTGAAATTTACTTTGTGACCGATGTAGTATTGTGTAGTATGGATGAAATCAAGAAGTACTATATCCATCCTGTTGTCATGTGACCTACCAGCATCAGTTGCATCATTGCCATCCATTAGAGAGTAGTAAGCTACCATATGTTGCCCGAGGGTGTTACCAGAATGGCTGCCGGGTGAACTGACTTACCTTAAAGGGACTTTGATGGCACTCTCAATCCTGCAGTGTAGAGAAGCCAAGCAAAGCCTCAGATCACCCCTGCCTGCATCCACTACAGCCAAAGCAATCCTTTAAAACAAGGCTGCTGGTTGTTCATCAAGAATATTGTCAAGCATGTCCGCTAGGAAGTGGATAAACAATTACTCTCAAGCAATCCGCCGAGGTGCATTAAGGTTATTTATGGCCAGTATGTAAATATATAAATTGGGCCACACACCAAATCAAGCCCTCTCCTGGGTGCCATGCAAGTCATGCTGTCTCCCATTAAATCACTGATGCGGTTAACAACGGGCAGCGTCTGCATATGATAATGCCCTCACTGTAAAAAATGCCTCCTACTTAGCAGCCTATGAGTGCGTGAGGTGACATATGCTGAGAGGTACAAGCGCTCCTGTAGGATCAATAAACTCCACCAGGTTTTGGGATTTATGAAGACGTGCCATCGATCAATTAGGGACGGAACCGCTTTAAGTGCGCGGAAAATACCAATGGGTATTATAACCAAATCAGAAGTCAAATATTTCAGACAAATATTTCAGAGGTACTGCAGTAAAATCACTACAGTTTGTTACTGCATAACTAGCAAGGCCTCTGAGAAAGAGAGAGAGGGAGTTATGCTGATGGCTTTTTGGCGCTTGAGAGAAAGAATAGGAAACTGCTGGTGTGGTTGAGGGAGATGAGATCCATAACTCTATGAACAATCTGCAGGACAGTGCACCGCTGCTGCTAGGTGCCGGAGACTACAGTCGTGATACAAACGAGCTCAGTTTGCAGCGCCTGCTTTTCCCTTCCCACCGGGGAGATGGAGTCATTTGCTAGATCACTCTCCCTTTGCTTATCACTCAAAAGATGTAGCTTTCAGGGTGCAGCAGATAATCATACATATTCTATGTGCTGGCAGGCCATAAATCTCAGTCGCTATTTCATCTTCCAGTCATTCATCTATCACCCTGGGAGCTGGATGGAGCACAGGCTGCTTCACAATATATCAAATTAGTACCTGGGATGTTTACCAAGATAATGCAAGACACCAAGAACGGGTGAAATATAGCACTGCCGCATTCCTCAAATTAAAAGGCTTCTCGGTCCTGCGTGTGGAAGGATAGTTTAGAGCTGTTAGCCTGTGGTTAGCATGTGTGCTTTAGCCTGAGCTGCTTGTGTTGACACCACTAACGCAGGGACTTTGACACAATGCTTGGGGTTGTTCTTTTTATGTAAAAGAAAGAAAAACGTGATGAGGAAATGAAACAATATTGGATTTTTTTGCAATATGTTCAGGGCTCGATAATGCAAATGCTTCAAGTTTTCTGTGCATATTTACCAGAATTAAATTAGGTCTAAAGCTGGGGTCGGGGGAAGAACTGCTGTGTCTGTTGAACAGACTTAAAATCAATAATGAAATCCAATATCTAATTTTGTTACTGTCTGGCAATAAATAATATGAAATACTAAATTCAGTTTAGCTAGAGCAGCAGCATTATAAAAAATGTCCTTAATTCATATACATCTCATTTTATCTTCAGCTGTGGTTGTAGTCTTTGTTTATTGGTGAAGGATTTGTGTGTCCTTGTTTACAGTGCTCTGAGGTTAGAACTACTAACCTAACAACGTTTTTTAGGTATGGCATGACAGCAGCTCAACTTCAGGATAGAGTAATATTGATAGTAAAAGCTGATAACATTTTGCTGTAAGGTTAAATTTAAACATTAGTGAATACATTAGGTATCATGAACCTACAATGAAAGGATTTATCTAAAATATTTATTAGTTTTATTAATGTTAATGTATTTAATTATATTAATGTTATTGCAACTAGATTATGGTCATGTTTGTGGCGTAACTAGTTTACATGTAACAAAATTACATAATTTCATTACAAATGATATACGTATCTGTTTACAGTTACTGAGAAAAAAAAAAACATGTACTTAATTACAGTTACTTCTGAAAATTTAATGATAGGAAGAGGGTTACTCGGAATATTTTTCACAACACACACACACACACACACACACACACACACCCACACACACACACACACACACACCAGGTTTTTTTTTTGCACAGTGGGGACATCCCATAGGTGTAATGGTTTTTATACTGTACAGACTGTATATTCTATTGCCCTACACCAAACCTACCCCTTAACCTACCCCTCACAGGAAACTTTGTGGTATTTCAGATTTTCAGTACACTCCATTCTGTTTGATTTATAAGCGTTTTGAAAAGTGGGACATGGGGTAATGTCCTGAAAAGACACCTTCTCCTTGTAATACCTATGTCAAACCTTTGTCATTATACAAATTTATGTACTCATTTGTCACAAAAACGCGAGCACACACACACACACACACACATGTTGTGTTTCCATGTTTTATGGGGACATTCCATAGGCGTAATGGTTTTTATACTGTACAAACTGTATGTGCTAGTGCCCTACACCAGGCCTACCCCTAAACCTACCCCTTACAGGATACTTTGTGCATTTTTAGATTTTCAAAAAACTTTATTCTGTATGATTTATAAGCTTGTTTTCCTCATGGGGACCTCAAAAATGTCCCCACAAGGTCATAATTTACTAGTATTACTATCCTTGTGTGGACATTTGGTCCCCATAACGTGATAAATACCAGGTACACACACACACACACACCCCACACAGACACACACACACCATACTTTTACATATTCTTAAATTATTGAAAAACTTTAATTATCTGGAAAAAAAGAACTCAAAATCATTAACAAGATATATTTGTTGATATGAACAATTCTCATTTGTCACATGAATCTATAAGATTAAAATAATAAAATAAAATAAAAATCCTAAATATTAGATCAACTTCACGCTTAGAATAAACTTTAAGCTACTGGCCATAATCGCTTCAAGGACCAGCCAAATTTCCACAAATGTTCAATTCTCCGCAACAGTCTGTCAAGATTACATTTCATTTGCATTTGTGTCCTCTTTTTGTTAGTGAAGAAATAGTTTAGCATTTAATTTACACTTTCGGTACAGTAGCTCAACCACAGTTTAACCTAGTTTGACAAGCTACAGCTTTTAAAATAGCTTCCTCAACACTGGTGGTTTGTGTATAATAATTATATGGCAAATTGCCTTGCCACATTAGAGAGAAAGACAAACCGATGCTGTTAAGCTGACTCATGACAGCCCAGTAAGTAATGACAGCCATGAGAAGATCAAATGCTTGTCTTGTAATTAGCATGGCAGATAATCAGGGCAGTGAAATATGGCGGCTAATTGAAAGATTGCCATTTAATAGTTATCTAGCTGATCAATATGTCCTCTCATCAGCACAGACATCTTTGTCTTCATATCCACATTTCATCTGGAGAGACACTGAGTGAATCTAACATTAAATTTATTGAATAGCAAAGGTGCGCTATCATTCCTGGTTTCCTTTGCTATGCTTCACTTTTGGCTTAAATGGATGTTTTCACTGGTACTGTAATCCATTCTGACCTGGCTGGATTCATTAGGGGCGGTTAGCCAGCAATAATTTTTGCAGATTACTGTACATAATTCACAGCGCAGTTCTGCAGCTGATGCTGGCACACATTTTTTACCGCTACCAACCCCCTTTACTGACACTGGGACGGTTTTTGATGTATTACACAGAGGATATTTATGGTGAGGGTATGTGGAGGACCTTGTGTTGAACAGAATCTCTCCTACACCCCTCCTAATGCACTCAAAGTATTCTGCTCTCTCTGGAGGCCGTTCTGTTCGCTTTAATAGTGTTAGTCCAAACCAGAACCGAAGATGAATAGCTGAGAACAGAAGAAAGGATTCCCAGTAGAGTGAACATGACATACTTTGAATTTAAAGGCCAAATTGACTGATTGTTATCACTTACCATAAAGCTGGGGATTTGCCTCTTTTTAAGAACATAACAACGTGTCAGAATGTATGGATCTAGATCAGCAATTGTCAAATCTGGAAGAAGAAACCACAGGCCACCTAAAATCTGGAGATGCATTCTGTGTGTGAAAATTATTTAATCTGTTTTAGCTTAATATACAGAGACGTTCATACCTGACACAGCAATATTGGCATAGGATCTGATTCCTGACGAATGGCGGATGAGAAAACCTGTTTAAAAATCATTCGTTTTGCAATACCACTTTCCAACACTAGTGGCAGAAATGACACGCTTATCTTTAAGAAGTAGCCAGTTGCTAGTAAGGAATTTCCCTCAGTCAGTAAAGGCCCTGTTTTTCCA
This sequence comes from Sinocyclocheilus anophthalmus, assembly GCA_018155175.1. Classification (NCBI taxonomy): domain Eukaryota; kingdom Metazoa; phylum Chordata; class Actinopteri; order Cypriniformes; family Cyprinidae; genus Sinocyclocheilus; species Sinocyclocheilus anophthalmus. Next base: position 109,665 of record JADLZN010004669.1, read on the forward strand.
TAACTCTCTCATGAACTTGCATTCGTACCTAGTCTACTTTGACATATACAGAGTGAGTGCTGTTCAGTCTGAACTAGCTGATGCACAAGTCAATGAAAGTCACATAACACTGTGTCTTCCTTCACATTAACGACACTTATACTATTGGATTCCAATAAATGCCCTCTGGGCATATTATTTGGAAAATCATTAGCAGCAAACAGCAGAACTTCTTTTTCCTACTGAACGCACTCACCTCAGCAAACTGCAGGTTTTATTCCCTGCATGTGCAAAATGGAGGAAGTTAGGATTTAAATGTTAATAGCAACACGTAATTTGCACATGCATTTCATAGAATAGCTCTTCTGTGATGTTTTTCATCTTGTGAGCTCATCTCATCTGTAAACTCACTAGTTTGCAGTGTAAATGTAGATTTTTGCCTTCAGATTTTGTTAGTATTATGTTCAGTCCAGTTCATTTTTTAGCTATAGCTTTTGCATACTGCAAGGGAGGACACATGCTGTATCCCTATGTATAGCTTTTCAGATTAAAAATTTAATTTAGGGAGATTAATGTATTTTATTTGAGGTTGCTGTGATCAGAAATTGCTGTGCTAGAGAGTGGAATCACCTCTTGATTATTGAATTTTTATGGCTGTGTAATTAATTACAGATTCCCTGTTTTGTTCTTTTTCTTTCTCTCTGACATTTTAATTTCGACAAAAAGCCACGCTCCCCATGCAGCCTTTCTCCAGAGATCCCTAATGGCCTATAAACCACAATGACTTATAGATATGTGGCAGACATCAGTTCGCCAATGATTGTTTGAAACCTTGCTGATCACATGAAATTTAGCCTGCTCCTCGTAACCCCAGGATTCATTCCTCGTCAATTAAATTGTGGCAACAGCGTCCTTTCAGATGGATGGAATCTATCATTGTGTCATCGACCAGGAATTCATTATTGGAGGCAGCCTGGAAACTTTTCAAAAGAGTCATTAAGGCCATTATTTCTTAAAGACGATTGTCATTACCTGAGAAAGGGAGTGTCCTTGGTTCTCCTTGCATAGGCTGCATTTAAGAGCCATGAAAATCAATCCTGCTGTCAGCCGAGCCACGCTACATCTTTGGGCCGACAGGTTTGAAAGCTTATATCAAACTAGGAGCCTTAGCTGCCATCAGAGGCAGCAGTTACCATGCCATTTGGTGAATGGCTGATATAAATCAGACATTGCCTGCTGCTGTCACCTCGTCCGGATGAAACCGACTTTGATTGGTTGCTTTAGGTTGCTATTCATCTCTTTGGTTTTGATGCACAGAAGACAGCCTTTGCACAGAAGAAAAGCTTTATTGACTGTTCAAACGGTTTGAAATTCGTCATGTAGATCAGAATAAGGAACTAATACACCTTCATAAAGATCTCTCAGCTGTAGTGATGAGGACTGACATTGAGTTCATTCAGTTCATTCACAAACAAGATGACTCATTCAGTAGCACTCTGAGTCTCATTCAGTGAAGAGAGTGTGTTTGCTCAGTTCCAGTGAATCAAATTGATTGAATCTGTTCACTAAAATGATTTTTCAATCTTTCAACCAATTTGTTACAACCTTGATTTCATTCAGTTTATTTATGGATATCTCTGAATCTTCAGACGCAAATCACCAACTCGCTCAATTAAGGACGTGTATTCAAGATTTTTTTCAAGATTTTTTATTTGTCACATACATGGTTATATAGAGAATATATGACCAGCAGTGAAATGTAAGACTCAGTAGATCTCAGTAGATAGTTCATTCAGTAGATCCAACCAATGAGATCCTCCTTCACAGCCAACACATGAATGCCATTTGTCTTGTGCGATATAGTCAATATTAGAAGACAGGAAAGCCTGAATCAGTTAATTGAAGTGAATGAGAATGAATTAAACTCTTGAAAGATTGGTTCAAAAACCATGATTCATTCACTAAGAATACACCACTACTCAACTGGCCTTCAGTCCCATAGTGCCAGTTTTAGTATAGCTTTGAAAACAGTGACTTTATCTGGCAAAGCCACTGAAACAGACGATATATCACATTTATTAACCTAGTCACTTCAGAAGTCTTAAAGTACTTCCAGCCAAATATTCCTCATAGTTCATTGTGGCATCACTGGTTGTTCGGCCTAAAGAATAGGTTTTGTCGAGTCATGCATTGATTTCCCAGTGCCCACTCCATCTGCAAGACACTGATCTTTTCTGTTGTATTTGCGAGCAGTGTAATATATGTCCCCAGGAGACAAATCCATCCAAGAGTGTTTATTTATTATCCTGCGGCTGTGCCATGCTATCCCTTGTCATTGCGCTCTTTTTCTGCTGTGTAAGCACAAATCAACAAACCACACATCTCTTCTGAAAACTACTCCTTACCTTCCCTCTTCGTACCCCTTTTGGTTCACAATAATAGCTGCTGCACTTACCATATTTCAGGTCTAATTGGATGATGACTGCAAATGCAATTTAGGGCACACACTTTAGAGGGAAGAGTTCCTCTGTGACATTGTTAGGCATTGGGATGCCACCTTCCATCTCGAAGAAAAAAGTGTAATTGCTGTTGAATGAAAAGAGCAAATCTGTTGATGTATGCAATGCATAGTGGCCTGGGATAGTGAGTGGATATTTTGTCCAGGTTGCAGTGCCTTGGCAGAGTCAGCAAAAAACTGTGGAGTAGCTCATTGCATGTAGAGACCCCACTGACAGAAAGTGTTGTTCATGCTGGTGATATTAGCACCTTATGCAAAATGCTTGCATGACAGAATAAGTTGGCATGAATGTTCCCAATATTTACACAGGCTAAACAATAAACAAAAGGCGTGCAACTGAATGGGCATTTGCCTGGTGAGGATACACTTGTTATCTGCAAGTTCAATGGGTCAGTAAAAAAAAAAACCCATATTAAACTGTTTCTTAGAAAAACAAATCGACTCGTGCTCTCAACATGCAGAAACATTAAGAAAAAAAAATCGGATCAATAATTCTCTTAAAATATCAGATAATTTGACTTGGTGCAACTCCCCTTTTTAATAATTCATTACTTTTTATCTTAAAATATATTAAAAAACCTTTCAATTAATGCTTAGGAATGCTAATACACAAGGTATTCAAGGTGTAAGTAAAACATGTTATTTTTTACTTGAGAATTACACCACCACATGATTGAAGGCATTAAACCTTTGTTGAAAATGGTATCAAAGTTTTTCCAAACCAACATGAATACCAATTTCTCAGAACATTCAAGGTGGATGCTCTTCTCGTCACTGACCCCTATGCCAGTAAAGAGCTCGAATTTCTGATGAATTCCTTTTCATTTGGCCGTGGATCAAAGCAGAATTTATTATTCTTATATCCTCTTTATCAGAGACGTGAATATCAGGCAGGATTCATAAGTCAAGGCAGTAAATTGGATCCGGTCTTTTACTCCAGCACCCCTCCTCAAAAGGGAGATCTATGGGGCGATTTCCCAGCCACCCAGTCATGAAGAACCAGGAGATGTAAATGTCAGTCTGGCTCTCCTTTACACTCAATAAAGGCTGGAATTGGGCTTTGCTCTCCCCCAGTCGATTGCCCATCTAATGAAGAAAGGCTTAACCATAACTCTAAAAGATTCACTACTGTTTATGTTGCTGTGGGAGGGCCTTGTGGAGTAATAATTCCAAGTGGATAAATGCTTTCCCGATAACAAGCTGAAATAACCTGTCTGAACGAACTTAAAGTACAAAAGAGAAATCGCACAATTAGCGATTACGGAGGTTAAGACAGAGGCGAAAAGTGCTTCTGACTCCTCTCAAATATCTCGCTGACCAAAAGGAATTTTCTTTTGTGTTTTTCAGACAGGTCAGCATTAGTCATCGGCAGACCTCTACCTCAGCCGTGGCCCCTGGCCTGTCCTTAACTGTGTTTTAACACTAACATTAAGCTTGTTAATGTAATTGAAGTCACATGGAGGCCCCAGTAATATATGGCACTTTTGGAATGGCAGAGAGGGGTAATCTCAGTTTATCTTCCCTACAACTGAGTGCTCTTTGGCCTGAGAGTGTAGTGTGGGCCACAGGAGATCTGGGAAGCAGATACTAATGCAATGGTTTCAGCAGATGAGACCACCAATCACTATAAGCATGCAGACACTCAATGAGGACATTTTCTCCACCCTATCTGTTCCTATGGAGATGCTGCGAGAATGTAAATCCGAGCAGGACAGAGGCTTTTTGCACCTAGATTGTAGTGTGTAAGTAACACATTGTATTAAATGTGAAATTTGGAAGTAGAAAGACTGAACCAGCATTTTCTTGTAACACACACTGCAATAATCTTTGTTTTATTAACAACTTCAAAAATTAGTTTTTGACAGTGTCCTGTGACTGTTATAATAATATATTCTTGCTGGACTAAGACAAAAATTCTTAATGCTTTATTCTACAGTACACTGAAAACAATTAATGTAGAAACAACTTTCACTCAGAAATCGCTAGTAAATAATTACAAAGATTGCAAGTTACACTGAATTAAAGATGAGTAAAAAAAGAAAATGTAAAAAAAGGAAATGAAATAGTATTTTCTTGTAAAATTTAATAATATTTGTTTTATTTACAACTTTGAAAAATGTCATCTGTAGGATCTGCATTTTCAAGATTTTTGTTAAAAGAGAAAATAAAAACAACACAAATTTAGGCATCATTCACTCCTTTTCTGGAAAAAAAAAAGTTTTTGATTTTCAAAAGTCAACAAATTTGTGACAGCTGAATGTAACAATTTGTCTGTCAAAAAAAATGTGCACAATGCAAGTAGTAATTATGAGAAGCCTGCAGCAGTTCAGGGAGTACACATGAAAACATACGCTACCATATGTTTTGGCTAGGTCATCGCTTTCTGAGAAGGAGAAAATGGCATTCTTAACAGTTTCAACATGCTGTCTGTCAGAGAGTGTGACATACCTAATACATAACGCACGTGAGTATAAATTTGGTTTTTACTTGATGAATTTGATAAGTGGTTTTTTAAAAATGAAAATCAGTCTTCTCAGTTGTTTGAATCAATTATCAAAGTTTGATAAAATGTTGTTTAATTTTCCAATTAAAGATTACATTTTTTCACACACAAACACACACACACACACACAGTATATACCAAAATAAGCATGCACAGATACAGTGGCATCACTATTTAGTTATTTGGTGAATGATCTTGTTTTGACAAGATGTTCCCAACACATTTTTTCCTCAGTGCAAATGCATCATTTAAGCCATTACCAGCCGCAAGCTCTTTCATTAGAATGAACTATATCATCCTTTCCCCAAGAGGCCTTGGGAGCGCTCAGCTCGGAGAATATATCTCGCTAAGAGAATGTATCAAAGGCAGCAACATGCCTAGGTAAAGTATTACTTAATTTATACTGCTAATGCATAACATTGATTCTCTGCGGAGAAAATAAAGAACAACATATTTTTGGAGCCTACATCATTACGTTTAATAATTTAAACCCAGGTTGTGCGGTAATAAATATACTAAAAGAGCTTTAGTTGGGTTCGTAATGGATGCACGCAGGAAACCTGGCACTTATATAAAAGAATAATACGAATGCATGTTGGAATTAATTAAAGTGGGTCTACGCTGTTTCTTTCAAGGAACAAGGCTAAAAAAGCTCTACCTAGGAACTGAAAGGTAACAAGCAAGTGGAAAATTACAGAGCCCTCGTTTTATCACCCAAAATCCACAACGATGCCAACACCAGACCTTGTTTTTTTCCCCACCCAAAGCCCACGCATTAATGGACACACATACTGATAAGCCCCATTTCATTATATCGGCTGTTTGGATGCATTACCCCTATATATTGGCTTTGGTGTTCTCAGCGACTCATTAACAGGGATATAATGGGGAAAATAAAAGTGCTGAGGAAGATGGAAGGTCTCTGATGTATCAGCTCTTCTGGGTCAGCACAGCACTCTGCTTGTTTTATTTACTCATTTCTAATCACGACTCCTCGAGGACAGAAACTGCCTGAGGATATATGTGTATACATATCTTGTCATTCTGGCTGCCTTACAGAAAGATTAGTTGTATTTTAGATTGAAACACTTATTAACAAGCCATAGAAGAATATGTATTCCTGGAGGATAATGCCGAGAACAAGGTTTTCAAAACTCACTGACCTCCAAACAGCTTTCAGTGTCATGCCACCCCTCCCTCAACAGAGCCGTTTCATTTGTGCACTCTAAATCACTAAACTTTATTGGTACCATAAGTCAGGCCAACAGCTTAACCTAGGCATCTCAGTCCTGCATGTGTAACGCACTTGTGCGCCTATATGAGCAAGAGTGAATAATCTCACTACAAACCTGACCTCATACTTGACTGATTCTTGTGTGCTTTGTGGCTTTGTTAATATTTAAAGCAAAGACCTTGTACCTGTAAACGAACGCATGGTACAGCCTCTTAAAAAGCTTCCCGAAGCAGGATTTTACATCCTGCCAAGAGATTAATCGCCTAACCTTGAAAAATGAAAATCAAACTGGGTGTCAGAAAAGTTGGATTAACCACAAGAGCCTGGTATCGGGTTGTACAGACGGTTTTATTATTTAATTTTATTTTTATAGATGGAAGGTATTGAATGCAAAATACATCAGATACTCAGGTTGGTGTAGTTTGCTGCATACAACATAAATTCGCTCAACTGATTTCCAGAATCTTCTACATGGACAAGGAACTCTCCTTTGAAAAGTGATAAGTACGGCTCTAAACATTTATTGCTGTCATTTGGTCTGCATGCCCCCTGATTTTAGCATCATGTAACACTTCTACGTGTGAGTGAATGCACAAATGTGTTGGAGATCCTGCTGAGTAAGTTTACGCTGGCCGTAAATCATACTCGGGATCAACTGGTCATCCGTTCTGGGCAGGTGGAGCTGTCATAATGGCAGCTCGAGTCATGCAGATGGGCAACCAGATCCAGGACGAGGCACGCGGTGGGGTCTTTCAATTCTCACATCAACTGGTGCTTACAGATTGCTATTTTGACTGATACTTTAGATAAGAGATTAGTGTGTTTAACCTTTGGAGGCACAAAAAATAAACCCCAATAAATGAAAACATAAATATAAAAGAAGATGTTAGCATTTTATAGCTCTGTTTACATCCATGCTGTCTGGATAAGGGCCCATCATATATCCCCCCTTTGACAAATGGATTGTGTTTCACTCAAAGCATCTCACCTTGCAGAAACACTTGACAGGGATGGTAATTCAGAGGGGAATTTAGAGAGCCAATAAATAGACTCAAGCAATATATCAGTATGTTCAACAAATAAGCCTTTATAAAGCTTTAATGGCAAGATACCGCAGTAATATGCGAACTGAATGGTAATGGTTAGTTGATTTATCTCAGTATCATATTTGAAAACAACACACACAAAAAACACTTTTCTGTGAGTATGGACACTTTTGGCTCTGTTGACTAATAGAAAATAATCTTTCTTACTTTTTACAATTTCACTGATTCAATTTGTCTAACAATGTCCAGCGGCTCTAATTTTTTTTAAAGGACTGTCATGGACATTTGAACTATTATTTTGAAGTGGAAATTACATTTTAAACATTTTGTAATATAATGGCAGACCTTTGTCATGCTAAGGCTAATTCCATAGTTTTTCTTTTCAAAATGTGACCAAATTAGAGCTTGAACTATACAAATACTAGTGATGTATCTTGGGTTATCTTAATCTTCCTCACACTACCTTTTTTAATACATTATTTATAAGGTGCAAAACATTGGTATGGCTATAATTATTTTTAATTAATTAATTTATTGATTTGTTACTATTATTTTAACCTTTTAGTTAGATTAGAACATTAACAATAATAATTTTTTTTTATTTTATGATGGATTTATATACTATAAATTGAAAGTCCTAACAAGGTAACAATAAATATATAATATTACTTTCATATAAAAAAAATTATATGTATAGTTACATGTATAGTTACATTTATATGTATTAGTTTATTCAAAACTAACAATAATATGTTAGTTTTGAATAAAAATCAACCCTTGGGACATTAAAGTGCCTTTAGTTGAAGAAACACCCAGATGTATTCAGAAACCGTATGAATGAAGATGAATGCCAAACTTTTAAGCAAGTTTCAGCAATGATTTCACATCCACTCTATTCATAAAACACTTTGCTAGCAACAGCAATGTCATTTCCACTGATTTGCCAATACGCTTTGGAAGACTTGCAGGTAAGTTCAGCATTTCATATGTCATCCAAACCCTCTTCATTCAGAATCATCCCATACATGCAAACAGTTAAGTACTCATTAAGTACTCTTAAAACAACATAATGTGTTTGTGTTGTGTACCCCGACCAAACAAGTTCTCAACATGATGTGAATGCATCCCACAAGCTCTGTGCATTATAAAGCCGCTCTGACAGCAAAACATCTGCACCTCTGAGAGCTGACAAGTGTCCAGTGAAATGGAGAGGAATGCCAGAGCCTTGGATTAACACCCTCGCTGAGACTAAAGGTGCTCCTGTTGGGTTAAAGTTTGGGATTCTAGGAGCTTATTGAAGACAGAAAAATTAAATGCATCACCTTTCATATCCACCTTGCTCCTCAAATTATCATTTGCTACAGTAAATATTTAATGATCAATGATGTTGACAAGCTCTGCCCAAGGCATGCCTCCTCACCAAGTTCAGTTCATATATATTATTCTCTCTCTCTCTTTTTTTTCTGAGGAGTAAGAAACTGCCAAGTGGCTTATACATTGTGTCACCAGGCTTATGCCAACAGGACTTCTTATATTTTCCCCGGATCATCTAGTCACTTGATGAAAGCACATCATCCTCGGCTCGGTAACCTCCCGGATTTATTTTGAATGAAAGTTAAAGGGAGCCCTAAACACAGCGAGCCAGAGAAAGTCAAAAATTCATGCAGGTGCACGACTCACTTTCACAGACACGTATTTTGCTGCTTTAACAGTCAACATTACAACTTACGTGTTTGTGTTTCCTACCACAGACCAGGTGGTTGTTTGGCATGTTGAGGTGAAGAGCGCTAGGAGATGTAAATATAGTAGTTGGGCCTTCATGCTCTCATGCCAAACAAGTTCTCAACAGCAGCAGACAGATCTGAGGCCCAAAGGGGGATTGGGTGTCGCACCACTGCGAGACTGCAGAATCTGATTAATTATTAGTGAGTGGTGATCCTGCCATCACAATAGATCTGTCTCAAGCCTGCACACAGCCAGAGCAATGAGATGAAATGTAAGAACCAGGACTCAAGCAAGCAATGGCGCCCTCTCCCACAGTTTCTGTGTCTCCTTCCCTGGTTATCGCTGTCGTATTCCTCAGCTAATTATTGAAAATCCATATATTTCTGTTATAACTGAAAAATACTGGGCATCATATTTCATATTTGGCTCAGTGTGCCACTTTCTGAAGGACTGAGGCAGTTTATTTACTGCACGAAAACAAACCAGAATGATCTTTCTCTGGTTTCAGAGGTCAATCAAACTGTCAGGCTGAGTTGTGCCCTGGCCCTCTCCTGTATCCTTGCATTTGGAAACTGTAAATTTTACCAAGAAGCCATCCGTCGTCTTTGCTGCAGCTCTTTCATTAGTTTGACAACCAGATTGTCTTAGACCCGATCCATTTCTACTGGTGCAATGATTCCTCTTATAAAAAGCCAGTGTGACGTTAACTGACAAATCAGATGGTGACATCTTATTTTGGGACTCTAATGAGTTTGGGACTCTTCTAATGAGTTTTATAGAGTCAGACTCAAGGGTATTGTGTTTAATGTTGAAAGAGCTCTAAGTCATTCAACACTGGGCTGTTACTTGAATCCACTATGGCTGCCATCTTGTGTTTACCTTTTGCAATGCTGAGGCGAAGCAGAGGAGGCGCTGTTTCCCACGTCAAGATTGGTGGCAGAGGAAATTACAGTCATATGTTGGTACTATTTTTGGCTCGCAGGGATCTGTTTTCTCCCCCGTTTAATGCCACATTCCTTTCGGCAGGATTTATGAAAACACCAGTGACAACATGTTCCATCTCCTTTAAAGAAGTGCATGACTGGCTGGCTCTGCAATAAAGCAGTCAGTTATTAATAGTTGGCATGGGAACATGTGTAAATTATCATCCCCCCTTGCTTAAAATGACATCCTGATTCTCTGCTTATCAGTTCTGTGACACATAAGAACAACTTGAGCTGTCATGTGTGAACGTGATTGATTTGTGCACCGATATGGCAGCTCTCTTGAGGGCAGCGTCTTAGTTTTTCAGGAAAACATCCCGTTACATGCACACATTTGGAAAGAGGACAATTTCGTCTGAGCAGTAGTTGTCAGATCACATTATTTAAACTGTCACTAAATGGGTCATTTTGATCCCGGATGATCTTGGGATCTTGGGGGGGTGATGACGGGGAAATGCGGCGTGTGAGGGTGCCATGCGTGAGTTTGGGTGCGAATGCGTTTCCAATGCAGCATAACGCTGCTGAGTAGTCTTTTGAGTAATGCAATTCTGTCACATAAATGCTTTTGCAATCTGTGATTCTCATCATTTACGTTTTATTGAGAGAAGAAAATGGCCCGGCTGTATGAAAGGTTGAATATATAAATATTGCCCAAGGAATGCAATTACCCCCACTAGCACTGCTTTATCCAGTCTGTAGGAGCCAACTGTGTGTTTTAAGGGCTATGGATGACCCCCACGGGGCTCTTTTTATTGAAAATATGATTTACAAAGAAAACACAGCAAACACACAATTGTCCTCTGATCTGAGTTCAGAAGCCACGGGCAAACGGGGGAACGGGTCATAAAGCCGAGGCTGGAGTCCCTGCTGATCTCAGAACATCTGCTCAGCCATTTACCAGTCTAATAGATTAGCCCAGAGAATAGGTGCAGGTGTTTTCTGCCCTAGCCAAAACACATCAAAACCAGATTCCTGTCCAACTCGCGCACCGGCATGCAGCGGAGCCAGAATGAGTCATGGCCCCTCACAGATAATAAAACAAGCATAAAGTTTGCTTAAGATACAGGTGGGGGTGTTTTACGCACTTCTGGAGAGAAACAAATAGGAAGCGTGTTCAGGGATACAGTAATTGAATGCAGATGGGAGGAGGTAAATGAACAAATATCTCAGCGGAATACCTAATAAGAGTGGGACAGAAAGGGAAATTAAAAATTATTGGAAGCAGATGGACTGTTCTTTGAGTTTTTCAGGGAAATTTATTAGGGCCATGAAAGAAATGTGTCTGTTTATTTTGCATTGCCATGAAATTAATGGCCCGCTGAGTTGTGTTGGTGTTAGTTTATGACTGCTATGCCATTAGTCATAATTTAGCTGGTATTTCTTATTGATTTGTGATTTAGCGTGATTTATTGGGGCCTGTCGGCTTTGATTTTAAACTCCACCACTTTCATTTCAACAGCGAGAACATACAGTATTTTGGCAAACAGAGAATAATATGTTCAGCAAAGTTTTGATATATGGGGAGTGCTCTTTTTGTTGTTGTTTTGTTACTTATTCCCCCACTTGTGTCTCTTATTTGATAAAGATTGTATTTTGACTTTATACTACATTTTTCTTTAGTTTAATTAATAAATACAATTGCTATAAATGTTAACAATTTTATACATATACATTTTATGTAAAGTAAAATTTAGTATAATGGCAGATTATTATATTATATTATATTATATATATTATATTATCTTATATTATATTATATTTAATTAACAGGTTAATATTATTTATTCTTTCCTCTTTTTTAGCTGAGTAATTATTGATTCTGCCCATTATACTACATTTTACTTTCAATATTTACATTTATATATACATTGCACAATTTTTAAGCACCGTTTATGCATATAAACTTACAAATGAGGTAATGAAGCAAGCAAAACACAAATAGAAAAGATTTTTATATAAAATATTATGTTATTCATGTATATATATTGACAGTATTTTACTTTCATTTAGTTAGATTTAAATATTAAACTGATACAAAATGTTAAATAAATTATGTGTAAAATGTATATAAATGTATATAAATTAATGTAAACCCCTAGTATTATAGTATATTATATTGTATTGTATTATTTTATTTTATATTTTTGACAGGGGTTTTGCATAACGAACAAGCACTTTTTAAAGACAGTGATGAAAAATTAGTCCATATTCTGTTTGTTAAAAGAAAAATTTGATACACACAAAACTGCTGTTGAGGTCAGACGTTAACTCTCTGTGCAAGCATTTTGTGTCTCTTTCTCAATTAAGCATGCATAAAGCTGCTTTTATTGGTTCGTTAAGCCTCGCACTGGCGCTGTAGTAGTTTCTAGCGCAAAACAGAGGAGGCTGCATGCTGACTCCAGCACAGCATCCACCCCTCTGTAAATACAGGCACCTGAGCCGGCACTCCTGGGTATTAATCAGAGTGATGGGTAGTGAGCAGAGAAAATGGAGTCTGATTATTATTCCAGAGGGGAACGGTGAGTGTACTCACATCATCTAAGAACCACCGCACTTCCTGTTTCCTCTGATCAATGGCAGGAAGTAGTGCAGAGAAGTGATGCAGGGGTGAAATACGCAATCCAGTTGTTCTGTCTACAAAGTGCCAGATGGGTTTTTAAACACCTCTGCAGCAAAGCTTAGACTCCTCCTGTGAACAACAACACACACACTTTTATTTCTCTCCCTCTGTCCCACACTGTGAGACACAGCTCAGCTAATGTTTGGCCTCAAAGCTGAAAGACAAAAGATGTTGTGTGAATTGTGAGAACAAAAACAATTCTCACCTTGAGGAAGACACAGCAACACTGGGGTCTGTCAGCTGGGCTACACTCATATAGTTTCATCTTTGCTCTAGTCGTCTGATGTGCTTATAGGTGGCTTGATATGTATGTATTTAATGGAGAAAAAAAACATTACGCAAAGCACTTAGAACTAATCACGATTTTATCAGATTTAATCATTCTAGAGCAGATTTGAATGTGTTTTTTTATCACTGTAAAGTCACAAGCCATTTTTTGTATTTCTTTATTTGGTATATTATTTTATCATATAACATTATGTATATTATATATTTTTCTACATATTATAACTTTTTTTTAAATAATTTCTCACTTAAAAATGTCAAATATCAGTGTTGAATGTGTAAATATTTGTGTGTAAATATTTGTAATTCAGCAAATTTAAAAAGTCTAAATGAAAGCACTGTTCATGAATATTATTGTATTTATTCTGCCCATTGTACACTGTAAAAAAAAAGAGTCTGCATTATCCATTAATTTGACGGACATTTCTGTTAACCCTAAAACAAAACGCAATGACGTGCCAAATGCAAAATACAGGTAAAACACCTGTAAAAAAAAATCAATAAGAAAATTCCATCATAATAATACAGAACATTATACCCTATTTTATTCATTTGTTTTCAGTGCCAATTGTTCACCTGGAGTGTCACATTGTATATAAACTGCATTGTATTTTACATTGCATCATACTAGATTGTATATTGTACATTGAGTTGTATATGTATATATTTGTGTATATAATGACTTTAAAATTCCTTGAAGCTTGTTCAGCCAATAAATCTGAACTCAGTGTTACACTGTGTATCAGCACACATGGAGCGCTTCTAATCAAATTAGAAGACTGGAACTAATGAGTAACATATAAAGTTATTAGCATGTACATCAAGACATATGACCTTTTTATTTAACAAATGATTTCCATGACACCATTTTGGTTGACTCATCTCGTTCATCCTATTTAATCTGGGTGGGTATAAACAGAAATAAGCGAAAGGAAACAGAAACTGCACAAATGGAACGTTGTTGTGAGCAGGAGTCGGTACAGCGACACACTTGAAAAGGAAACAAGGAAAATGTTTCATTAGTAATAGGTCAGATCTTTTTCAGAGAACCTCGCTGCCATGCTGAGCAGTATTAATGGGCTTTGGATTCTTGCTTGGATAGAACTAAATTATGTTAATGGCTGACAAAATAGCTAAATGATGTGGTGAATCTGAAATCTTTATGGTTTCTTGGCGCTAAATGAAGGTTTTGACCCTCTCTTCATGAAGAGAGACCCATTATATTTAATTTACTGATTAAGTCCAAAGAAGAATTATTTTGTCTGATTAGATGAAATCAGGGAAATCCAGACTCAGGGGCCTAACACTGATGCCAAATATGACATGACCAAAGAAGAAAAAAACGTTCTGTATAAAACGTTATCGTATTATGATGTTGGTTTCTACAGTTTTAATTTAGCATGCAGAGAAATCCAGACTAAATTTATGATCTTGTTTTAAATAAACTAAGCAAAATTGTTTTCCATGCAGTTAATCAGCTTTAATCAGCTAATCAGCTAAAACTTGTTATTACAAACAGTTCCTGTCTCTGTTTGCCTCTTTAAGAACAATCGCTTTATGTCTCTCCCAATTGTAAGTCGCTTTGGATGAAAGCGTCTGCAAAATGACTAAATGTAAATGTAATCTTTTGAATGGAATGTGATCAAAAACATTTGTTTTCTCCCCCACAACAATCGTGCAACGTAATTATCAAAGATGCAGATGCACTTTTTGTAAGTTGCGTGGCTCAACAATGTGAAGGCAGACGTTTCCCCTCGGTATGAATGACCGTGACGCTTCTGTCCTTCTTTCTGCCTGAACGAGAATGTTTCAGTCCAAATGTGCTAGCTGTCTTGTATTATCCAGGGCTAAACATGACAGATCTTTCACAGGCGTGCTGCACTTCCTCTATATTAATGCTCTCCCCCGTGCTTTACCCACACAGCCCTGCTCTCCGGGAGTCACAAGAGATGTTCGGTACCTGTCCAGAAACACCTGCATCTCCACGCCGCGCAGCCTCTGCTGGGAATGTGGGTTTTCAAGCAATGCTTGTTAATGTTGTCATACCCCAGAGAGACACTCCTGGAAATGGAAGCGAGATGAGAAAAGAGACAGTGAAGCAAGAGTGAACATCCAGAGAAAGGAAGCAGTTTTATCATTGTCACAAAGACCCCTCGTATTGCCCTCTGAGAGTTGAATAATTCGGTGGCGAGGAGAGCCCGGTTTTTGCGGAGAAAGTCAATTTGTTTTGATCATGCTCTACCTATGGAACGATAATGCAGGGCTCGGCTGCGAAATATGGCAGCAACAAGTCATTCCCCATCACAAAAGTGCAGCCACAGTTGTCTTGCTGTACTCACGGATAAGTAACCACTTTTATTTAAGTCGACTAAGCATCAAAAGGAGCTGGTAAGCTTAGGAGAGGAAGTACAATGTCAAGAGGTTTTGTTGAAATCCTAGAAGGAATTTTTTTGCCTTGGATACTGGGCCTGAAGAAAGGCGCACAGTGTAGGGGCTACAAGTCCCCCCTCCCTTCGGCCTGACAAGCACAGAGCTGCTTAAATTGAATTGACATGTCAGCAGGAGAGTAGCGCTTTGTCCCTGCTCTGGATGCCAGCATACTTAACCTTACCATTTAAAGCATTAGCCACTACCGTTGGCACTCCTGACAAAGAAAGCCCTGGAAGCACTCTTCATACCTCTTACCTCTGCTTCTTTATGATTTTTCCCCCCCTCCATCTTGGCAGTTTTATCTGTCACGTGATCAACAGGCTTTATTTTACATTGTAATCCAGCCTGTCCCGTCTGGGTTTCATTTACAGTTAAGTGCAGGACAGGGGAAAAGAGCGCAGAGGGGAGGGTGACGGAGAAAGAAAGGGATGGAGTGAAAGAGAAAGAAAAAATGGGGTTTGAATGAGCCCAGCAGTAAGATAAAGACAGTATGAAAGGGGGAGGTGAGCAAAAAGAGGCCTTTGAATGAGTATCGAAGTGAGAGCGAGAGAGAAACAACTATGTTTGAAGTGGGGGCCTAATGTAGTGGAGATGGAATCTGTCACTCAGCTTATTGCATGTTGATGACTCAGGGCTGTTTGAGCTGTAAGCAGCCTATGATTTATGGACAGCAAGTGAACTCCTGCGGGCGAAAAAGCAAGTTGGGGATCAGAGCGGCAACAGGGCCCTTTTTGGGCTAGAGCCCGGCCCTGCATTTTTTCATTCATGCCAAACTGCTTTGCACGGCAATTAGCTCTGTCCTCATTTAGTTTCCCCAGTCCCAAAGGGTAATGAAAGTCATATATCATCTTCAAGGCTGCTAATTATCCAGCACGGTTGCAGGTAGGTTTTGTAACAGTGAGAAGGGCCTGTCGCCCTGATATTTATTGCTCCTCCAATAAGCAAGTAAAAAATACTCTCTTGAAAGGTTGCCCACAGCCCTCGACTCACATCCTTGACATACCTTTTTGCAAATGTGCTAGTCAAAGGGGAAATGTCTTCATTCCACATAACTCATTTTTCATGCTGTAACGAAGCGTTCTGCGAGAGCCTCCGCACAAGTGGCGGAAACTCGAGATGAAAAACTTGGCGGGGGTCAGCATGTCTTCGCTGATTTACACGTGGGTTAGTTAGTGTCAGGACGAGATGAGGTGCAGTAACCGGAACGCTGGCCGCTCAGTTGTCATCTCCAAAAAATAGTTGGAATAACAACTTGCCATTTTGTTATGCGTTAGTGTGTAATCTGCAGAAACAACTTTTAATTATCATTTCATTTTTGCACTTAATTTTGATTGTATTTTTTACTAAATGGTCATTATATGTTCATAAAACAACAACAAGAATAATTATATTATTATTGTTATTATTCAAAAACAATAGTGTTCATTGTGAACATTTATTATTGTTATTATTGAATCTATCATATTTATGCAAATATGTTGTTTCTTTGTAATTTCTGCCATGCTCATCAAAAGCATAGTATGCGAAAATGGAATAATACTAATAATTATTATTATTGATTATTATTATCAGCAGCATCTCATCATACAAAATCATAGTAATACTGTATGTGAATATTATTTTGTTATTATTTTAAATTATAAGATGCGGTTTCATGGGTGATATTCTTCAAAAACCGACCACACGTGCCATTTTCAATATATTAAATATTAAAAGAACTGATAATCACGATTAAGTAGAAATATTATGAAGTGAAATAGTGCTCAAAACAAGTCGATTATATCTATTTTACATAGATTAGCTCATATGAAATAAATATCTGTACACTGTTAAGTATTTGTTAAATCAAAAGGGATTAAATTGCTTTCATAAATTTTATATATATATATAGATACATAGATAAATAAATAAAAATATACAGAGACATACAAGATCCCGTATATTACATTGCAGTCCCGGTCCATGTGGATGTCTAGAAATCTCTGTAGTGATTATTCAGTGTCTTAACTTTGGTACCTAAATCTACACACACCATATCCTCTTCCATGATTTATAAGAGGAACATGGAAAATTCCGCAGTGCACTTTCAACAAACACTCCACTAAGCCAATCTTCCAGGAACTTAATGTATTCAAGTTTTTTTTTTCCTCTCTCCTTTTTCATACTGTAAATGTATCATGGTTGTGATTACAACATATATGAAAGATGTTTGTCGGGGCTTTTGATTTGTCTTGCTAGCATCGTTTCAATAAAGAATGACTGCATTTTCCAGAACCTCTCTTCTGATTGAAAACATGTGATTTAATGGCAGATTAAGAGGAGCTATTGGGCTGAGACTGTAATTCATGTAGTCTTGTTAAGCAGCGTTATGTGGCCCCTTGACAAATTATGTTTTGCAGCATGGGCTGCTCCCTCTTTGCTTCCTTCTTTGAGTCACTAGAACAGAAACGTGAGGGGCGTCTCAAATGGAAATATTTATATGGTTCCAAAATGCCTGAAGGGCATCATTAATGCCCATATTCAGAGATCTATAATGTATGCAGGGTACTGCAATGATTTTTGGAGCTCAAACATCCACATATTTTCTCAGGCTAATGACTTTATATTTGTTTCATTCCTTATTGCTTGGAGACACAGTAGAAAAGGAAACAAGCCTGAAAAAAACAAGGGGGGCATGGGGGGTGTATAAAGATTAATGTACAGCTTATGGAGATCAGATTTTTAATTACACTCAAGGCTATGATAACAATCCCATGCAGCTTAAAGCTTTGTACAGTAAACGTATGCCCAGCCAAACGCCCACTACAACACCACCGCCCTTATGTCTTAGTAAAGAAAAAACAAAAGCAAACGAAATGGAGTTCCAACTCCTCTTTCTATTAATAAAATAAAATAATAATAATAATATAACCATTTATTTACTTTTGTCTTGTGGATAATTCCCTAATGTAAGTTACACATTTTCTACTTCTGAATGAATGCCTGGTATTATCTAAATAATTAAATAATTATTTGTTCACCATACAGGCTCTAATACTTTATATATATCTAGATCTATGTATATATTATATATATATATATATATATAGTATCTAGAGAATATCGATAATATATATATATATATATAATATATAATATATATAGATATACATATATACATCTATAAATAATATATATAATGTATTAGAGCCTATTTATGTATATATATACATATATATATATATATATCTACAGTTCGCCTTATAATTAATCATTTCTAATTTTTACTTTTCTTCAAATTATTATTTTAAAATAATAAACAGGTATATTAAAAAGAATATTGTATAAATTGCATTTAATTAGGGTCTTAATCTCGAATTTTTTAAAGTCTATTATTATTATTGTTATTGTTTTTGTTATTTATTATCCTTATACAACACATAGTGTGTTTTGTGAATATTTTTTATTGTTATCAGTGTACATGTAATGTACTTATTATAGTTTATGCAAAATGCGTTTCTGCGTGTGGTCGTTAGAAACCCCCGATTTGATTTTTTTCCCAGTTTTTAATTTTTAATTTATTTCTTTGTTTATTTGTTTTATTTAGTTATTTAATTTTTTATATTGAAAATTTTCCAAAAATCATTAAATTATAATATTAGAATATTATTATTGGCACAAGACTAGCAAAATTTATTAGTAAGCAAATTTATTAGTATTTATTAGTACTAGGTATAATGGTGATATGTATATAGAATATCGGTAAATATATTAGTCAGACCGATTATCTGTCTATACCTCTATTTTAGAAAGCCTATCTAGATAAGTAAATAATAATTTGTCTTCTATCTGAGGCTCTAAAATATATGCGCCCAACACAACATCACTGCCCTTAGGTGAACAAAAAACAAAACGATACAGAATGGAGATCCGACCTCCTGTGGTACACCTCAGATGAGCAGGATCATACCGGGCAAGCGCACGAGGTTAGGCCTAGTATAAGAGAAGAGACTAATTGTCAAGGTTATGCCTCTGTAGATGATTGATGTCAGCTCGGGCTTTTCTGTCAGCTTGTCAGGAGGCAGGAATGTTTAATGTTCTCATTATTGGTTGCGCTGTTGTGTATATTTCTCTGTCAGCGCTGCGGACCCATCTGAACTGCCAAAGCACTTCAAAGGCCTGCAGGTCATTTATCTTCCCTTGACACGGTGAGTGTTCAGCCTCAGCTGAGTGCTAGTGATTTGTTATGACTTGAGAGCAAGCTGACAGACAGCTCTTCTGGTACAAAAAAAAAGATTCCTTTTTGTCACACCGTGAAAACATCAATGTCCCTGTAATGGGCTACAACTGTCAATGGAGGCCAGTACCTGACAGTTGTGTGGTCGCACTAATTTGCAGCCCCAGTGGTTTGCTTCACCAACTTTAGATTTGGTTATGGTGTCACAAACAAACAGGCCACCATCTGCCGTGAGGTGCCACGGGGCCCGGCGGAGGGAAGGGGAGAGGTGGCTCAGCTAATTGAAGTCACGTCGTAATTTCGTATTAATCGGCTGCGCTACGTATGCAGCTCGCCTTTGATATCGAGCCAGCAGAAAAAGCCCAATGCGACGAGGCGAAGACGGGCCGTGCACCACGGGCCGGAGTCAGGGGGGGAAAATCAGATCTTTGTTTCCTTTCCCAGGCCATGACATGATTAATCGTTCTCTTCTGATCTAATTTTGGAACATGAAAAACAGCACATTTGTCTTGAAGAAAAATGATGTGCTGTACTGTGCAGATGGAAATTTCCAGCCCTGAAAAGATTAAAGTGAAATTCCACTCCTTAGACCTAATCATGAGTTGTAGATTATTCTGTCGTTTTAAGCAGATGGTGGGTTTGATTCAGAGGCTCTCTCCTTATATTAATGAATACTAGACTGTTATATTTGACTTAGGTAAGTGAAATGTCTATCACGCCTAATGGACTGCCGGTCAACGGTGCGCATGCCCTACCGCCGCGTGCCCTTGCTGCATATTTCATGGTTTGTACTTATGCAGAACATTTTGTTTCCTTTGATTTTTCACACTTGTCCACAGTTTGCTAAATATTTTCACACAGGAGTGGAGAAAAGAACAAACTTGTGTCCACAGCTAATTTCCATCTATAGGTCACTGCTATAACTCTGCAACTAAAACTGTCACCATGGGCAAGAAGAGAGCAGAATTCAATAGTAACTTGATTAAGTTCCCAGTCAACATGACTGCATACACAGCAGTATGTTAACCAACCTAATTATAGGAGCAGCGAGGGGGTGATAAAACCAGCTGAAAGGAGGTGCCTTCTGAGGTTGATCATGTGGCCTTCAATACTGACTTACCCTCAGGGACGGATGGCGCTCTTGTCACACCTCTCCTCTCCTCTCGCTCTATCTGTGCGTATTCGATTCAGAAACTCACGCCATTCTTCACTTAGTCTAAATTAGGTTATGTGATTAAATCCCCAAGGCACACTTACCACACCCACACAGCTAGTAAAAATAGCGGAGGAAATGTTTCAGATTATTGTTACTTTTCAAGGCTTTATTCAGTTTGGACTGTCCTAGAATCTCACATGATCTGTATGAATATTCATTGCAAGAATGTTCGAGGAACAGTAATGCTAATTAGCGGTTTGCTTCCCACTATAAGACCAAGCCATTCTGAAATATGTGTCATGCACATTGAAACAATGAGAGAGGCACAGCTAAATTGTGAATATTCACAGCTAAAGGGAACAACATACAGTTTAAGCTGTGACTACGCTATATATTCATAATATAGTTATTTATAGCTTTCAAAAATGATTACCACATAATAATCTCAATCAATAGTCAATTTTCATTAAAAGCTATGTCTTCAACTACTATGTACTAACATTAAAAAATAAATAAATAAAAATTAGTTGTTAGGTGAAATGTACTTACTGTATTCAAAATTCAAAAACACTTGATGCTACTGAGGTGGGATACGGTAAATGTTAGGAACAGGTTTGGTTGAATAGATAGGTTTAAGGGGAGTGATGGAGCATGTGTTGGGTCAACAGTGCAACTACAGAAATTAATTACATATGTAATTGCATGCAGTTTTTTATATAAGTACGATGCACAGAGTAAGTGCATTGTATCAAATGATTAATTTAAATGTTAGTACATAATCGTCAAAGACATTTAATATAAAATTGGTACAAAGATACTAATCAAAATCATTGAGCGCAATTCTTATGCTAGAACAGCCATCTAAACATGGGTTGCAGGTCTGTTTTGATAAGGTCATGGTCATCAGGGGGGAAAACTAAGCTAAATGCAAATAATGATAATAAAATGCAACTGACCATATAATTGTATACATAATGACATTAGCGAGAGAAAAGAAAATAGACTTAGGAGGAGAAAATGCTTCTCACATGTCTCAAAGCTTCCTACAATTGATGGCAGCTGAAAGCATGAAACCATTAAAATATAATTTTGGACAGTAAACTATTTTGTACTCTATCAAAATGATTTAACTTTATTTAACAAATTATCAGGTGTTTCAGAATCAGCATCAAGGACCATAACTTTCCATTTTATAATGATCATTTTAATTTCATGTTTACATTCTATCGATCAAGAATACGACGAATGATTACACCGAAGACACCCCAAGGGACCAAATTATATATTCCACACTAGAACTTGACGTCAAAAGCATGGCATGGCTGAATTGATGCTGGCAGTGTATTAGTCTCAGCCACATCAGTTTGAGTTAGCAAAATAGCCTCTTCCTGGGGCTCCAAGACAGGAGTCTGGATTCCTGTGAGTCCTTTGGACATTCAGACCTGATGAATGCGCCTCGGTCATGCCTTGGCACTAACTAGCATTGCATGATACCATTTATATTTAGAAACATACTGTCCTGGCAATGTCAAAATGTGCCTTGTGCTCATGTTGGATGCATTTTTAATCTGGGAGTGATAGAAGTTGACTGAGGTTCTGTGGCTGACTGCTGCTGGCTTGTGCAGGAGGATAAAATGTAAATGTCTGCTTCCAAAAGAACAATTGAAAAGGAAATAATCTCAGGAGCTGCAATTACCAACGCGCAAGACTACTCATGAATAGTACTCAAGTATAAATTTAAAACAACAGTGCCGAAACGTAGCTTGTAAACCAAGAACATGAGTGGAGTGAAAGCAGGAACGCCATGCCAATATGTCATACACTAAATAGTTCTAAATTAGAGTCTGTATACGCCTGTTGGAGACGCCATTCATCATACTCAACTTTGGTCTGTTTCTTACAATTTTGGCAGTAAGCGCTTCCACATGCCAAGTTTGTGCAAGAGAAAGAGAGGAGGGAGGGGACTGCGCAAAGGAGAAAGAGGGAGAAAATGCAGGTTATCAGCAAAGTTTACATGTCTTTAATCAGTCTGCAGTTAATTAGCGGCTTCCACACAATGTGGCTGTGAGTCATTAATCATACTAGCGTAGAGCAGTCAGCCCGGTCCAAGACATTTGGAAACAAAAGTTTTGTTTTCCATGAAGGGTTTGAGCGCGGCCTGGCGTTGGCTTTCTTGGCCATTAGGCTGGAAATGAAAGGCCTTGTCATGGAGCTGACAGACAAGGGCCCACTGTTCAGCTCCCTGTTGGTCTTTCCCTAAACCTCGCTCAACAAAAGATGACTTCACCCCTTAAACAAAGCTTACACACATGCACACACTTGCACACATTCGGGCACATTTGTCTGCACCGAGCTCCATGTGAAATGTCACGTCACACAGCCGGCCAAAGCTCTGTGATACTGCGCAGTGATCCTGCCAGATCCCGAGTTGTTCCTCAGCCTTTCCTGCTCGTGTGCCCAACTTTTTTCTGCTCTTTCACTTGTATATATTTAGGGATGAAGTGGAAATGTAATCCGGAGGATAGCTTTAATTCGTCATCCACCCCAGCATGCATCATTCACCGGAGCTGACCCAAAGGTCCGAGGCTCTCCTTGTTTATAATAGCGCAAAGATGTGGGCCGATCCATTCCCTAAAGTCCTGACGTGCACATTTTTAATCTTGGCTCAAGATGGGTAAAAGTGTCTATCTACCTGTCTGCGGCAGATGAATTCATTGGTTGGAAATTTTCCGCGGTTACCTCCAGTACGAGTTGTAAATCTATTAAGAGGCGAGCCTTCCCAGACCTGTCACGCCGAATGTTCCGACAGCTCCATTTACCATTCCTGATCATTCTATGACAGGAATATTTCCTGCCACTGACTCTGTTTCCCCTCTCAGCTGAGACGGGAGGCCAAAATGTATGTTTCATTGTCAAGAAACGAGAAAAAAGTCTGAGCGGGCTTGGCAACTGCAAAAAGAGCCTTTCAGCTGCTTTTCATGCTTGTGCATAAATGTAGACTTTGGCTATTTAGTGAGTGAACGAGTGGGCAGAAACGGAAAAAAACCCTCCTGCGGGTACACTAAGAATGTAATTGCCAATCAGAGGCGAAATGCGCAAGTAATGTCATTTGGGGGTTAAGGTGTATATCAAGAACTGTTAAAACACGCGTCAAATGCCTTTGTGCCGACCGGCCCCTCTAGCATGCCGTGTTTGCCTCTTGGAGCACTTCAAAGCTCCACAAAAGGTACAAGTGACATCAAATGAAAGATTGTTTAAAGTCAGAGCTGCCGAAGCTCTCTGGCAATCATTTATCTTGTTACCAATAAATCAAGCTCACTTCATAGTGCAGTCATAAAAATGTATGAGAATGTAAATGCTTGAGTGACCCATTAATCTCGTTTAAAGTGGCAAATGTAACATGTTCTTCACTCGTGGTGATAAAGTTATACTTTGCACCCTTATGAAGGATTGTTGATGGCAGAATGTTCTGCGTATCAGTATAATAAGCTGGAGTGGAATATGTAAAGAAGGGCCGCCTTGAGGAAATCACTCAAGATCTCATTGTGGTGTGAAATTTAAAACTCTGTGTCGACGGCATTCTGGGGCAGGTGTCACTTAGTAAAGGATCACTCAATTTCGTCTTGTCATTTTAATATGCGTTTCGACTTATTTTAACAACACAGTGAGGAGTTTCGCCGTGGATATGCGGCCCCACACACACCTCTTGTAAAAGCAAACAGTCGGTCTGCCCGTGCTGCCTCCCGTTTCATGTGTGTCTCTCAAACATAATTCATCATTCGTCTACTGGGAGTAGCGTCCAAGTGACACAAGCCCCGTAGTGAGCGCGGACCTCCCTGCATTGGAATATTTCCGTTAGAATGGAAGAAATGCCTTGAAAAGTGAGAATGAACAAGACTGTGACCCATGTCAGGAGAATGTAATACGGCCTCAGAATGAGGGGTAAAGTGAATTAAAGTTTTTAGGGGGCTTTCTGGGTGTGATTAAGCATACATTCAGCCCTGGCACATTAAGGAGTTTATTCACCTTGTCTCACAGGGGAAGTGATGAAGTAATGATTAATATGAGGGATGTTTGGAAATGTAAATCCATGCTGCAACACAAACAAACCAAGGGGCTTTCTCAGGATGATTAAATGCACATTTCGCAGTTGATTGAGCATGCAAGAAGTCATCCATTTCCCCTGAACTCTGTAAACAGTGATGCAGGTCCTCTTCCCACTCAAGTATATGACCGTCGTCGTGGGTTTATATGCATATACAGGCCATTGAAGACGAATGACTGCTGCAATTTATATAACCGCCGGGATCTCTTGATTAGGTAATTTATATGGAGGACAGGTTTATAACCACTAACTTACCGTCTTGTCCCAGAACAATTATTTCAGAAATCTGGCTGTAAAAGCAGACAATAAATTCTCGCTTTTTCTTTCGCTGTCATCGAATGCCCAATAACCTGAGATCCAATTCTCAGTAAATCGTCTGCTTTGAAAGCGAGAGCTATTAAATCATGAAAGTGATTTTCCTGAACTGTTTTTGGTGAACAACAGGGTTTGCATGTGGGGAGCCACACGTCTGGGTCATATGGTTGTTAAATATCGTTCCATGGTCAGAGGCCTAGGCATATGCACAAAAATGTAAATATTAAAGAAATATTGGGGCATATTCCACCGACATATTTGGAGGTTAAACTTTCTAGAGATTTATTTATTTTATATAAAATAGCTTACAGCACTCAAAGGTTCCTACAAACAATGCACTGGATTTATGAGTGTTTTTCTATAGTTGTTAGTGCAAAGCATTTAGTGGGACACATGAAAGACATGCATCATTGCCATAGTTTGCATATCATTAAACATGTATTACCCCCCCTTGGCTACAGTCTTAGAATGACATTTTGTAATGTAAAGTATACCTCATTCTTGTTTGCACCGTGACCCAGTGATAAACGAGTGAAATGATTTGTTTTTGATAACTTCATCAGGGATAGTCACATTATTAAGTCTGACTAAATGTGCTTCATGAGAAACACTGGTAACTCGTTAAATGAGACTATGTAGCCGTAATTCATGGGTGGTGTTAACATATTCTAGCATGCGGTGACACTGTTATACATCACACTATACAATGGAATATGTAGAAACAGCGCCAGCTCCATGCAAGAGAAATGCCAACACCATACAGAACAGCAGGGGCGGACTTACCCATTAGGCAAAGGTAGGCGACCGCCTTGGGCCCTCAAAAGCCAAGGGCCCCCTAAAATGCTTTTCATATAGGATATGCGCATTAAGCGCTGACACGCAAACGATTGCTGTTTACTGTGTTTATTACCACTACAACCGTCCAACCTGCTTTTTGTGTACCCTGCTTGAAGGAGATGAAAATATTATGCATCTGAAGCTGTAATTAAATATTGAGAAACAATGTGTATTATATGTTTATAATTGTTTTAAATGCCGCTTGCTCATTTATAAGAAGGAACCAATTAGAGGACACATACGCAGTTACTTTTTTTTGGTTGATATAATCCTTAGGTGTGTAAATGTACAATTGCCATTTCATTATTTTTTCAGTTTTATTTAAATTTGTAGTTAAAATAACTAAAAAGAATAAATGTATTTTAAAGTTTAGTATTAGACAGCCTTAGCACACAGGCTTACGCTGGTAACTCATAATTGGACTTTCATCATCAATATAGGCTATATTGTTTCACACTTTTCTCATTCTATATTTCTGACGTTCCAAAAGTGCCTCCTGCTGGCAGAGAATGAATGTTAATTTTCAATAATCCGGTCTGTAATTTTTGTTCAGATCAATGCGAAAATCCACCCACACAACCCCGTTTTAAATTAATATAATAATTTATAATTCTGGCTCACCCCTGTTTTAAACGCTCAATTGTGAGGTTTATCATTTTATAATTTATTTTGTTTTTGTGAAAACCTGTATCTCAACTGTAAATCAGTTGTGGTCTACAACATGAAAGAAAGCCATTATAACATGTACATGGAAAATGTAGAAACATTGGACACAATTATGGGGCACCATTGTGCAAGCATCACAACAAAAAAGGAACCTGAAATCTATAGGAAAATGTGTGCAAATGTATAGTGCCTCATTCCTATATTTTGCTTGGGGCCCCCAATTCACTAAATCCGCCCCTGCAGAACAGAGATAACTACTTAAAACCAAAAAAGATGGGATAAAATATTTTTAAATAATTTGTAGTTCATTATTATTTGGTTTATGTTTGTTTTGTTTAATAAATAAATAAAAATACTATTAGTAATAACAGTGGGTACGGAAAGTATTCAGACCCCCTTAATTTTTCACTCTTTGTTCTATTGCCGCCATTTGCTAAAATCATTTAAGTTTAATTTTTTTCCTCATTAATGTACACACAGCACCCAATATTGACAGAAAACACAGAATTGTTGACATGTTTGCAGATTTACTAAAAAAGAAAAACTGAAATATCACATGGTCCTAGTATCAGACCCTTTGCGGTGACACTCATATATTTAACTCAGGGGCTGTCCATTTCTTCTGATAATCCTTGAGATGGTTCTACACCTTCATTTGAGTCCATCTGTGTTTGATTGTACTGATTGGACTTGATTAGGAAAGCCTCACACCTGTCTATATAAGACCTTACATCTCACAGTGCATGTCAGAGCAAATGAGAAACATGAGGTCAAAGGAACTGCCTGAAGAGCTCAGAGAACAGAATTGTGGCAGAGACAGAATCTGGCCAAGGTTACAAAAAAAATTTCTGCTGCACTTAAGTTTCCCAAGAGCACAGTGGCCTCCATTACTTAAATGGAAGACATTTGGGATGACCAAAACCCTTCCTAGAGCTGGCCGTCCGGCCAAAGTGAGCTATCGGGGAGAAGAGCCTTGGTGAGAGAGGTAAAGAAGAACCCAACGATCACTGTGGCTGAGCTCCAGAGATGCAGTCTGGAGATGGGAGAAAGTTGTAGAAAGTCAAAGTCAACCATCACTGCAGCCCTCCACCAGTTGTGGCTTTATGGCAGAGTGGCCCGACGTAAGCCTCTCCTTAGTGCAAGACACATAAAAAAACACCTGAAGGACTCCAAGAATGGTGAGAAATAAGATTCTCTGGTCGGATTAGGCCAAGATAGACTTTTTGGCCTTAATTCTTACCGTATGTGTGGAGAAAACCCGGCACTGCTCATCACCTGTCCAATACCGTCCCAACAGTGAAGCATGGTGGTGGCAGCATCATGCTGTGGGGGTGTTTTTCAGCTGCAGGGACAGGACGACTGGTTGCAATCGAGGGAAAGATGATTGCGGCCAAGTACAGGGATATCCTGGTTGAAAACCTTCTCCAGAGTGCTCAGGACCCTCAGACTGGGCCGAAGGTTTACCTTCCAACAAGACATGACCCTAAGCACACAGCTAAAATAACTAAGGAGTGGCTTCACAACACCTCTGTGACTGTTCTTGAATGGCCCAGCCATAGCCCTGACTTAAACCCAATTGAGCATCTCTGGAGAGACCTAAAAATGGCTGTCCACCAACGTTTACCATCCAACCTGACAGAACTTGAGAGGATCTGCAAGGAGGAATGGCACAGGATGTCCAAATCCAGGTGTGAAAAACTTGTTCATCTTTCCCAAAAAGACTCATGGCTGTATTATATCAAAAGGGTGCTTCTACTAAATACTGCGCAAAGGGTCTGAATACTTAGGACCATGTTATATTTCATTTTTTCTTTTTTACTAAATTCTGCAAAAAAATGGCAACAATTCTTTGTTTTTCTGTCAATAGGGGTTGCTGTGTGTACATTAATGAGACAAAAAATTAACTTAAATGATTTTAGCAAATGCTGCAATATAACAAAGAGTGAAAAATTTAAGGGGGTCTGAATACTTTCCGTACCCACTGTATATTCACTCCAGCATACAAAGAATTTGTTGCAATTCAATACAAGATTCTTTCAAAGAAACAAACAAATAAATCAATAATATATAGTACTGTAGCTCTAGCATTCAAGGAATTTGTTGCTGAATTGAAAATTCTAATAACAGAAATACGGATACCGAAGTACAAACAAACAAACAGATACTCCTTATTTCTTAAATACAACAACCTAATAAAAATATATAAGTCATTCAAAATATGATAAGAAACAACATCCATTTTGTAATATAAATATATAAATTAAATTATGTAAATTGACATTAAAAATAAATAATAAAAATTCTTATTCACTTTTAAACTAAATAAACTCATGACTGTAATTTTAATTACAAAAGTGTTCATTTATGTGTCATCCTATCACAAAAAACAACTAAATTCTACAGGTGAGTGATGAGTAGCAAGATATAGTATCCATCATGTTAGATGAGCTGATGTCTGTCTCAGAAGTATTTGATGGTCGTCTAGCATGCTGAGCATCTGGTGCCCTGTGGATGGGGCCGATTAACAAGTCCACAGTTTGCAGCCTTCTCCCAGCATGCCTGCTTGTAAATGGTACTCTCATAGCAGAAAAAAACCTTATTGGCTCCTCTCCCTTTAAAAGAGAGATAACACTAACCGTCTCCAACATTGGTGCTATATTTATTAATTGTGCCATAAGATTTAGCATTTTCAGGTTTCAGCAGTCCATCAGGTAAGAACAGTGATGTTGGTCAAGTAGCTGGTTGAATGTGCAGGAATGCTGATGGAGTGGTGTCCAGTGAGAGGTTTATATAAGAGATATAACAAATCACAGTGTGTTTATGGTTTGACAACATTGGTTAGGATCCCATAAAAAGACACTGCTCAGTGTGAAAGTTACTGTTTACAAGCTAAAAGTATTTTGAAAATGTTGACCGCTAACCTGCAATGGATGATAAAAAATATTATGCTGTAGGCTATAGTCAGATATATCTGCAGTAGCATCTGCAATAGGATGAAATATTTTTGAACTTTCACAGACTTACCCTACACATTTTATTCCGAACAATAAAAATGTGACATATTTGATCTACTTCTTAAACAGATTATTAAAAATAGCCCTTTCATTGTGCCATCTGTATTCTGAATAGCAATATTCTGTTCAATTAGTGTTACTTCGGTCAGGAGTTTGCT
Organism: Sinocyclocheilus anophthalmus; assembly: GCA_018155175.1. Classification (NCBI taxonomy): domain Eukaryota; kingdom Metazoa; phylum Chordata; class Actinopteri; order Cypriniformes; family Cyprinidae; genus Sinocyclocheilus; species Sinocyclocheilus anophthalmus. The sequence goes on from JADLZN010004669.1 coordinate 139,455, forward strand.
TGGGTGTGAGTGGAAAACATTAACACAATCAGTGTATTCATGATTTTACTCAGTGGGGGCCATTCAGAATTATAAATGTATCTGGACACAGTTTGAGCAACACTAGTGGAGCAAAATGACATTTAAAAACATTGAATTTTTTTTAAATGCTCAGAATCAGATGTGTGGCTAAAGGCACATGCTAACATAACACAGACATATTCTTCCGCATTCATTTTACTATATCTACTATTGAACCCAGCCAACAAAAATATTTTCTAAGAATGTTTTACTAATGTTCCTATTAAGTTATTAGAACATAATTTCTGAACATCTTCTGAACCATTCAGTTTTTGGAATATACTTTATATATATTAAAAAAAACATTTTCTTAGTTATATGATGGACTTTTTCACTGGAGGAAGCGTTATATTGGATTATGGACTCATATTTTGGCCAGAAGTGATGGTTTAAAGTTAAAATGCCTTAAGGATATTGTTTGAATTCTTACAAACACACAGTTTTTTGCTTCTTAAGACATTAACTGATGGACTTGTGAATTACTTGTGGATTATTATGATGTTTTTATCAGCTGTTTGGACTCTCATTCTGACGGCACCCATTCACTACAGAGGATCCATTGGTGAGCAAGTGATGTAATGCAAAATTTCTCCAAATCTGTTCCGATGAAGAAATAGACTTATCTACATCGTGGATGGCCTGAAAGTGAGTACATGATTCACTTTACCTGTTACCACAAGCCATTCCTCATAACACAACTCCTAGGTTAAATATTAGCCGTGAATATATGCCATTAGATACAACAGCAGTTTTGACTGACATGTCTATGAAGTACAGTATAAATGAAAAATATAAAATGGCTTTATTTACTGAGCAAACAGTCGAGTCCTGCTGTGAAGTGACCATATTTTTCTTTGAACCGGCGTTAGACTGACAAAAACAAACATTCACAGAAAACAACCCCATTAATATTTTATTATAGTGCTCCCTTGTGAACGCTGAAGGTAAATCATGCATCAAATATTAAAAGAGATATTTTTTGTGTGTGTGCTCGTATCGTATGCTACATCAGACATATCTTACTACCTTTGGATCATCACAGTCACACATATTTGGGTTTTCATTTTTGTAATTAACGACTCATACTGTGTTTACGAGGTGTGGGACAGATTATTAATCACATCTGAAATCCACCTCTTCACCCTGACCCTGCCTCCAGGACACTTTAAAACCCAATACACTCAACAGAAAACAGTCATGGTTCTGGAAAAGCATATACTAGTAAATTATTTAGTGTAATGCAGCAAATTAGAGAGCTTGTCCCATCCATCACTTATATTTAGTGAAACACGTATACAGGGCAAATGTGCGCACTGTTAACATTGAGTGCATTACATGCTAAAAGCCAGAGGCCAGCTAAGACCTCTCTGCATTTTACTGTTCTGTCACAAGTAATTTGTCAAGACTAATTATGAATGATCTTCCTTGGAGAGCTACGCATGCTTTCCATGGAGGCCTTTTCTGCTAAAGGTTATTGGCAAGCTTCATTGTGCATCGGCCCGCATTACAAGGCACGAATGTCATTGTACTTTTTTGGCTTGGTGGGAATGACACTTGAAAGGGTCCCGTATGCACCTTAAAGGAAAAATCTGTTCGGCTCAAAGCAGATGAAGACTAAAGCGGAGACAGAGTATATGTGACATTAACATAGGAGAGGCCTCATTAAATTTGCATTAAATTAAATATTAAATTATAAGCAGCAGAACCAAACATTACACTGCACGAATATTATTCTCTCTTATCGTGAGTGTTCAAATATTACATTTATAATTTGCTCTGATTTATTCCCGTACCATGTCAACGCCTCAACGTGACAACCTGTCATCATCCTCTCCATTTGAGTGACAGCCCATCAATCTTTTCCACCCACCCATAGGGGGAAATGTGATGCTTGTCAAAATAGGAATTTGTCTTTGGACATTTTTTAAATCTGTGCCACTGCAAATGCAAAATAATAACTCTAGATATATGATGTAAGATTGACGTGGTTTCAGATGGAATAAAAAGCACATGGCTTTGTAACTAGATTAAAATGATTCATGAGACTTGAATTAACAAATATATGTTTCTTCTTTCACTTCTTTTATTAGATTGCCTAAACGCTTATGTGCTCTGGGAACACCAAAAAAAAAATTGCCTATAGGAGGAGCTATTATGCCCCCACATCTATGACCTGCACCTCCTTATTCACTATTTCCCAAACCTAAATCTTAATTTAAAACATGAGTTCTAGTAATAAGATCCCATACAAACCTCAAACTACACAGATAACCCCATAATACATTCTTTTCAATATTCTAAGTTTTATATGCCCACATATGCCCACTTGAGCAGCAATAGAAGCTTCCAGACCTAGCTCCATATGGCATGCAGCTGCAAATGACTGCATTGAGTGCCTATGAATTGTGGCTGTACTCTTCAGAGAGACGGCAGCTATCTGTGGGAGGTCATGGTACACAGACATCCTCTGAGTTCCATGCTGAAGTATGAGGGGTGATCAGGGTCAAGGATACCATAGCAGGTGGAGGCTCCACCACCTCCCCATGTGAGGGAGACATGTGGATGATGCATGGAGGGCAGATACCATGTACTCACTTCAGGTCATTTGTCAAGCGCTCTGATGGAGAGCATAAAAAGCTGCAAAATGTAGCTTAAAAATATTTAATTTATAAATAATTTGACTCACTGACTGGTTTCAAACAGGTTCTGTACTGCACTCAAAAGTTTGGGGTCTGTATGATTTTTTAAAAATGTTTTTAAAAGAAACCAAGCCCACCAAAGCTGCATTTTTTATTACCAAAAACAATAAAAATAAACAATAATAATAAATAATAAAAACATAAGCATATACAATAAAAACAGCAATATTCTGAAATTTGCTTACAATTTTACATTTTCCTATTAACATTTATATATGTTTTTTTTTTATTATTGTAATAAATATTTTTTTTTCTGTCATGGGAAAGTTGAGTTTTCAGTAGCCATTACTTCAGTGTCACATGATCATTCAGAAAACATTCTAATAGTATGGTGACATATTTTTACTATTTAAAATAACTGTTTTTTTTTTTATTTGAATATATTTTAAAATGTTTTTATTCCTGTGACGCAAAGCTGAATTTTAAGCAGCCATTAATCCAGTCTTCAGTGCCAAATGATCCTTCAGAAATAATTTTAATATACTGATTTGGTGCTCAAAAACATTTCTAATAATTATCACAGTTGAAATCTTGGATGCTTCCTATTTGTAGAACAGGATGCATATTGTTTCAGAATATTCGATAATGAAATTTAAAAAAAACAGCATTTATTTGAAACACAAAAAATATATATATATATAAAAAAATGCTGGGTTGTTTCACCCCAACTTTGGGTCAAATATAACCCAACTTTTGGGTTAAAAATGTAATTAAAAAAATTAACCCAACGGTTGGGTTAGTCCATAATTGACCCAAAGTTGGGTTGAAATTTTTAGAGTATATATATTAAAATAATAGATATACAATATCATTTATTAACGTTATAACATTTTTATCTGTATATTATGGTCAATTAAATAAAGATTTTTTTTTTTTAATATATGATTACTCTAATTGTCCCTAAACCATGGTGTGAGTTTGGGGCTTTCTGTTTGGTTTAAACCAGTGAGCAGGAAAGGAAAACAAAAAGGGCAGTGGAAATAACACACTTCACCTTTAATATCCATTGCAGTGATGTACAATATCTAGCCAGTTGTGTCTTAATTCTTTTGGCTCATCTTATATTTTGCCACATTAAGTTGAGCATATGACCATAGCTTATACATATGTGTGTGAGCGTATGGCTGAGGGCTGATGGATGTGCACATGGAGATACTGCTGGAGTTGTGATCTTCCACCAGATGTGTCCGAGCCGAAGGGAGAAGCTCCACACAGCCTGTCAGAAGCAGACTGCTTTCAGAAGAGACACAGGTGTTTGCCCCCAGTAAGCCGAGAGAAATAAACTGTCAGGAAGATAGTCAGAGGCGAAAAGCATGGCAGGGGAAAGAATCCCACTGCCAGATGATTCCTTAATGTGCACTCATTTATTCAGTAATTATATGATATGCGATGCTAATTCACTCTGGACGGCTGTTGAACACATTGAACGTCAGTGAATTGACACAAGCAGTATTTTTAGTGATATTCAAAAATGGCTCGTTTTAAAGTTTGGCAAAGCCACCGTACACTATGATTTTGTTGTCATGACACTTTTGATTGATAAACCTTTGGCTTTTTGATGAATTACCACTCATGTTTCTCGAAGAGCAGTTATGTATCAAGTGTCACTTTCTTATTCCCTACAAACACAACTCATACAATAATATACTCAAGCAAATTCGACCTTTTGAATAGGCATAATACTTTGCCCCAGGGAGCATTGTAACTGCTTTTCATTGCATTGTTGGAAGAATGCATTAACATTTTCTTTCCAGTTGCACACACAGAGCTCTGCCAATTATATTACAAAGGATGAGATAAGTAATAACATATCTAAGTCTTCCTCTACTCATACAATGCTTTTTCACAAAGGTAATTGCTCTATTTTCATGCAAAACACCCATGTGGCCTGCGTGTTATTTTCATCATGTTGCGTCTTTGTCTGTAGGGCACAAGCAAAGCAGGACTGAGAGTAATTTTGAGCTCCTACATTGCAGTTAACACTAAAATGCATTAAAGCAATAAAAATGATGTGAAGGCCCATATTTCCTCAGGCTGTGTTGTTGCGTGTCTGGACCCATTTGTCTCTTGGTCAGATCCATTAGTTTGGCTGCACGACACTCAACACAGCCAGCATTTTCAAATATTTCTGCGCAATGTGTGAAGTTTAAAGGCATCATAACCAGCTCCATGAAAACAAGTTTAAAAATATTGTCTAGACTGTTTCTTTTGATTAGACGCAATGTTAGCACACAAAAGTCGTGTCTCATAAGTGAGGTCAAGAGTCAGGATTCTGAACTGCCAGAGAAATACTGCTGTTTGTTATAGTTTAATGTCTGGTATCAACTTCCCAAATAAATCTGTCAGAAATCACTTTAGACTTACACATTGAAATTTCAATTGTGCGTATATCTGCGTGGATAAGAAAGATCATTCCTCACAACATCTCTGATATTAGCATCACCAGCGAGGCCTGTTGACAGTCCATCATTAGGTCTGTCATGGCATCCGTCCTGAATGGAAATTTGGTTGCTAATATTATTCAGTGTCTGCTCAAGAAAATGAACTTTCATCGCTTTGTGCACATGTTTTAACAACCTCACAAAGAGCATGGCATGTAATTTTATTATAATCAGAAGTGTGCTTAAAAAAGTGCTCCCAAGAATGACAATGTGCTTGAGTGCAAGGAACAGATTCAATGAGTTATTACATTCCTGTTTGAGAACGTCTACAGTTCACAGGATCATTCCGAAGCAAAGATTAATATATACACTACTCCCTCCAAACACTACCATATAGTATACTTAGTATGCAGATAATATGTATGCATATAGCTGTCAGTGTATTTTGTGATCAACTGACTGTACATTATAACACTTATTACATGGCTACTCACCATATAAATAAATACTAAGACATAAAATATTGATTTGAGTCATTATCTGATCATTTTACCTGTAGCCTATTTTCCGCTAAGAAAAAATAGTTCATTCTAATTTGAGAAACAATCGACAACACAAGAAGATGAACAGTGCAACATTACAGATAATATTAACACTAAATTAGTCTAATAATACCAAAGCAGTGTAATTTATTCTAAATTAAAATGATTAATGATTATTTATTAATGATTAATCACATCCAAAATAATGATTAATCGCATCCAAAATAAAAGTTTTTGTTTACATTATATATGTATATTTACTGATACATTTATTATTGTATTAAATACAACAATAAAGTCTGTATTTTGAAATATGTTACAGTTTATACAATCTATATATTCATATGCTTAGATGTTCTATTTATATAAATATATTTAATATATAAGCAACATATTTTTCTTAAATATATACATGCATGTGTTTGTATTTATTTATACATAATAAATATACACAGTATACACACATATATTATGTAAACTAAAACTTATTTTGGATGCGATTAATCGCGATTAATTGTTTGACAGCACTAGTTTTTACTACAATCGATAACTGAGAAGCAAGATGGCAGCAGTTGCGTTTGCATTAAACGAGAGAGCGAGTCACCCGATTTGATTTGAATAGTGTTTCTTGGTGTTGTGCATTGTGTCTTACGTTCTTGAAGACGCGTTAAAGAAATTAAATTGCTGTACAATGCTAGAACGGTAAGTTGCACAATGGTAAAATCGCAGGATATCTCAAACTTTCTATGTTCTATGTCACCCGGCCCCTCCAAATTCGGTCTTTCAAGGACCGGTACTTGCGATAATGCGCAAGTGCATTCCTTGCGTTCTTAGAACTGAAAAACAGCCATGAAAGAGAAGCAGTATATACAGAATTGCCAATCCAAAATCACGAATTTCACAGAGAGCCGCAAAAGCTAAATAGTAGATGGCGCTAGCAATACCACAAAACACAGGTTGAAATGTAGGTTGTTTGCATAAATATAAACAAAGAATGTCTAATGAGACAAAAATAAATAGTAAATTTCAAATGATTACATTAAACTATCAATAAATTGTCCAACAGTACTATATTACATGTAGCATTACTAAAAGACATTACATTTGTGCACTGTTCTTGAATTTCAGCAATTAGCGTGACCTTGCAGAAGTTTGGTCAAGCAAAATAAAGACATGGAGACTCAGATCATTGCAAACACAAGCACATGGTCTCTACTACAAGCTCGTCTTAGAAATCTCCTCAGCTATTTATCATCGACAGACATCCGAGCCATCACTGGGCTCTTTGCGAAAAAACCCATTAAGTATTCTCAGAGAATGGTCTCATTTCCATAAAATATTCTTTGTCAAAACCCCAAAATGTGCAAATGAAACAGGCATTGAGATATGACAGCAAAGCCCCAAGAGCTGCCGTAAATGACCTCAATTAGGCACTTAAAGCAGAAGAAGGTGCCTCGCATTGCAGGCCCTTTGAATGACAAGCCGTCACGGAAGCCATTTTTCTTTGGGCCTATCTCACCTTGATGAGCACTTTGAATTTGTAAATCAATGAGGGAGAGAGAGCGTGTGTAAGCACCGAGCGATACTAGGAGCCTGACATGTTCAATGAATGAATTGTTTGCCTGGGTCTCCATTACCACTCTCTCAGGGAGCCACGGCCGGGATTAATCTGTCAAAAGGGGACGATTTAGCATTGATGAATATGACGTGTGACCATTGATGATGTTGATTTTATCTCTGGAGATTAGCAAGATTTACTTCAGATGGGTAATAACGTCATTTGCTTGATGCAGTGGATCTGTTTATGAGCTGATTAAATCGTAGAGCTCCTGCTTCATTTCATGGTATTTGGTTTATAGCTTCATTACTGCAATCACAAAAGCTGTGGTCATTTCCACCTCCTGTGTCAACATAAGTCACTCTTGAAGATAGTTGTTATGTGTCGTAGCAGATCACCTTTTGGTGAAGAGATTTATATGAGCTATACAAAAAAAAAAAAGTTTTGTACTTTCCAAGGTTAAATTAAAGCTGTTTTTAAACACTAAACATTATGTAAAAGCTAGTATGCCTATTGCTAGACTGTCAAACAAAAACATCTTCCTCATTTGAAAGATTGTAATGATAATCGCAGCTAAAAAGGATTTTGTCTCAATCCCATAATCCCATAAATCAAGCCACTCTCATGAGAGAGGGACATAATTGTCTCTGACTTATGTCTAGAAGTTTAGCATTTGTGTGGCACTCACATATTGACACAGCTGTTGCTCGAAGCATAGGATTGCCATGTCAGACTACAGCGTGTCTGTTTATTTTATCACACGCCTAGTAATTACATTGGTGTCAGTAGTAATTTTGTGCTATTTAATAAAAGAGTGAGGTGCAAATCAGTGGTGGCAATCCAGGTGTCTTCTAAAGTCCATCTTTCAGTGGTAAGCGGGTTTATAGCAGCTCCAGTAAAAGGGTAGATACAGAGCAGGAAGGCCTCATGTGTCAGCATACCTTGGCACAGCCTCCTCAGCGTGGTCCATAAATCAGCCATGCATCTCTACCAATGCAATTAGTTTTTTAGCACCTCTGGCATTAAACCGAAGGTGCGGCTATACTCTGTACACATGTTAATTATTAATCATGTTAAGTCCCAGCACACTGTAAAAAAACAAAAAAGATATTTTTTCGAAGTTGTAAATAAAACAAAGAATATTGGGTAGTATTGGTTTTACAAGAAAATAATATTTCAGTCTTTCTACTCCAAATATCACATTTAATTCAGTGTTAATTGCATTTCTTCTGAATTATTTGTGAAATTTACTTGTAAAAAATTGTTTAATCTAGTATTAATAATATTTGTTTACACACAGTACAATGAAAAAAAACCTTTTGTGTTTGTTTTTGTCAGTGTGCTGCATGTGAAAAAATAATATTAATAGTAGTTTTAAAATTAATCTTCTTTTTTGCCTTTCAAAATAAGTAATAAGCTCCTCTGACTCATCAGGCAGATATTTTCGAAGACTCTGTTTTACAACAAAGCTGTTATTCAGAATTCCTGTTCAGTATTGGATTTGACCGAAGGAAAAACACATTGTCGAAAAATACAATAAAGCAAATCACACATCTGGCAATATTTTTTTTTATAGTTTATACCGGAGTTGTTTTGAGGCCACATGCATAAGTAATGAAACCTTTATTATAGAGCATACTTGTTAACCCTTTATTTTGTTTATAACCAGTTCTTATATAATTGACAAAGGAAAAAAAAGAAAAAAACGTTGAATCTGATAATTTAGTGCAAAGTGTATTTTTGAAGAACACGACGGTTGACACTTTCAGTTTTATTACTTTTTTAAGTCATGTGGCATGCTGTGTTGTTGATCTATGAAATGTTTCTGCTCAAAAATGAGGCTGTGGACTCAAATTCATCTTTATAACAAGCCGTTGTGTCACAGATTAATCTGGCATTCCAGTTATCCTATTTTCCAGATTGTGGTTGCCTGGCACCTTACATGAGACCACTGTGGAAGGTATTCACTTTATTTATCACCCTTATAAACATGCTCATTGCAGGGCTGATCAGTGGCGTAAGTCATGCTTTACTAGCAGGCAGTGGAGTTCTGTTCCTCTTTATACTCCTTAGCCACAGTGAACAGCAGTGGAAGAAGGCAAGCGGGGTAATTTATGCACACATGTGCCTGCTAGCTCCTCTGATGACAGGCCTGGGAGGAGGGGCACATGATGAATGGCTTTCCATGGGGGACCTCCTCACAGCCACCATGATGTGGGTAAAAATGGAAATTGCTCTCTTTCACCGTCATTACATCAGTTTAAAGCTTGTGTGGGCCTTCAGAACATAGTCTAGTTGCTCCACGTCTATGACATTAATGGGCGGGTGAAGTTTTCCATCTTTAATGAACTGCTTTTGGAGTGTAAATACAGTCATTAATTAATCTTGTGTCATTAGTTATTACTTTAGTTCATTTATTTATAGCCTAGGCCTATATTATTTAATATTCCATTCCGGGGTTAATTGTAATTTATCCCAAAATTAAAATAAACACACACATACATAAATACTTTTTAAAGCATAAACAGTACATAAATAACCTATAGGATATTCAACTGCACTGAAATATTGTTACATTGTAATAACGGCATGTAAGCTTAGTGCAGTTTGTTTCGCATAAGGCATGAAGAGTTAACGAAAAAAATACACATAAAATGTCGTGAGACGGTTTGTACTTTATATTTGATATGGCAAGGTATATTATTAAATCACATTTGTCTGTAGTGAAGACTCGTAATTAAGTAAATTGCTTTATTCGATACCTGCGCATATTGCAAAGTTGCCATTTCGTCAAAAATTATGTTTTTTTTAAACAATATAAAAGCACTATTGCTAGAGGACATTAAACGCGTTTTTTATTATTCGTCTCGCAAACAAAATATCAAAGTAGCTTGTATTATTTTCTGTCCTTGTGCGTTATCCCAGACCTGGACCTGACGGCTTCATTACTTTTTTTGGGAGTTTTTATTTTTGCATTATTACTAAATGCATTCGATAATGTTTTTCCCTTTTGGTTACACGGGTTTTAAACAAATTATAATCGTTACTAGAAATGTATAGTTTCATAAATTATTTCCTGTTTAAATGTGTACGCAAAAAAAAGAGGAATTTTTTTGAAAATTATTTGGTGAGCACACACACACACACAAAAAAAACACAGATGCATAGATAGGCCTAAATAAAACAACACAATATAACACAAATCCTGCTTAGTTTTTTTTTTCTTAGCTGGAAACTGTAGTGTTTCATTTAATGACAGGTATGATTTACAAGTCTAGTCTAATGACAATGTTTGTGTTTGCTCACTGAATGAAAATGTTGCTGACAGTGTTAGACTATAGTCTACTCTGAAAACAGTGTGTACTTATACTTTGCATGTGTGTCTGTAAAAATCTCGACAAGCTGATAATGAAAAATATTTTTTCGTTAAGTCACTTAAAACAGATTTAAAACTGATATTGGGTGATCTATAGCAAATAGATTAACACAAGTGTGTACAATAATATAACACTTAAAATATGGGTCATTCGTGATTTTTTTTTAAACGTTGTATCTGTTTCCAATAATATTTATATAAACAAAGCCCTCTCAATATTGTCTAGGCTGTAGTCTGGTATAGCGGTTCTCGAACATGTCATTGTCCACAATAAGCCATTGACGACAGCAGTTATAACTTACTGCAAACGAGCCTATATCATTACAAAATACAATCTTGTTCAACAACACCACAACAAATGCACGCTCAAAATTCAATAGAGCCGTTTATATTCTTAAGTGAACATATAAATATTCGATATATGGTGAGATGATGGACTGACAATATGGTAGTGTTACGAAACTGAGTTAGAAAGCAAACACCGGTTGTGTCAATCACATGAAGGTTAGGTTATGCTAAAAAACATTTCGTCTCTTTCAAAATTTTTAATTAAATAATTAACACGTCCCATTAATTAATTTAACGCCGTACCGTAAGATGAAATAAAGTGGCAATTCATACATTTCTTTTTGTATTTATAAACACTTTCTTAAATGCATTCATTAGTAATACAACTTAATTAAATTCATAAGTAATAAAACTATCCCGAAATCATTTCAAACGTGTTTTGGCGTCACTGGTTAAAATCGTTATACCAAGCTTTCAATAGTCTGCTGGATCAACCATTAAAAAAATGAATAATAAACAATAATAATAATAATGATAGAATCTCTCAGACACAGACGAATGCATTCATAATTTAAACTCTTATTCGCAGTTAAATCATTTAGCAGAATTGTAAAACCTGAAAAAGGCTGCAACCGTGGAAATGACATGATTTGTATTTAAAACGGCAAAATCAATATCCTTAAATGACAGAATTTACTTTGAGTTCAGTTTTGGTGATGTTAAGTTAAAGAATACTGAAGACAGAAATATGTAACAGAATTGTTTCTTATTTTCCAGAATACATACAAAAAATACCAATTCTCTCTCCGTGGTGTTCACCTGAAAAATAACGGCAATTTGAAACCATGTGGACAATGTGGGATTTAAGAAACAAACATGCATGTAAATTATCTTCTTTTCAATGAGACATTAAATAATAACGAACAATACAATCATAGCAATTCCAAATCGACATCCAACTGAAGACCCCTATTTTATTAGTACTCTAACATGTGTTTCACGTTATCTACAGAGTTCAGTTCAAATGTAATGCACTTTTGAGTTGCTCAAATATTTTCATTTGTATTATCGTCCGCTTTAAGCTGACATAAATAAATACAGTGAGTCCACGGATCCAGTCCTTCAGTGGCGCGATGATATAAAAGTCTTTATATTTCAATCTTTAGAATCTATAAATTTGGACAAAGTCTGATTTTTTGTTTTTACTGGTATCCAAGCGCTGCTGCTGTGGTGAGTCTTTGACCGTACAGTGCATAGGGGGAGTAATAAGGACCGGTGGCTGCAGGTAACGGAACCGGTGCGCCGGGAGTAGGCAACGGACTCTTTGAATACGGGTGATAGCGGCTGCTTAGTCCTAACGCGTGATGCGGGCTCCTAAGTGCCAGTGTCCCGGGGCTCCCAGGGGCCCCTGAGGGCGGCATGTGCATATGGCACGCCATAGCTGCGGCGGCAGCACTAGCTAACGATGATGAACTGGGATAACCCGATATCAACTTGTCGGTCCCGGTGAACGCGGTGTGCGTCCTCAGGTGGTTAAGAAGTTCTTCGGAGGACGAGAAACGCTTGTCACAAGGTCCATTAGCTGACACCCAGTTACACACATGCGGTAGAGGGTCGTTGGGCAGCACGAAGCCATAGGGATACAAATGGTGTCCACCAAAAGATGGCGGCGAGGAGTGAACACCGTGCAAAGGGTGTGTCGGGTACATGAATTGATATCCGGACTTCAAAACAGCCGCGGCCGCCGGGTCGTGTGTGCAGGAAGCCCCGGCTGCACTGGCTAAGTGGCTGGCACAGTGGTAACTCAAGCAATAAGGGTCCCTACAAAGGCTAGCAGACATTATAGATGGAGGGGATGCCCCGGCTAGGGGGCTTGAGCCAGCTTTACTGCAGCCCAGCGAGCTGGCAAACTGTGCATTGACCAGACTCCCACCGTGGGGCAGAAAGTGTTGAGGGTAGCCAGCGTAGGCCCCTGCTAAACTTCCAGGGTACGTCATGCCAGCCGGGGGCAGAGGAAAAACAGTCTGTCCGGGTTTGTACGGAGAAACGGGGGCTACCAGTCCTGACCCCAGGACAGAGGATGAGGAAGAAGAGGTGACACACGAGGACTCCGACGTCGCTGCTTTGGATCCTGATGTGGTTTCCTGGTGCTGGTTGACTTCCACGTTAATTCCCGCACAGCTCACGCTTATCCGGCTGTGGCTGACGCTGGTCGGCGCAGATCCATCTGAGGTGCAGTTTTTATTACAATCAGACTCTTTCTTTTCATCTCTCTCTCCCTTCCCGTCTGACGGCATCGGGGAAGCCGAAGTGCTGGAATTCGGGCTGCCAGTCCTGGGAGTGAACGGCTGGCAGGTGGCGCTAGGCACACGGAAACCAGACTTCTCTCCGTTAGACACCCCAGAAGACGAGTCCTTCTTATCCGCTGGCTTGGAGTACGGCTTGAAGCTGGATTTGTCTTCCACACCGATGTCACTCAGTTTTAAAGGACCAGATTTCGACTCTTTCTCGCTAGATCCGTTAGATGAGTGTTTGGAGGAGGGTGGAGGGTCCGGTTTACCGATCTGAGAGCATGTTTGCGCAAGAAGAGCCAGAGGACTTTTCTTGGCATCGAGCTGCGAGGATAGATACAAATAAAAGATTAAGACACATCAAATGTGTGCAAGCGCAATCATTGCAACGTATTTTGTCAAAGTACACAACAGATAAACTTCATCAGACGACTCTATTTGAACGTTTTAAGAGATTGGAGAATATGCGCATCGCGCAAAACGCGCGCAATGGTAAATATCCTATGCCAAAGGCGCGTTTACTATGTTAGCTGAATTAAAGAGAAAGACTGGTCAAATTAAAATACTATGTTAGCTATAAGATTTTATTAATTTGATCCTCTCTGCTCCGCTACGTCCAATCCCAGATTCCAATAATGTCCCGTCATTTCTCCGGGAAAAAGAGAATGCGGACAAAATACTTGGAGCAGCTTAAAAACACCCCCATCGGATTCGCATCTTACCTCAATCGGACTGATCGGGGTGGACGGCAACGGCTGAAGATATTCAGGGTGTAAAATGTGTCCTGTGCGTGCGGTAAGCATTTTCAAAATCTTTATGGGAAGTCGGTTAGCTTGCCGTAAAGGGTCCGAAGGAGGGACGTAACGGAGAAAAGGCTTGCTGACGAGCGCGGAGTTGTTATTCCTGCTGCTGCTGCTGCTTTCCCAGACTAGATCAGTATCACGATTTCTTGAAGCAGAAGCAGAGGGCGATGTGATCATGACCCAATTCTCATGTATTCGGTTGGTATTTCATCGATCAGATTCATAAATAAAAAACTACGCCGTGATCTTCTTTCGAATAGCAGAAATACAGATAAATAGTATAATCCGTCTGGAGCAGAGGAGAGCGTGAGGCTATCTCAGATCCGGAGCCGCGTGTGACACCACAGGCATAGCGCGCGCTCTGTCTCTTCCCGTAGGTCCGCGCGCTTGTCCTCCCGAACCAAGAACTAGTAGAAATGTTCACTTCAAAAGCAGCTGAATTAGTCCGAGATTAAAGCCCTTGCCGCCTTCCAATCAAATGGGACCCCGAGGTGATTGGAGGGTCAAGGGGATGTGACGTTCCTCCTTCTTGTAAGCGCCTCTATTTTGACAACTTGTGGGAGGAGATTTTGCTCAATATGTAGGTTGTCGTACACGCCGCTGTCTGTGTCAAAATTTTTTTATTTAAAATGCTCGTTATTCATTTTCACGAGCAGATTGCCTCGGAGTTGCCATCTTTTTAAAGTGTGAAACAAATAATTCCCTCTCATAGCGTTATCCTTCGACTCATTTTTTAAGGCTTTTTATAAGAGTAAGCCTCGCTTTTTATTGATGATAATTAACACCACCAACAAAAACAGAAATAAAACATTAACGTTTTGGGGATTCTTTTTTATCATTATACACCCCTTTGTATGAGGGACTACATTTTATGAACCATCTAACCTTTCGATTTAATACATTTTATACAAATGATTTTTTGTGTAAAATGAAATTGTCTTCTTCCAAGATGCTGTGTGCGTTTAGTCTTTTTTTTTTGTTACTGTTATGCAAGTGCCAGAAACATAAGATCAACTTGTAGTGTTTGAATTCCCCAATCAGACAAGCGTTGACAAGAGCAGACCAATGCAGTGATAGAGGGATGTGACTGTCACATGTTTTCAATATAATATACACCGCCCTTCTATTTCTATCCCACCCCTCCGTCAACTGTCAGTTCTGCTCGACCGCAATCAATCAGTTATTTGTCAGTTGCTGTCAATCCTTTTCTTACTTCACTTCAGCTTTTGAAGCTGATTATGTGCCGCGAGTGACGGAGAAAAGGGCAAAAGCAGCATCCTGGAGAAGAGTCACTTCATTTGAGGGGCATGTCCCTCTGCTTTACTCAGTTTGGAAAGGTTTTTCTTTAAAACCTGCGGTAAAACAAGAACCTATTCCCCGTGTTTAGCCTATTTTCAATCGAGGCAGAAACAGAAGATCAACCACTGGTCATTTATCCTATAGAATACAGCTGCTAAGTAAAACAACCCAGTTTTTTATTTATTTCTAAAGTACTTTTGACGACGTTTTTGACCTAATTAAATATAAAAAAAAATTAATATGACAATTATGTTACTTCTAAAAAGTTCTAAAATAACACGGGGCAAGTAATGTTTTATTTTATTTATTTTTTGCTTACTGTATTGGCTATAAAACTTGTAAGCCCCCCCCCCCCCCCCCCCCGAAAATTTTTTTGTAACCACAGCAAGTGCATGGCTGGAACTAACCTGTTGTTAATATTTTCGTTTCATTATAATTTGTTTAATTCGTTTTTAATTTTGTCTTAACTTATTTTCTTCTGCGAGTGCATACTGAATTAAAAAGAAACACATGCACGAGCAGTAAGACCTGTTTTAAACATGCTGAGACTTAAGTTTCAGACAGGTGTAGGCTACTTCAAATGATATTTTCCTTGTCTCACATGCAATTTCAGGTTTTTCCGGATACATGTTTTGCACAAATGTGAACTGGTATCAGATTGCCTCAGGCAAAAACCAACAAAACTTGAACTTACTTGGAATGTTAAAAGAAACGAGAATATAATAGGCCTAATAATAATAATAGTCCAGACATTTTTTCCATTCATGTCAACTACATTTTATTTACACACAATAAAATTATTAATTTTATTTGACAATACCAAAAGACATAAAAGAAAGAGAAATGGTCTGTCAGACCTTTGAGAAAAGAAGTTTAAAATGCCTTGAACTATTCACCGCTGAGACGGCTAATCAGTATTGAGGCTCCGGGGCAATCGAGCAGCTTTTCAATGCGCTTTGCTTTTCATCTCTCACTGGATGGAGGCGCTCAATTAAAAGCCTATCAGGGTGTAAGTAACGCCGGAAATCGAACGCCTATCAATTATTGCAACCCGCCTCCACCATTAATCTCTTTCTGCGGTAATCCGCTTGACAGGTCATCTAGGAGAGCAAGAAAACCTGGAGTGGACAGTCATCAGCGTGAAAGAAATGTACAATTTTGTTGGGAGTATGTCAGACACACTGAAACAGATAACCCTGATCTATGACAAACAATACACTTTGCTGGTTTACCCTAATCCTAATCCGCGGTTTTCATCTCTATACAAACATCTCACCCCTCTTCTTCATAAAAATAGCATTGCTCACATTTTCTAAGTGCATCTAACTTTTAAAATGATACATACATAATTTTGTTGTAAAAGCCTGTATAAACGTGTGAGCTAATTATTAATCATATCTCACTCTCTTACACACACGCGCTCTCTCTCTCTCTCCAGAAATCAATATTTACTGATTGCAATTCAGCATTTGGCTTTTTTAGCGTAGTTTACGTGTTCTAATATTTAGAAAGTTAGAATTGATTTACCATATACACACAGGGCTTGTTAGAAAGGTGACAATTGAAACCCTAGACGTCGCGTCGAAACAGATATATATATGAGAATAGATTATATATATATATATCTATATCTATATATATATCTATATATATATAATCAGAATTATACATGACCCGGCTAGCCATTTCAGGTCTTGATTTGTACACGAACTATTACATATGTGCAAAACGTTTTTTGAATAAGTGCAAATACTGGGAAGACTGCTCTACAAATTCAAACAGACACTAGTGTTGAGTTCGGCATTTAAACAAGCTTACACAGAGTCTTTCTTCCAGTAGGTATAAGATGTGTGGATGTTTTCTGCACAACTGTCAGCGGCGTGACCATACGTGAGTTATTAGGGAGAAGGTTAACCATAAATTTCCCAGCATCGGGCAACATCGGGGGGGGGGGGGGGGGGGAATCAATTATGTAAATCAATGTATTTCTATATTATATCGTCATGTTTATGCATGGAATAAATATCGGTATTTTTAAGAGCTGCCTAAAGCAAGCGAAAACAACTTGAGCAAAACATTTTCAGTAGTCAAAGTGGAGGACATATGATTTATCAAATAAACCATAACACATTTCACATTGACCCCCCCCACCCTC
Organism: Sinocyclocheilus anophthalmus; assembly: GCA_018155175.1. Lineage (NCBI taxonomy): Eukaryota > Metazoa > Chordata > Actinopteri > Cypriniformes > Cyprinidae > Sinocyclocheilus > Sinocyclocheilus anophthalmus. The sequence goes on from JADLZN010004669.1 coordinate 156,907, forward strand.
CCCCCAAGTTCACCATAATCGAAAGGGTTGTAGACATTAAGTGATAGCCTAGGTAAAGCAGCTTAGTAACACAAATCAGTTCCAATAAAAAAATAAATACAATATTTATTATATTTTTAGTGTTTAGAAAAACTCACATAAGTAGGCTACACTGCTGAAATCCAACCAACTCAAATTCTTTAAAAATGAAAACGGCGTATTTTGCGTAAATTTAGGCTATAGAGCGTCTTAGTCCGCTTCCTTTCTTTCGAAACATCTATAAAAATAATCATAATAATAAAAAAAAGGGTTCTTCCTTCACAAGCGTTAAACATGCATTACAAAGCATTTCCTAGCATTAAGTTTGGTAAAAAAGAGACCACAATGAACCACTTTACCTGAAATTACACACACGCGCTCCGATGTGTTACGACAGGTATGGACATTTACAGGCACAATCCTTTCATTTCCTATAAAGATGATCATTTAAACAGATTTCCAGTGATGTCCTATGAAGCACATTTGAGCAGCCTAACTAAGTGAATGCATTATTCTAGTGTCCGCGCGCTGCCGCCATCATAAGATCCTGCTCGTCTCCAAAAGCCTGTGGGAGGCTCCGATGTGACGTCATGGCGCTCCCACCCAAAGCTTTTGTGCGTGTCCTGTCATATAACGACAACAATAAAGCTTTAATGTGTTATTTTAACTTAAGCGATTATATGAACACACGAATAGGACAGTTAAATATGATTAGCGAAATTATAATACAGTGAAATATGACTTCTGAGTTATTATGCGTTGTGTAACACTTTTAACACATACTTTGCAAACTTACCCTAACATCCAGTGACTAAAACTGTTACTTTTTCAAACGAAAGCTGTCTGGGTTGCTAGCAGGAATGCTACTCACTCACCATTATTTTCATGGCAACATAAGCAGCTGAAACAGATTTGAGCGATTGAACGCTGGCGCGTGCTTCCGTCCTAGATCAGCTGACACAAGCACGCGGAAGAAGTGAAGCTTCAGTCGGAGCGTAGTTTAAAAGTTTATGTTGAAAACATAAAGAAAACGTTTCAGTCGTATGAGCAGAAAAAACATATGTGGTGGTCTTCGTTTGATGCTTCTTTCCTTCTGAACTGTCATTTGACTGCAATGGCACACACCGAGTCAATGGTTGTAGTGAATGGAAGTCAGGTAAGTGAAATACTGCTAACACGTTGTCCTGTGACCTGTGTACTATCCAACCAGTACACACCAAATGCCCCAAAGTGTGCGTTTGTTTAGTTTTTTTTGTCAAGTCATGCTGTGTCATGTAGATAAAAACGGAGGATATATTTATATAAATATATTTTCTGTGTCGCGAGACCACTCTATAGTCAAAAATATTATGACAAATATTTATTTTAAACAGTTGTTGACTAACATAATAACAGTGGTTTCATTCACACAATAGTTGTATTTGAATGATTAGCCGTCACATGTTTATGGACAGCTGAACAGCTTCAAACATATCTTTAATCCTCATCAGTTCAGTGTAATGGCTAAGAAGGTCTATTTCTTGAAAGAAAAATACTTCAACGTTCCAGCTATGTAATAAAACTGATATCGCTCCCTCTCTCTGTTGCGTTTATGCAGGTGTCCTGCGTTGGGCATGATTGGGAAGACGTTCCAGATTTTCTTGGGGCAAAATATGGAGAAGTGGCAAGAAGATTAGATCTCAGCTTCAACCAACTGAGGTAAGTTATTGTTTGTGTCTCGGTGTAGCTCTTAACAGACAATGATAATTGGAGGGCCTTGATGATGGGAGACAGTGCTGATAAGCATATTTTGCACATATTGGATTCCTGTATGGACCTGAGGAGGGAGAGACATAATTTTTCCCAATAGGTTTTGCAACAGGATTATGTCCCACATTATCCTGTCTGGGGGTATTCCAGAAAGCAGGTTATGTGACATAACCGGGTATGTTTAAGGGTAAGTAGGCGGATCAACTCGGCTTTTGGTTCCAAAAATGGAGGTAACTTTTAGGGTATGCAAGTAGCCACAGCAACTTATTTTCTGAACATAACCTGCTCCAGAGCAGGGTCTATTTCAGGGTTAGTTTACTTCAGAGCTATCAGTGCGTGCTCGACCTATTGACAAGACTCCAGTGGGCATGGCAGATTGCGCACAATAATGTAGTAATTATTAACATACGTTGTAGTTTTACATATGTACACTACAGCTCAAAAGTTTGGCATCAGTAAGACTTGTAATGTTTTTTTAAAGAAGTCTCTTATGCTCATCAAGGCTGCATTTATTTGATCAAAAATACACACAAAAAAATGGTAATCTTGCAAAATGTTATTACAATATAAAATAATGGTTGCTATTTAATATAGTGGTAAATAATTTATTTATGTGATGCAAACGGATTCCATCACCCTAACTAACTCCGTAATAAGTGTCACATGATCCTTCAGAAATCATTCTAATATGCTGTTTTATTATTAGAATTATCAATGTTGGCAACAGTTTTGCTGCCAAATATTTTTTTGGAAACTGCGATAATTTTTTTCACGATTTTTGATGAATAGAAAGTTAAAAAACAGCATTTATTTCAAATATTTTACTTCCCTTCTTACATTTAAAAAGTTTTTTAATTTCTTCTTTCAAAAAAAGCCAAAGAATAAAAATGTACTGGCCGCCAAACTTGTGATGGTAGTGTATATGTTACAAAAGATTTCTTTTAAATAAATGCTCTTCTTTTTAACTTTTTTATTCATCAAACAATCCTGAAAAAAAATGTATCATGGTTTCCACAAAAATATTAAGCAGCACAACAGTTTCCAGCACTGATGATATATCAGCATATTAGAATGATTTCTGAGATCATGTGACCCTTTACACTGGAGTAATGGCTGATGGAAATTTAGCTTTGCATCACAGAAATAAATATATTTAAAGAGTATATTAAAATAGAAACATTATTTTAAATTGTAATAACATTTTGCAAGATTGTTGTTTTTTTCTGTATTTTTGATCAAATAAATGCAGCCTTGATTGAGCATGAGAACTTCCTTTAAAAACCTTACAAGTCCTTTACTTGATCCAAAATTGAGCGTTAGTGTATATATGTGTGTATGTTAATTATAAAGCACTAATATAAGTAATATATTAGGTAATATTATGTTATTTTAATATGGTATTTATATTTATTTTAATGTCATATATAATAGTTATTGATATAAATTAAATATAAAACACTATTATAACAAGGTAGTTTATTTTATTATCTCACACATCATGGATCTGCATTTTCTATAATGTATTTTTATAATAAAAATAAACATATGTCTTTTTTATATAATTAGCATAAAAAATGAAAGAAAGAAAATGAAAAATTATAGCACAACCACCAATTAGGTGGTGATATGCACTAAGTATGCAAATGGACATTGAACAAAAGAAGCAATATGGCGTGCATTTTCTTAGCGTCTGTTTCCACGGTGACTCGTTGATTCGTCGCTCTGTTGAGTATGTCTTGTGTGTTAACAGTGAACATACTCTGTTCAGTCAATAGTCGACTGAACTTACTCCCAGACACGTTTTTGGAACCAGCATACCTCGAGTAAGCAAGGTTTGGGTTAATTAACCGAGAGTTCAGGCTATATGTCATGGTAAGTTAATCTTGCCTTCTGGAATAGCACCTGGAAAGATGGAAAATTGCCAATATAGGTAGTTTTAGTGCACTTCTGTTAGGCCCTTTAAAATGTTGCTTGACCGCAGATGTTGGCAATGGACATTAATGAATTCATATCATATTTGTCTATTAAATATGTAATATTATGCCCGAATTGGTTGAGGAAGTCCTTGCAGGATGTTTCTATCATGTGAAACATTCTAGAACACTGTCATAAATGACAGGATCCCAACCGCATACAACATCTCTGATTCAATCTACCTGTCATGCTTCCAGTCACACCTCTGCATTAAGTGCAATTTAATACATGCATTATGTGCATTACTTCATCAGCCATGTCATTGAGACATCAGAGAACAGCGGGTACAGTAGCGGCGTGCCATGCTGTGGCCAGATAAAAAGCCTGATCAATAAATGTGACATGTTAATGCTGAGCAAATAGAATAAAAGATTCCTTTGACAGGACATGAAGAAGCACCTTGTGGCAGCTGGGGAGCGGGATGCCATTTCACTAGCAGGACTAGCAAAGCTGATCTGACAACTAAAAGAGAGGAGATGATGGTTATAAGGTGCCTTTGTTTCAGACTTCTTTTCTTGACCTGTCAGGCCTTGAAGGACTCTGAATGGGCCTCTTTTTGTCATGTGAAAATTGTCGTCTTGAGGCAGTTATCTGTGCTGAAAATGTGGATTCTTCCATTTAATTGATTCGCTTTGCACTAGAGTCTGTCACATTAATAATTGCCAAATCCTGTGCTGCTTCAATGTGTCGCACATAAATGTACGCTTATCGGTGCATTAATATTCCTAATGAGCATTTGTGACTGGTGACCCGGCATTTGGGGAAAACTGTAGAACCCAGAATTATCAATATTTAGGCATAAAATGTTTTTTTTTTTTTGGGGGGGTCACATACATAATTTGGTCAGCTGTCATGGGCATGAATTATACAGAGTGCTATATGATCATGACTGAAGAAATCAGTATCTACACCATGTATTCACGAAGTTAGTGGTTTGGAATGATGCTTGTTCTTTTATGAAATGCTCTTTATTCCATCAGTTTCGGCCGTAATGTTTCACCATACACCCAGTAGTAAAATACGCAGCATTGCTACACATAGAAATGCTTACACTGTGGTTTATTGCCTTTGCTGAGCCATTATGCTATCATCATATCATTTATAACGTTTTATGTGTAAGATAATTACCAGAATAGTTGGGCACATCGATAGGCTATTAATAGGAATGCTTCTAGAACAATGTCATGTTCATTGTCTTTCCGTTAAAACACTGCTAGATTTACATTACCGATGTAGTGATATACACGCAGAAGAGTGAGGTTTCACCACTTATGTTTTAGAAAAACTCATCTTGCTCACTTAGAATCACACTGCCAATACAGATGATTTTTGGCAACAGGGCTTGTCAGAAAGGGAGGCTTTCTACTGACATCTGTATATGTACGTATCAAATGCAAGAATGCCAAAGCTGGCTCTGAAATAATTGTCTTTTTTACCACTTCACAGAGCCTTTGAGCAGAACAGAAGGTTCTGTTACTGAAGCGGTTTAGGTCATGTGCTTTGTTGGGGCTAGGGTTACATTCAGTGTGAAATTTAATTTATAAAGAGGCATGTGATCAGAATAAAGTGAGGATGTGGGCTACAGTCAGGATTTCACTGCTTCTTCTCCCATGTTCACACAAAGACCTCACAGTAAGAAGTTAATAGACAGACATCCTGCCCTCTAGCATGAGGACTTAAATATGTGAACATGACAAAGTGATAGAAAGGTTCTTTTGTTGTCCTCAGGGCTGCCACAAGACAATTTGAGTCATCCAGAAATGAGCATTTATGCAGGATGTGTCACGGTAGTTGTCTAGTCATCTACATTGACTAGTTTTAGATTCTTCGATTTTATTTCATTAGCTTTTTAATCAACAGTTTGCAACGTAAATCCCTCTCTGCTTGCATCTTTTAAAGACTTCACTCAAAAATGAAAGTTAGGCCTATGTCATCATTTGCTCATCATGTATTTCTTTTTTTCTGCAGAATTGAAAGAATATATTTTTTCAGAAATTTTTTTCATACAATAGTAATCAATGGTTTCCAGCGTTCTTCAAAATATCATCTATTATGTTCCACAGAAGCAAGTCTAGCATTTTAAGATCCACATGAACATAAATGACAATTTAAATTTTTGAATGTTGTATCCCTTTAATTCATCCCCTTTAAAACATTGTTGCTACAGACATTCATGTTTAGACTGAAATCTTTGGCCATTGTGTTGTTAAAAACTTTCAAAAGTGCGTGTTGAGACATCTGCATCCTGTTCCTTTCTGTCCAGTTTTGTTTTTGAACAAGGTGGCCTTAAAAGTCTTAATGTCTTAAATTCAGATGGGTCTTAAATAATTTTGGTCACATTACTGCAAAAATGTATCCAGTCTGAAGGACTCCGTGACTGTTTACAATCGTCATCAGGAAGAATTGCGGTAGTAAAATACAGACTGAACTAGCTAGCTGACCAGCCTCGAGAATGTCTCGAGAATTTTACTTGCCTGAAGGGGGAAATAGCCTGATTAAAAATAACTAGTTACATATCAAAATGCGAAAATTATTCTTCTGATTTTATTACATTCAGCTTAAACAGCGATTGATAATGGATAGTGTATTTCTGGTATCAATGTCGCGCTGTTGAGGCTTGTGCTGTGTCTGTAAAAGACTTTCATGGAGGAATCAAATCAAATGAGCATAACGGCACACATAAAGAACTCACAGAACAAACATACTGGGGTAAAAATTAACATGATGTAGTTATGTCCATACCATGACAAGGGAGCTATTTTGCTGAATATTTTCACGATTGCAAATGTTACATGGATTTTAGTTCAACAAACAAGTAGTATATTAAGTTTAGACACACATTATTTTATACACTATATTGACTGACGAAAATATTTCCAAACAAAGATCTAAACAGAAGTATTGCACATTCTCCAAGCAATACTCGGCGTGCTTGTTACTCAATGATAGACGAATACTGTGAGTTATGAAGGAAACGGTTGAATACTGGCGGATTAGTCTCATGTTTAAAAGTATGCATTTTCCCCTAACATTTCTTATTTGTATATTCAAAATGTTATTTAAAACATTAATCTCATAACGTTATTTACTGCAGTTGTAATTTTGCAGTGTAAATAGTTTCATTAAATTTGGTAAAAATTTAAAAAATTTGGCTTTCTCAAGGGTCCTCACCTTCAGTCGTGGTATTGGAGAGGGTGGAAGAGAGCTCTGGTCATTCACTGTCCCCCCCACCTACATCCCTGCCGGTACCACCAACCTTTGGGTTATACGAATCCGACTCTAACCATTAGGCCACGACTGCTGAAGTTTGTCCTATTTTAAACAACCCCCCCCCCCCCCCCCCCCTTTAAAAATGTTTGACTGGGTGAGTTGAACCCGAAACGAGCCTTATATACTACTACCTATTTAAAGGGATAGTTCACACAAAAATGAAAATTGTCATAATGTTCATAATTAACATAATTGATGTTCCAAACGTTTATGACTTTCTTTATTCTGTGGAACACAAAATAATATATTTTAGAATGTTAATATTAATGTATTGTATAATAATATTTTGGAATATATTTTCTGAATGAATATATATACTGCTTTTGGCCATATAATGAAAGTCAATAATGAAATGGGGTTCAAACAACACCGTAAGGAAAATACAATTCTATTGTTTTCCCTAGAGAAAGAAATGTGTATCGTTTTGTATTGACCGGAGAATGAGTAAATAATGACAATTTACGTTTGTGTGAACTAATCCACTAGTTAAAAAATATTGTAATTCATAAATAAAGATGCAATTACCAAATCTTAGACTGCCTAATTTAATGAAAATGTATGAAATAAAAATGTTGTTGTTTATGGATTACATCATGATATCTTATGTGCTGCCTGTGAAGATCAATTAATAAAGTCAAAAGTTCAGTCATGATGGTTTTGAGCTATTATTTCTTAAAAATTCTCAAAATGGAAGTTAGATGTTCAGTTATCAGACATAGTGATGTACCACAGCCCAAAACCACTGTGTGCACTCGCAGGCTATGTTACCTGATGTGAGAGGTGTCCATGAGAATCTCTGTGAACACGCATGTGAAATCACATTCAGTTTATCAGACCTTTCACAAGGTGGCTTTTGTGTGGTTTTAACATTGAATTGGTATGAAGGTGAAACGGTAAGACTAGCCATGAAAAGGTATTAGATCATAAGACAGGAGGAGTAATCCCAGGTCTGGGATTGCTGTCAAAGTGTCCCCACCAGTGTCCTAGACATGCCTGGCTTTGTGGGGAGTGGATGGTGAAAGCAAAGGGAATGTTGTTGTCTTGTCTGGTCCTGTCCAGATGAGGGGTAAACATGATGGCCCTCAGTCATGCAGAGGAACAAAGCGGCTGTGAATTCCTCCCTCCGGTGTCACATTCTGTCTAGGAGGTCCGACAGTCTGTCTGCTATCAGATTCAGTTTAATAGGCCACCTTACATATGAGCCAACAGCCAAATCAAGGAGAATATATTTCAAAGGGAAACTGTTACAAGTTGTATAAAGCTTGAACGTAACAGCCAAACATCCAACATAATGTAAAATCAGTGGTGTGCACAGACCTCCGGAGGGGCAGGGGAGAAGTGGCATGATGAGGGCACAATCGCGGTCTGTAACTACACCGTTGGACTGAAGCTCTCTTGAAATTTGAGATACCCGTGCTCACATGCGTATATGTCTTGATGGCAAATCAAATATGCTAACTTGCATTTTCAAATGGAGCTGCTTTAAATGTAGACGGCTTGTCACAATGAGACGCAAGTAGTCTGATGAAAACAGAACAAAGAAGACAAAGTACGTTGGCTGGGTACACCGAGAAATGAAATATAACCTTGTATGGACTGTCAGTAATGTCGTTTTATATTCATATCTAAAGCACATTATAGTATTACACTCCAGCTCATGCTTCACTCATCTGTCTCTCTTCATTCGTCACGGGCGAGACTTTGTCTTTTAAGCCCCCGCGCGCCAACACCAGAAGGCTCCTGTTAATTGACAAATGAGAGCCTGCGACATGAAGTGCTCCCTCAACATCAGAGCAAGGTGGAGTCTCCTTTTTGATGGGGCTATTATTGGCATAAGCCAGTAAAACGCATCGCTCTTCGCCGAAATGAGAAGTGACAATGGTAGAAGGGCCTGTCATTGTCTTCCGGGTGTGTTCAATCTGCGACTGTGCCAGTATGTAGATAAAATGTCAGTTAAGAATACGAGGGAGAAACTGTCGAAATGAAGTCGTCAAATCACTTAGCCCGCAGAGGGTATGGAAATTGATGTTTTTGTGGAAATGAGAATTTTCCATATCTGATCTATCAGGCTTATTTAGCGCTAATATTTGGGAACAGCCCGGACTGTTTGGCTTGCATTAGTTTGTTAGACGAGCGCAAGTGGCAGAAATGGAATTTATGCATTTTCATTCAGGGTGCTGCTCTTATAAATCAACTATGAAGCAATAAAATCTCATTTAATTTCTCTGAGCAAATTTGTACTTGTGATTGTTTCAAGAGAGGATGAGCTGACAGGCAAAATTGTGAGAGTACAGAGAAACCATTTTGGATGCATTATAGTTGACATGTTTGTTACTTGCTGCTTTGCTAATGGATAATTTAAATAAGTTTAGTGTGTGGTGGTTGTGTGTCCTTGTTCCACAGTGAAGATATGACCCAGCTATGCTAAAGGAAATTATTTTAAGGTCAAAGCAAACATGACTTTAAACTAAACAAAAGAGAGAATTTCTTGTGAGTGAAATCTTGACCTAAATCACTATATTTGTTTTTTGGGCCTGATCTGTAATCCACATCATTATAATTTATGCATTGCTGTCTGTTAGTCATCAAGTATGTTTACATACACTTTAAAAGTCTAAAGTCTGTGAAAAGGCAATTCAGAGAATTATTTCTAAACACATTATAAATGTTAGAAATGTATTGCAAAAACACGTTACAAAGACTGTGAGCGATGTAGTACTGAATTGTGGCGTTAAATAGTTTTTCACCAGTTTTTTTGTGTTCAGGATTTTTTGGACTGGTCTGAAATCATGTCTTGATGACACACTGGAGCCACTGAGAACAGCCCCTCCCCTAACACTATAATAAGAGGTGTGTTGACTTGAAGCAGCTCTGCACAGACCGATCATTGAATGACATCAAAGTACCGTGAGGGCTATGAGAGCAGACACTCCTTATGCTTTCAAATCTGCTTTCGCTCTCGCGGTACTTTAATGTAATACACCGATAAGTCTGCGAAGCGCTGCTTCAAGTCGAACACACTAAATAACTAGAGCGCATTAGCGTCAGTGGTTCGCCCGCTCAATCGCGAGTTACTACCGTTAGTTACTACAGCCTTCAGTTTGATAGCTAGCTATGCCTTCATCACGTAAATGCATATTACCTGGTTGTGATAATTTACAAAACAGCTTGGTCTCCACATATTTATATACGAAAGCATATTTAAAATGGCTTTACACAGACTTTAAGTTTAGTCGGACTAAAGCAGTAATTTGTGTTTTTAATATGTAATATAAATGTTTTAGTCTAACTGAAATCACATTAGACCCTTTTTTTGGTGAGATAAGATAACAGACCTAGATAATTGTGGATTTAGATGATTGTGGGTTGGCTTCAGCCGTCATGTATTCAAACATTTACACATGTTCTGAAAGAAAAAGTGCATCTATTATTTGTTGCCTATGTGATGTGTACTAGGACAGATAGGCTTGGATAGCTCGACTACACACAAAACCCACTGTAGCTTGATTGTAATTTACTCACTGCCATACCTCCATTCTCATTGTGATATTTAGTTCTAGTTATCATTTATCTTAGCTGTTTTTCTGTTTTAACAGCAACAGGAAGGGATGCCTTCATCTTGTCTCGATATTTCCAGCCGTTTCTTATGTAGGTGGCCTTAACTTGAGGAGCCACACGTCCTTTTCTCTTTTGCATCGCAGTCCTGCTCATTGCATAAACAGAGCTGTACTTGATTGCCCCGGGAAGAATAAAATCCAGTTGATGTGCAGTCTCTCTGCGGCTGCCAAAACAGGCACTGTCTTCTGTCCAGCCAATGAGAGAGGAACTTCATTAAGTCCTAACAAATTAGTTTTGAAATGTTCTTGCCGGCAAATCATGCTGTCTGTATTTTGGTAAGATGACAATCTTGTATCTGATAATAAAAAAAAAACATTTTTCTTCCACATGCTACTGCCAAACCGCAGCAATATGGTGTTCATTTAGAGGTCTGTCCTTCTGTCCCGACTGGATGGCAAAAGTTAAAGCACAGGTATGAACGCACAGAATGACTCTAGTGTTTGGACTTGAACCGTAAACTAAAGGACCCACTAAATAAGAAACGCTTTCTGTTACATGTTGTTATAACGAAATGTCTCTAAATCTAATTTCCAATTCAACTTTACAGGAACATTCCGTGTTGAGTGGTGGAAAGGTCTCCACTTTGTCAAATGATCACTAATCATCACCCTGTGTTTCTCACAAACCACCTAGATTGTAAATGTCAGTTCTGACTGCTGACTTGTGTACTTTGTTTTTGAAATAATGCTCTAAAGACTGCTGCTCTGACATCTTAAATAAAAGAATGGCTTCATTGAGGTAGATGTTTATTCCAAAAGAAAAAAAAAGTTGAGTGCAAAATGATTTTACGTGTTTGTCCAATATCATCTTCACCTATCGGAAATGCAATAAATGTTCTGCAGTCTGCAGCATAAATCACAGTTCCGCTGTTACAGTGCAACAAAAGAGCCCTGATGGCAAAAGAATTATCTTCAAATCATTATCAGCATTTCCATCAGCCAAATATCAGTTTGAACGCGCTGTACAGCCCATCCAGGCACATCTCAAACTGTTGGTCTTGAATTGAAGGGAATGTCTTTATGTTCTCTTTTTGTTCAAATTAAATATATAATGGGCACGGGCGTCATTCTCTCTATAACTGCATCCCTGTTTTATTGTATACCCGAAGACGGATGGTGTGTCTGTGACATAGTGATTTACAGGCCCTCAGTTTTCTGTGGCAGGGCTTTAGAGAGGATAGCTGACATCCAGCCAGCACTTTGGAGGGTTAGAATAAAAGCTGACGTTTTATTGGCTTTAACGAAGAGAGAATAGGAAGGCCGGTCACACAGGGGAGAATAATAGTTTCTGTACTTTATTTTTCTCAGGCCCTGCCAGCTGTCACAGAGCCCCCCAAAAAACTGAGGGGAAATTTATAGGGTATTATTTAGAGACATGTCAGCGGTAATGACTACAGCTATGATTTCAATTATCACCCCCTAAATGTAGCTTAATTCACTGTGTTGGTGAACCTAATGAGTGAGCCTGACATCATTTTTCAAAAGCTCGATACCATGCTATTTTAATATTTTATGTTGACCATTGGTTTAATTTTCCTCCCTCACGTTTGGCATTGAGGAAGGGTCGGTCCCTCATGGGCCGTTGTACCGTCAGAGTTATGTAGTTCAAAGTCTTCCCAGGGATATATTTTTCCATTGACAGAAATCCAATTAGTTTTAGTACACAGTCTGGCTGAATAAAAAGGCTCTTAAAATCTACAATATGTTTCCTTAGCGCTTTAGCAGAGCACAAACCCAGTGATGGATTTTTATAGCCTGACCTGATGGGGCCCCGCATGGCAGACATGCTTGACTCCCTTCCTTCGTTTTGACATGTTTAGAAACAAACGAGTTAGACATCATTCTCTCTTCGCTTTAGAAAGTGGTCCGTCAATATCGCATCACATTTAGGCTTTCATTCATGTTGATTGATTATTGTAAAGCTTAATCCACAAACGGCTTTAACGTCATGCTAATGAAGAAGGATGTTTAATTCATCGCTGACATGTTTAGTAAAATGGTATTTTCGCTGTTGATGCATGGCTGACCTGTGACTGGAGCGCTGGAATACGAGCAACGGCTGGCATCTGGGCTGCTGGTGTGATGTTAAATCTGTGTTAGTCCATGGTTTGCTGCCAGTTTACGTCCTTTATCACGCAAAGCCATCTCGCTGATTAATGATGCAAGCAACTCTCAGGCATGGAACTTATTAGTGCTTTGAAGCAAAAAAGAGCCTGCCATACTTCAACTTCCCCCTGGATGTTTCCCAAAGGGAAAAAAAAGAGGTTAGCAGTTTGGAAACCGAACAAAGGGTTCCCCCTCGGTACTATCCTCTCAATGTGCTTGCTCCATGACACTTTGTCTCCCACAGTGTCTCCTAGTGAGCTGGTTCTGAAAAGCGAAGACAGATACACTGGCTTTATCTTGCCAAGATTTGAAAAGTAGATTGTAGTGCTTTCTTATGTTTTGAAGTTTAGGGGCAGTTCCTCAACTGGGTGCTGTGATAAATGTTAACGCTGTGTGAATTTGTCCAGCCACCGTAAAACACACTATGAACTCTGTCATTAGGAATTTACTCTTCCAAGCACTCTTCGTTATTAGAAAATATTTGCCGTAACAGGTCGCGGATAGATGCTGCCCAGAATAATAAGTCGGCCTCAGTGTTATGATTTCTGTTAAACAGTGGTGTGCCACATGGAGAGTGATGAACTAGAGGGTACAATCCAAATCGCTTGCTTTGCAAACGTGTACCATCCCGTTTTTTTTTTTTTTTCTCTGGCCACATAGACCAAAACCATACAGAGGGGGTTTAAACAGCTGCTGCAGAGTTGTGTGTTTTTGGTTGAACACAGCTGCAACGACATTTCCCTCGCACATTTCATACTCTGTAGAGCTTTTTTCACAGCTAAAGCACGTAACAACTAGGTGCCTCCTTAAAAAATGGCAGCTGTATGCTGCACAAAACATTGTATGGAAAATAGTATTTTTTTATAATGATGTTATTTTTAATATGGTGGTAATCGGTATGGGGCTGTTTGTTTTTTTTTTTTTAAACCGTTTTGTGATCTTGAACGGTAGGCAGCTCACATTGTCGTATTCTTAACACCTTCTGGAATATTTTTTCTTGTTCGTAGATTATTAAAATCTCGGCAATTAATCAGACCTGGATGCTGAATGAATTTGAAATTAAGTTTTATTGCACATACAAATTTTTCTTAACTAAACCCTGAAAATAATTAGTGAGCTATTTTTATTTGTTTCTATATTTATTTATTTTAACATTGCAGAAAAAATTATCACCATTGCCTTTCATATTTAAATTGACAAATTATAATTACATTTTTTTTTTTTTTACTATGTGTTATTTATCTAAAATTTATGGTGTACAGTACGATTCAGGACGGTACACCCTGATCTGGCTTGCGTTTCCACCGCCAACACCCTTACTTGATAGGTGTGGTTTATGCTGGAAAGTAGCGATAGACGTCATTCTATAGCGCAAAGAAGAAAAAATATACAATTCTAAAATACAGTTAAATTTTGTGTTTGCGCACTCTGATGTAAACAATCTCAACACTCATGAGCAGCATGTAGGAGAGAGTGAAGGTGATGCTTTATTCCCCTTGTGTTGTCATTCCCCTTGTAGCACGTACAAGTGACGATTCTGTCAACCAGTCATAGTTCTGCAGTGAATTTAGCTCCACCCTTTAGGTACTGGACTACAGTGCTATGTAAAGGGTCCCAAAAAAATGGTACAGTACGGTTCGCTATTTTGGTACCATGCACAACTTCTGACAATGGAAACGGAAATAATTGCGTACCATACTGTACTGTGCTGTATTGAACTGTACCGCTCTGTGGAAATTAGGCTTTTGAGTATCATACATTGTGACATGCAAAATGCTGTATTATAAGATAAGATTTATTGTCACTATATTATGTCTTTGGCAGTTTGATAAATCTATGGCATAATTGAAATCAGTCATAGTCTTTGTAGCACACCCACTGCAACATAACAGCAATAATTTTACAGTTTTCAATGTCCAACAAATATAAACATATGGCACTGAATAGTATTGATCATGAACATGAATTTAGAACTGTGCCATGTTCAGCTAAAAATGCTGAATTAGAATGATTGTGCATTTACATAAACTTTACTGAATATATACCCCCCCCCCTTAGTTTACTGCCTTTTATACCACACACTGGTCATGTAAAAAAAAAAGTCACATCAATCACCTATGAAGTAAACCGGCATTGTTTACATCTCAGGCAGGAGTCTGCTGTTATCTGGATAACTGGTGATGTTTAAGGCGTTTTCCCCCTCGGCTCTGAGACTACTTTGGTCTTGAGGAAAGAGTTGTCTTTTTGTGTCTGGGTCTGTTGGTCTTCAGAGTCTTCAGAGTTTCAGAACTGAAAGCATGAGGCATCAAAATGCCCAACACTGGAAGAGAGGGAGGAGGTGGGATATCCTCATGAGCCTACTTTCTCAGACAGGCAGCCTAGACTGCCCCTACACCGGCAGTATGCGTCTTATCAGAGGAGAGTTTGCGTCAATAAGATGAAGGGGTTCAGGTGAAATCCCTTTACTGGACCTTCTGCAAGAGCTCTCGCTGGCACTGAAGGAAAGGAAGGGATTTCATAGATCTGTGAAGTGGGCCATCTGTTTCTGTTAGCGCTTGGTTTAGAGAGAATTGCATATTAAATTCTGCCTACTACCCTACATAGTCAGATGTCTTCTAAGCCAGCATCCGAATAATCATGTAACCTCACGAGTGACCATTTTGTATTTTTGCATATTTTTGGTGTTCTGCACAGGAGTCTTGAATCGCAAACGAAAGAGTTAGATGTGGGTGTATTGATAAGCTAAATGCACAATAAAGAGCACTCTATGCATAAATACACACACACGAATATTGGGTAAAAGTCCATTTTAATTGGATACAACTGTTTTTTTAATTAATACTTTGCAATTTGAAATGTATTTATAGTTGACACTTCTTGTCCACCATCTTCATTTTTTCCCCATGCTGATAGCCGGTGTGGGTGGAGGCTTGTACGTGGTGGGGTTGTGTTTGCGGTTGCATATGGAGGCCCTTTGACCTTTATTTAGGGTTCCGTCATTTATAACTGACTTTGTCTCATCAGGGTAAATTATTTTTTGACATTGTCTGAAACTTCACACACAATGAAATGCTTTTTCTCTGTCTGAAAAGTGAAAAGGTCTTACTGCTTACATTAAACATTAAAAATCTTTATGAACATTCAATTTCTTCGTGTGCTGCTATATTTGATTTGGAACTCACATGTAAAAATGTCTAAAACCTGACACATTCAGATGCAATTTCACAGCCTGGAAACCATGTCTAAGTGTTTCAAAAGCATTAAAACAACTTTAACATTGTGTTTTATCTTGGAATTTCAATTATCACAGCACAAGTGAAAGTCAATGAGACTCTTCTTTTTCAGTGTACACCACAAATTCCACTCGTCACTAGATTTTGACTTGTGCAGTCAGCCTTTTTGAGCATCGCTACTTGTCAGAATAGTAATGCCAATAAACACTGGCATCTTTCCTGATGTCTGGATGTTGTATGGATCACATCTTCCAAACTGGCATATAATAATGTATCCAAATCAGGGCTCGCAAAATCGCTAGCCAGACGTGCCGGGGCTATTGTGTTTTCCAGTCGGGGTACCAAAATATATCACCACTCTGCCCGACGGGCTACCTTAAAGGGGTCATACGATGCGATTTTCAATTTTTCCTTTCTCTTTGAAGTGTTACAAGCTCTTGGTGCATAAAGAAGATCTGTAAAGTTGCAAAGACTAAAGTCTCAAATTCAAAGAGATATTCTTTATAAAAGTTAAGAGTCAGCCACGCCTACCTAAAACGGCTCGTTCTAACACGCCCCCACATGTCTATGTCACGATGTGGGAAGATTTGCATAACGCCGCCCAAATGTTCACGCAAAGAAAGAAGGCGTACCTTTATTCTCGCTGTAGTATTGTTGTTGCTGCCGCCATGTCGTGCAGACGCTGTGTGTTTCGTTGTGAAAGAAAAACTACTTTGTTTGGCCTTCCAAAAAATGATGATATCCGCTTCGTCATGCCTGGAGCTGATCCGTGCTGGTCGCTGAGGAAATACATCAACTTCGTGCTGTGGATCGCTGGATCGGCTTTCACCGTGGATGAAGAGGAGTCCAGCCCGGGGTCGTCACATGTGGTTGCCGCAAGCCACATGTGACTCCTTCGTCGAATCCTCCGGCCTCCGCTCACTCAAGGCCGCCGTGTGTGACGCTGTGTTTTTCGTTGTGAAAGCGAAACTACTTTTGTTGGCCTTCCAAAAGAGGACACGCGAAAATCAGTGGTTAAGTTTGTATTTACAACACTGTTCCAGACATTTCAAACCAAATATTCAGACGTGTGCAGCACATTTTATGGAGGACTGTTTCCTGGTAGAGTAGACTACAATGCCAGGTGTTCTGACTCACAGACTGTAAGTAACTTTTTTATATTTAAAGAATTGTGCCACTGACGATTCAAACGTGATTTTTGAGCAGTGTAGATTAGCGCTTGTTGTTTGTTTCATTTCTTTCTCCGAACACAAATGCAGCAGGGTGTTAGGTTTACGCGGCGTGAGTGCAACGCGAAAAGACAGTAAGTCTTATAAATCCGTAATATGGTCCCCACTGATTCAACAAATGCCTTGTTTATAATGGGTTTTTATGTTTTTGTCTTGTCGCTCCGGCCGTACAGGGCATCACAATATGGTAAGGGGTTATTTCCGTCACACGCTTGAGGTATTTTCGGCCAATCATAACGCACTGGATAGGTGGCCAATCAGAACACACCTCGCTTTCAGACCGATGAGCTTTGTAAAAATCAACGTGTTTCAGAAAGGCGGGGCATAGAGGAGAAGCAATAATGTACAGTATGTGGAAAATGTGATTTTTGAACCTTAAACCGCATAAACAAATTTAATTACACCAAATACACAAAATAACGTTCTTTTTAGCAACATCATATGAACCCCTTTAAATGCAATCTCTCCCGCGGGTCCTAAACTCCTAAAGTGATTTGTATCAAACTAAGGTCTAAAAAAGTGTTAAGACAGTATAAATCAGGGGTGGCGAACGTCAGTCCTGGAGAGCCGCAGCCCTGCAGATTTTTGCTTCAACCCTAATCAAACACACCCTAACAAGCTAATCAAGGTCTGAAGGGTTACTAGAAAGCTACAGGCAGGTGAGTTTTAATTAGGGTTGGAGCTGTACTCTGCAGGGCTGCGGCTCTCCAGGACCGGAGATCGCCACCGCTGCATTAAATGGTATAAGAAATGTCTTAATTATAATTTCAAGAGGTTTTGGGGACTGAAAGACAAGAGTCGCGATACGGCTGAATTAAATTTTAAAAGGCAATGATGTCATTGAATAAAGCTGCAAGTTTCAAGTCAAAACGTGGCGTGAATGTCTATATTTGAATGTATCTGAAGGGAACCGACTGTCCTCAGAAACGTGTCTTTGGAATTTTTATTTAATTTTACCTAAAATTCCTGATAAAGCAACGTTTATGAGCACAGAGCTGCTTTGTGTACAGCGGTTACTGGGGAAACGGCAATGCTCCTAAAGTGCCACCTCGTGGCAGAGAATGAATTTGTATTTCCAATAAGCCTTTCTTGCTGTTTTTTGGTCAGATCAATGCAAATATCAACTCTTGTTTTTATGCAGCAAACACATAGAGTTGTAAATGTGAAAGAAGTTAATGTGTCTTCTAAAAATCTAAACAATTAAGACTTTTATACGTTTTAAATTGACAATTTATATGCTTGATTTATCCCTTTTCATAAAAATGGTCTAAAGGCTAAAATGCTGTTGCATAAGATTTTTGTTTTTGTGACAACCTGTAAATCATGTAATTTTATGGCTCACTACTGTGTACCACATAAATCAGAATCAGAATGAGCTTTATTACCATGTATGTTTACAGACACAATGAATTTGACTTGACGACAGGAGCTTCCAGTGTATAAGAAAGTACAAACATAGTGCAAGACATACCTAGGAATAACACAGTAGGGATGGAATATAACACTAATATAAGAAAAAAAGAAAAATTGAATAATGTACTGTATACAGAAATAGAAGTATAGGAAAAAAATGTATTGTTTAGATAAATGTACAGATATGTTTATTAGTGTGCAGATATGTTATTTACAAAGTGTGCAGTTTAATATAAATATAACTATGTCAGTTGTGATGGATGATGTATAATTATGAAAGTTTAATTGTTCAAGCTGAATATAGCCTGTGGGGAAAAAACTTGTGCCTGGCTTTTCTGGTGGTCGGTGCTTTGTAGCGCTGACCAGAGGGCAACAGTTCGAAGAGAGAGTGGGCTGTGTGTGAGGGGTCCAAGGTGATTTTTTTTTTAGCTCTTTTCCTCACTCTGGAGATGTAAAGGTCTTGGAGGCTGGGCAGAGGGGCACCGGTAAACCTCTCAGAGGTTCTGACTGTCCGTTGTAGTCTCTTGATCTCTGATTTGGTAGCTGAACCAAACCAGACAGTTATGGCTGAACACAGGACAGACTCAATGATAGCAGAGTAGAACTGTTTCAGCAGCTCCTGTGTCAGGTTGAACTTCCTCAGCTGATGAAGGAAGTACATCCTCTGCTGGGCCTTTTTAACAATGGTGTCTATGTGAGTGTATCACCTCAGGTTTTGAGAGATTGTGGTGCCCAGGAACCTTAATGACTCCACTGCAGTCACAGTGCTTTCCATGATGGTGAGTGGGGGGAGTGCGGAGGGGTTTCTCCTGAAGTCCACGGTTATCTCCACAGTTTTGAGCGTGTTGAGTTCCAGGTTGTTGAGACTGCACCAGACTGCCAGCTGCTCGACCTCCTGTCTGTATGCAGACTCGTCTCCGTCCTTAATGAGGCCGATGACTGTAGTGTCGTCTGCAAACTTCAGGAGCTTATCAGAGGGGTCTTTAGAGGTGCAGTCAATCGTGTAGAGAGAGAAGAGCAGTGGGAAGAGTACACATCCCTGGGGGGCGCCAGCTGAGGATGATAGTCCTGGAGTGAGTTTGCCACCTCACTCTGCTGCCGTTCTGTCATGAAGCTGGTGATCCCACTGACATATGGAGGTTGGCACGGCAAGCTGGGTAGTGTTTGTCTGAGAGAAGGTCATGCATGATGGTATTGAAGGCCGAACTGAAGTCCATAAATAGGATCCTTGCGTAATTCCCAGTTCTGTCGAGGTGTTGCAGGATGTAATTCAGTCCCATGTTGACTGCATCATCCATAGACCTGTTTGCTCTGTAGGCAAACGGAAGAGGATCCAGCAAGGGTCTAGTGATGTCCTTCAGGTAGGCCAGGACCAGTCTCTCAATTGACTTCATGACCACAGATGTGAGAGCGCCAGGTCTGTAGTCGGTTTGAGTCCAGTGATACCATATACATTGTCAACCCCTCTCATTCTTTCATTTTACTGGCTGCACTCTTAAGTGTCCTTTATGCTTTGTCCACTTTTTTCAATTTAGTTTAGTCTGTTTAAAAATTTGGTTTTTGTGCTGTTTGAGCATAAAAAGATCTGTAAAGTTGACAAAAGCTCAAGCCACTTCAATAAGAAGATTTTATTTAACAGAGAATCACTTTTTCAAAAAACCTACCACGAATGACGCGTTTGACTACAATGCAATTTTCCCGGATTTGTGATTCCACAAATATCGACGAATGGGGGTGGGGGGAACAACAAAAAAAAATGAAGACCTTGTTGAGCTGCACAGAAAGGCTACACGTGTTATGCAACTAGGTTTGTATACACCTAGCTTTCCCAAGGCAGATGAACTTGGAGTGTTTACAATCATCCAGGTTTAAATCACGCTCAAATTGATTTGATTTTGACGCAATATTTACACTGAAGCTTGCAGGCGGATGGTAAGGGGCATGACATTTCCCGACCAGGCACCAATTGGTGCCAATCACAACACACACTGGCCTAGTTAACCAATCACAGCACATTTCGTATTCAGAAGGCGGGCCTTCATTTGATAAAAGAACTATTCGAGCCGTTCATGCCAGACTTGGGAGAGAGGTGTTGTAATGATGTAAAATATGTGAAAAATAATGTTTTTTTTTTCGAACAACCTAGTATGAGAGCTACAGTACACCCCCAAAACAAAATCAAGACTGTAAAAGAGCATAATAGGACCCCTTAAAAAAATTTTTTAATTCTGCAGATACCCTGTAAATAATGAAATAAAATTCCTTCCTTCATATTTGTTGATATTTGTGTATTGAAAATATTTTTGATTGACATTAACTCCTATCTGATTTTCTATATTTTTAAAAGTAGATTTTTTTTTTTTTTTTGGGGGCTAGTTAAAATAATTTTCGGGCTACCAAAATCTGAAGAGTACCTGCCCAAAGGGCTACCAGAGATTTAGAAATTTTATGAGCCCTGCTCTGCAAATGGCCTGGACGTTCCAAATTCACAACACCTATTCTTCCTCACTGGCCCTCACCATGCATTGCTTCTATTATCCTCCTTAGGTCCTCACCAACCTTTTTTTTGTTTTTTATTTTAACGCAACCTTTTTTCTGATGCACTCCTATCACTTCATCAATACTTTCTAAAATAAGGCACAGGATTTGTTCTCCATCTTCAAAAAATATTAACAAAAATCCACCTAAAACACAATGCATAATGGCTATTATACTGCCTGCCAGTGCTGGTCAATTGTGCCAGCTACAGCTACACACAATATACATCCCATAAAAGGACTTTGTCATTTATGCATGCCACTCAGATTTTTTGGTCTTTGCTTATTGTTTTTTTAAAGAAGGGTATTAAAAATGTTTAGATGTAGCAATATAATTTTATGAATTTGAATCATTTTTTCTATATATATGCATGTTCTATTTATATGTATTTTCTGTATTTTCTATTTATTTGTATTTTCTGTATTTTCTAGTCTAAAATGAGCTCACTATGGAGCCTTGAGAGCATGTTACCTAACAATGTCTCCTTTACTACCTTGTTACCAAAAATGTGTAGCACATGGCAAATACATTTTAATTTGACTGGTTGAAGGGATTGTCATATGACATAACTAAAATAAAATTTTGTTGGCTGAACATTAATATTGTATTTTAAAGGCATTTTTCTTATGTCCCATAGAGGGTTAATATACCAGTAATATAGTCTCTAGTAGGATTTTACTTAGAAAACAACATGCTTCTAAACTCATAACCCATATTTTGTGTGTTTCTGGGCCGCATGTGTTCTAAAGACAAAAGTTTGAATTCCTGAAATGTTCTTAGAAATCATCGTAAATAACCTCTTAAAGTTAGGGTAGCTTTTACCTTGTCGTAAACCCTTAAAAATAATTTTTTTAATGAAATATTTCCTTTCATCAAGCCAGTCACAACTAAAATATTGTGTGCATTTATTATGATTATTACATTTATGTGCAGTCAGTTGCTTTGAGGTGTTTAAGTTGATCAGCGGCTTTTTGGAAAGAACCATCATAAAATCATAGTGCTTTACTGTCAGTTTTTTGTTTTTTTGAGGAATGTTCATAAGTGCAATTCTTGAAAAATTCTTAATGAACTTATTTATCTTCTGAAATTTTGGAATCTGATCAATTTCTTTTACTTTAGATCTGCTTTTCTGAAACTTATTCAGTAGATCAAACACCGAGGTCTAGGCAAAAGAAAGCTTTACCTCCTTGTGTTTGAACTGCGCTACTGGGCTCTCAGGTCTTGAAAAGACCATGCTGAAGACATTATGGCTTCAAAGCTTGTCACTCAGTGTACAGAATTGGGTGTTTTGAACTGTATGGGGTACGATGCTGTTTCACTCCACGTTATGTCAGTGGGTAAGAAAGTTCAGTACATGATGTTCCTGATTTCCCTGAAACATTTGGAAAGTTTGTGATTTAAATTTAGTGTGCAAAATGAAGAATAATAGAGTGGAGTTGCATCTTGACTTATCACTCAGGCCATTACTGCCTAGAAATAAGTTGTGCTGTGCATCACTAGGTCGTTTTGTGAAATTATGCTCATCTTTGTCCAGCATGTTGGCGATTATAAATACCATGTTCTCTCTATAGAATCGTAGTCACAGCTGGTTGGTGGTGTGTTGCAAATGTGGATCCTTCAACACGCCAGGCAGGCAGTTTAAATTAATTATTAGCTTTATAATAGCCCCTCAGGCCGTGCTGAGGCAGCTGAGCCCTAAAGGGGGCTAATCCGGCCCTGCTTTACAGAAAATCAATGCTGGACTTTGGTGTTGGCATGCCATCCGGGTAGGGGGACACATGTCAGATAACTCCTGATTTTTTCATGAGGTGCGTTTTGAAGTTGTACAACCAATGGGAGGTAGCTGGAGGTGCTAAAAATGAAAAGAATATCCGGAAGCTACAAAAGGACAGCCAGATTTCTTATGAGGGCGTTACAAGTATTAATGAAACATGCAGAATGAATAAAATAAAAATGGAATTTTGCTTGAACTACGAGAGATTGGAATTGGCATGACGCTATATTGAGTCAACATTACAATATTAAGTAACGTCATTTCTCACAACTTACAACCTCTTATTTAATGTGTTTAGAATATCTGTACTTCTGTCTCTAAATCATTTATAGGAAGCAGAAGATCTTTTCTCTTCAACACTTAGAGGTTACTGTTGGATGACTTGATAGTGCCATTTTGCAGTTGTTAAAGTAACTGTCTGAAATAATGCGTTTCATAGTGTGTTGTATTGCATTACAGCTTTCTCTGTGGAGGAGAGTGCTTTCATGGTTTCATCAGACTAAACTTCTGCTGGCAGAATCTTTGGATCAAACGTACATGGAAAGACTATTACATCAAACATTTAGTCAGGAGTGATTTGTGATTCAAGTGAAAGTCAAACAGGAGATCATGAAAGTGTCTTGTGTTATGAGATCTCATTTTTAAAGGAATAGTTCACCCAAAAATGAAAAATCTGTCTGCATTTACTCACCCTCATGTCTTTGGAAACCCAGATTACTTACTTTCTTCCTTGAAACACAGGAGTTATTTATAGCAGATATTAAAGCTCTTCCTTTCCATACAGTGATCACCTAAATTATCAGATAATGGGCACCTTTTTTTAGTGACTGATTTTTTTAGAGCATTTTGCTCTGTTTCTCAAACAAAGCCTAGTATATGGCATTAAGCCCAAAGTATACTTTGAAAAGTATATATACCGCACACTGTCCTCGTAGCGCAATTTTCGCCACGCAGAAAGTGAAGTATAGCCGGACCTTTAGAAGTATACGAGTCGTTTGGAATACTTTTGATGCTTTTAGAGTGTTTTTTGTCCTGTGTGGAGCTTGACAATCATTGGTCCCCATCCACTTTAATTGCAAGCAGGAAAGATGCTTGGACATTCTGCTAAACGTCTGCTTTTGTATTCAACAGAAGAAAGTAAGTCATAGGGTTTGTAACAACATGACGGTGAGTAAATGATGAGCCTATCCCTTTAAAAGACCAGAGAATAACAAGAGACCGTTACAACTGCATTCATATGCATATCACTTTATTCATGAGTGCTTGGGTTCCAAATGTCCAGTTCAGGTAGACAGACACTCAATATAAGTTTTAAGCTTTGAGCCCCCTCCCTCAAGCCTGGCTTGTGTTCGTTGAGAGGTGTTTTTTCTCATCCTGCCCTTCTCTCGCCTTGCTGAAAGCTTTCTGGCTATAGCTCCTGTGGAGGTGCTGTTATCCTTTGGACGCATGCGGTGGATGTTTCTCCCAGTGGCTCAGCAAGAGGCCCCTCGTTATCTCAGGGGAAGCCCTCCAGCTCATCTGAGGGGGAGCATCCTCTTAAATCCCAAACGAGGGTTCACTACATCCCCTCCCCACCTCTCTTCACACTCCCCACCCCTGCTGGCCCTCACAATCTCGGACACCTCCTGCATCTCTAATCCTTACACACCCGGTTTGGTTTTCCTGAGTTTGTGTCTGCCCATCAGCAACAACAATGAACGGAGGGAAATTTGTGTTCATTTTTTTTCTTTCTATCAGGGTGATAGGTGACATGTTGAAAGTGCAGATAAAAGGCAGGTTGTGTGCCCCTCTGACCTGAACTAAATTGAGAATACCTTTTTAAAATTCCAATTCCAATTTAATTGAAAAGTCAAATGGGAAACAGTTGTTGTTTATAATGAAGTAATTCAAATTGAACACTTAAAAATAAAGGTTGCAAAAGGTTTTTTTTTTCCCCTCCGCAGTGGATGTCATAGAAAACCATTCCTGGTTCCGCAAGAACCCTTTCCGAAACCGTTCTTTCTTGATGTGAAGAACATTTGAATAATTTTAAGAACGTTTTTCCACTATAAAGGACCTTGTGCAATGGAAAGTTTCCATGAATGTTGTGCAACCACTGATGTCAATAAAATACCTTTTATATTATATATCTAGATATAATAAATGATATTCAAATAACTTGCACTAGTTTTTTTAAAAATCAGATTTTTTTTATTGTTAACACTTGCAAAATTTTCCTCCAAACATAGGGTTATTTCCAGAACTTAGATTATATTTATGGCCATATTGGAGATTTATTATGCTAACAGTTTGTTTGCCATCGTGACCCCCCCCAAAAAAGAAGACATTTTTTGGTCATTTGTTTTTTAGTAGTAATAATAATAATATTTGATTTGTTTAACACACACACACACAACCAACACACACACACACACACAACACACAAAGGAATGCATCATATATGATAGATTGGTTTTGAGAATCTCTTGATATTGTACAATTATCCTACTAAACCAAAAACCCGTTTGGTGTCAAACAAAACTCTTCTGCCATGCTCAAGCCGTTTGCCACATTGAGGCTCACCAATATATATAGGTTACTCTATTCACATGAAACACATCTAAATAATGTTCCTTTGTTTCAATATGAAGACAAATATCATCGCCTGCCCTTGTTCATACACATTATGTGCTAGTCTCTTTAGAGTGGAAAGCTGGAACTGATGCATTATCCTAGTGAATCCATCTTTCACCCAACACAATGAATAATGGAGAAATGTGACAAACGGCCAATAAGAGATGGGGAAATGCTCATGAATGGAATTAAGGAGAATGATGCAACTCATCAAGGCTCTCCATCAAGAGCACTGTGGCCCATAGATCATTTTATATTTAACTGAGACTAGAAGAGCTTTGGATATTAAACAGGACTTTGAGTTAGTTCAGCTGTGCCTCTTCCTCCACATTCAACTGTGGGCAAAAATATGCCCTCGTTCTCTTTGTGCAGAAATATGCCAGAAGAGTGATGTCATAATTATTTTAATATGGTCCAAAGCTGTGATGCTTAATTTTTAGTGACTGGAGTCCATTGAGTGAGTGTGAAGGGTGTCTCCAGGCCTTGCTCAGGAGTAGAAAGGACAACATTGTTCGCCAGGGACGAGGATAGACACAATAACATATTTCATGACTGCATGTGAAGTGCTCCACAAAAGGAGATTTTCACGATATTACAAGTAAGATGAACTGGGCATCTTTTGTGCAGCAGTGCAGTATTGATGAGTTGCCTGGAGCGACTGCTTTGCTCTGGAATGGAGAGCGAGGAGATGGAATGGGCCTCACTATTTATAGAATGATTTTGGAAGAAGCGTAGCTCGTTGGCTTTTGGATTAATATCTTGTTTTCCAAAGCAGATGTGTGAGATTTAGATGTGTAATCAGATTGTTTTAATGGCTGTACTTCATCTGCTCTTCATTTTCAAGTTGAAGTGTGTAATTTCTTGCACTGCTAGAGGCACCAAACAAAATTGCATGAATAATGACTGCTGAAGTTTCAAACTCTCACCCAGTTTGCCATTGTTCAGAAAAACAGGGGATCCTGCCCCTAAACAATTACATTGCTTGAGCCGATACTGTCACTCAAACAAACATATTCACCTTACCTAAATGCAATGGGTCCTACTTTGGTGTTAGGTCTTTATAGTTAGGTGTCTAACTACTATGTACTTAGTAGTTAGGTACAATGTACCTTTTGGGTTCATGTTGAATTGCAAAACACGGTAACACTATTTTAAGGTGTCATTGTTACACATGTTGCATGTACTTACTATTATAATAACAATTAATAATGCATAATTACATGCAAGTAACCCTAAGCCAAACCAAAATCCTAACCCTAACCATATAGTAAGTACGTGTAGTTCATTAATATTACTCAGTACTTAAATGTATAATTACACTGTAGGCTTGCCGCGATTAGACGGTGCTGACGGTGATACGTTAAGCCGCAACACCGATTACGTCTAGGGCTGCCACTAGGGCTAGGGCTGCCACTAACGACTATTTTTATTTTGATATTTTGACAAATTTATCGATTAATCTAAATGATTAATTGCCCACAAAAAAATCAACAATTTTAAAGAACATTGTATTAAACTTGCAACTTTGCCATTCAGTAGTGTACCATACAGTATAAATTTAAACAAGCCATTGATGAAATGTAAAACTAAAAGAGTAAAAATGTAAACAAACCTAATAAAAATTAAATAAAAAGAAAATCATTACAAAAGTCTGAGAAAATCAGCATGTTCTTAATGTCAATATATCCACATGTTCTGGGCATTACAGCTGTGAGTGCAACTACAAAGGGAAAAAAGTTAAAATTAACCCCAGATGTTTTTTTTTTGGGTTCCAGTTGGGTTTTCACATTAAATAAATGCAATGTTTAGAGGCCACTAAAATCAAGTATTACAATTTTATTATTAAAAGTTATTATTATTAAACATTTTGAAGTATTAAAAGTACTCTTAGAAATGTGTAAACCGATT
The DNA here is from genome assembly GCA_018155175.1 of Sinocyclocheilus anophthalmus. Classification (NCBI taxonomy): domain Eukaryota; kingdom Metazoa; phylum Chordata; class Actinopteri; order Cypriniformes; family Cyprinidae; genus Sinocyclocheilus; species Sinocyclocheilus anophthalmus. The sequence continues at coordinate 184,349 of JADLZN010004669.1, forward strand.
TAATTGGACATCTCCAGCATGATGAAAAAAATTAACAGAGGCGCATTAGTGAAACTCCAAATGAAATTTGCACTTTAATGCAAAAGTAAAGTGCAACACAGAGAGCAAGAAGCAAGTGTCCATCTCATAATCCAAATCACTGAAATCAAAGTTAAGTATTATAGAAAAGAATGACAACATGTCCACGTGTTCTGGTCTACTAATAATAAAATATAATTAATCATAAATTTTTGCGGTAATAAAAATAGATGTAGGTGAGAACAATAGCCTTTAAATTTACTTAAAATACTATACAGGTGGCATCTCATATTAAAATACTAAACGTACTAAAATTAGATTGTTGTGGAAAAGTTCATTTATTTCAATAATTTAACTCAAATTGTGAAACTCGTGTATTAAATAAATTCATTGCACACAGACTGAAGTAGTTTAAGTCTTTGGTTCTTTTAATTGTGATGATTTTGGCTCACATTTAACAAAACCCACCAATTCACTATCTCAACTAATTAGAATACTTCATAAGATCAATAAAAAAATTTTTTTAGTGAATTTTTGGCTTTCTGGAAAGTATGTTAATTTACTGTACCTGTACTCAATACTTGGTAGGGGCTCCTTTTGCTTTAAATTACTGCCTCAATTCGGCGTGGCATGGAGGTGATCAGTTCGTGGCACTGCTGAGGTGGTATGGAAGCCCAGGTTTCTTTGACATTGGCCTTCAGCTCATCTGCATTTTTTTTCTCATTTTCCTCTTGACAATACCCCCATAGATTCTCTATGGGGTTCAGGTCTTGTGAGTTTGCTGGCCAGTCAAGCACACCAACACCATGGTTATTTAACCAGCTTTTGGTGCTTTTGGCAGTGAGGGCAGGTGCCAAATCCTTTTGGAAAATGAAATCAGCATCTTCAAAAGCTGGTCAGCAGAAGGAAGCATGGAGTGCTCCAAAATTTCTTGGTAAACCGGGGCAGTGACGTTGGTTTTCAAAAAACACAATGGACCAACACCACTAGATGACAATGCACCCCAAATCATCACAGACTGTGGAAACTTAACTGGACTTCAAGCAACTTGGGCTATGGGCTTCTCCACCCTTCCTCCAGACTCTAGGAACTTGGTTTCTAAATGAAATACAAAACTTGCTTTCATTTGAAAAGAGGACTTTGGACCACAGGGCAATAGTTCAGTTCTTCTTCTCCTTAGCCCAGGTTAAGACGCCTCTGACGTTGTCTGTTGTTTAGGAGTGGCTTAACAAGAGGAATACACAACTGTAGCCAAATTCCTTGACACGTCTGTGTTTGGTGGCTCTTGATGCCTTGACCCCAGCCTCAGTCCATTCCTTTTGAAGTTCACTCAAATTCTTGAATCGATTTTGCTTGACAATCCTCATAAGGCTGTGGTTATCTCGGTTGGTTGTGCATCTTTTTTTTCTCCACACTTTTTCCTTCCACTCAACTTTTGTTAACATGCTTGGATACAGCACTTTGTGAATAGCCAGCTTCTTTGGCAATGAATGTTTGTGGCTTACCCTCCTTGTGAAGGGTGTCAATGATTGTGTAGCCTAGTGAACCAAACTGAGAGACCATTTGGAAGACTCAGGAAACCTTTGCAGGTGTTTTTAGTTGATTAGCTGATTGCCATGTCACCATATTCTAATTTTGTTGATATAGTGATTGGTGGGTTTTTGTTAAATATGCCAAAATCATCACAATTAAAAGAACCAAAGACTTAAACTACTTCAGTCTGTGCATTGAATTTATTTAATAAACGAGTTTCACAATTTGAGTTGAATACTGAAATAAATGAACTTTTCCAAGACATTATAATTTATTGAAATGCACCTGTATATATCAATTGGCAAAGTATCAAAAGCAAGAAATCATATGGTTTTATTGAACAAAACTGTTAAAATACTGTATTATAATGTAATAGAGCCACTGATCTATATATAATTATAAAATAATGTAATATAATCTCTATTATAGATCAGTGAATAGAGCTAATGTACATTACGCATTACAACAAAGGCCTGCAGGGAGCGCCAACGGCCTGACAATTGTTTTTACACATTGCTGTGCGATCTAATACTTGTTTAATATTTTCCAAACATCATTTAATTCAAATGTCCACTTAATCTTTAATATTTGGCCGTTTCTTTATGACAGAAATGCTATAGCCACTGTAATTAAATGAATATGTGGACATCAAAATGTGTTAACTCAAGAGTGAGGGTTTGAGCTTTTATTTTGAAACCGTGAGATAATGATGTATTCTCCTGTGTTTGCGTGGATTTATAAATGATTTACCTTACAAATCTGATGAAATGGCGCACGTTGCGTTCCCAGATGAACGTTATAATAAACCCAAACTCATAACAACATGCAGAGATGGAGTTTGAGGGGCTCCACACATATAAATGATATCAGTTCCTGTGGAGCAGCATTTACTGTGAACTGAGCCGCTGTGAGACGTACGTACGTAATCTACACGCCTATAACTGCATCACATATAATTATTTAAGTCGTAATTTAAGTGAATTCACAGTTATGCTTAATTATGTAATTATTTTTAAACGGGCTTAATATATCATGCAGCCTTGGAAAACAGTCTAATAATGTTTTATGGTTTCTCGTTCGTGAAATGCGGCACTTCCGGTATTTTGCGAATAGTCTAATAGAATCGACGATGCAACAGCCCTACTTACTGTCACTTGCCCACCGCGTCAACCACCCCCACTGTCATTTTGCATTTTTATAGAAATAAAAATAATTTAGTTCAGTAAAAGAACAGACACTACAATTAAAACGTGGCTGCTCAATGCAGCGTGCCAAACGACAGTCGCATCACAGATCAGATTTCATTTATGCAGTGAGGAGAGTGAGTCGAGCTGACTGACAAGAAGAGTAAGGCGAGACAGACAAGACGATCGCGGATGATTTAGTTTCGAAACGAGATGCAAAAGCGCCTGTTTGGCAATATTTTGGATTTTGAAAAGCCTTTTGACTTTTGCCGTTTATCTAAGGTGATTTTGGAAGTTTTTTTAAACATTCGTTTCTTTTTTAATTGGTTCCACATTGTTTGCTGAGTTTTACTTTATTTAAACTTTGTGTAATTTTAATTTATTTATTTGACATCAAGGTGTATGCCGTGCCTCCAAGCTTTCTTACTCGTTTTGCTAATAAACGTTCTACGTTTCTTATTTATTTGGTTATATATTATACATGTTTACTTCGCCTATTTCCAGTTTTGTATACCTATTTAAACTTTATGCAAGTTATTTGTTATTTTATATTAGGCATAGCCTGCCCTATAGCATGGTGTATTTTTATTTGTTTTGTTAATAAAAGTTCTATGTTTTATATATAGGCTAAAGTGAGTTTGACGTTGTATTTTGTTGTTGCATTCAAGCAATTGACGCCGAACTGCCGCTAAAAAGTGCACATAAAATGTGCACTGCGCTTTTAAGCTATTTAAAAGCAAATGAAAGTGAGGAAAAGAGGGAAAATTCAAACAAACTAATAATGAACAATTGCTTTACTCCGAATTGCCGCTATTTGAAAGTGAAAGTAAAATGCGCACGCCGCTTTTACAAGCTATTTAAAAGCGAAGGAAAGCGAGGAAAAGAGGGAACGCCCCCGCCCCTACGGTGATACCGGTATTACACGTCTATTAACCGGTGGGAAAATTTCCTCACAGTCACAACCCTATTACACTGTAACAAGGACACCTTAAAGTGCAACCCAAAACAAATTTGCTGCGATTGAGATGGGTTATGGTTAAGGTTAGATAACTACAGAAATTAATTACAGATGTAATTACGTGCAGGTATTTTTAAAAAGATAAGTACAATGTAAAAACATATGTGTACACAATAAGTGCATTGTACCAATTTATTAATTTAAATGTAAGTACATAGTATTTAAAGACACTTAATATAAAGTGGGTTATATAAAATTATATACCATATACTGGAAAAAAGATGAAGTAGCATTTACTTAAAAAAAAAAACAAAAAAAAAACCTATGACCCATTTTTTTACTTTGAAATTGCTAGTAAGTTTAACAGAGCATGTTTAAACAATTATTTGTCGCTTAAATGAGAGTTTCTTGTTATAAAAATTTTAATGCTTATTTTTTTTACATTTATGAGTTTTTATTGTATTATTTACCATTATTACAATTAATTTGTGAACTATTAATACAGATAATGTGTTGAACAAAAATATCTGAACAATCTATTAACATTGACAGACAAAATTGAACATGTAAAATATTGTTTAATTCAATGTCTGAATTGTAAATTCATTAACAGTTCAATAAATTTCTTAATGGATAAAATATGGAGCTATTACTAGCCTGAATAGCCTAAATTTTACTTGCATTTGTCCGTTTTTTTTTTCCATCAGTTAATCAAATTGACGCAAATTGTCCACATAAATAACAAAGAATGCAGAAACATACTGAATTAAATAGTACTTTCTTGAACAACATTCTCCAATACTTTGCTTTATTTACAACAAAAATACGTTCACAGTATGGGTCAATGAAGTGACACTCATTTTTTGCCTATTATCTTTTATTTGCCTAATTAATAATTTATTAAACTTTTAAAATTACAGTTCATGCATACAGTGATATGAATACCTTATGTAGTAAGTATACACTCACGTACATTTAAGATGTAAGAAAAATGTTGTTACTGAAAACGACAAGAGCATCAAATATGAGTTTCAAAAGATTTGTCCTTTTCTTTATTGTAGATGCTCATATGTGTCCTCTGACCCATATAATGCATATAGTCTATTACATAAGTAAAAAGTTTTAATATATCTTTGTGAATACTTTTGTCCGTTGCTCTGGATGTCTGTATTTTGAACCCTATCTCTGATTAGATGCTGTAAAGGAGAATTATTCAGTTTTATAGTGTATTTGCCAGCTTGGCTACAGCGGTAGCATTTAAACATCCATTTACAAGCTTTTAATTGTCTGGATCCATTGAATTATGGATATTTACTTTCCTCACAGTTCTGCGAACCACCAAAATGACTTTTAATGGTGCAAGCGGTAATATTAATGTTTTCTTATGAGCACCATTATTAGGATATCAGTCTGGTGCCTGAAGAGTTGGTCGTTGACTTTTGATGAGGAGCACACATGTTAAAGGAGATGCAGTAGTTCATAACTCTCCACTTTACTCACTGTCATTTTTTTTAATGCAGCAGTAGATGAATCCAGGAGAGATTTTGCATCTCTGTAAATCTGACGCTATCGGCCTGTCACTGAAAGTGTTGACTTATAACACCTGGTGCATTTCTCAAAGGCTAAAGCAGCTTGTGCTGTTGACTGGGAAGTCATTTAAAAGGGAGAGGGAGACTTGTTCGAGATGTGCATTTTAATCCTGGTCTGTTTAATGTTTGCCCCTGACAGTTGAGCCAGACATCATTTTAATGGCATGTACAGTGATAAAGCCAATAAAACGTCAAGATGATTGATAATATGAGCATTATACCAATATGACTTTCCTGTCCGCCTCTCTGCAGCTAGATGATGGTTTCCAAATTGAATTCGTTGTGTGTGTGCGAAAAACAGACAGGGAAGTGTGTGTGTGTGTGTGTATGTATGTGTGCTTATGTGTTTATGTATGAATATGAAGGTGTTTTTCTTTCATAAGCCTGTACGTTTCTATTAAGGAGCATTTGTAGTGGCGTTTCCAAACTCGTCCCTCGGCTTGGAATGAACAGCGTCACTTTGACTTAGCAAATGTTTTCTCTGCACTGCTGCTGATAGACTCAAATCTAGTGGAAAGCTTTGCATGTCACCATATCAAATAAGTGGAGGCCCGGGTCCAAAAACTACACAGACATCCTTATAAATTAATGAACGCTCTCAATATTTGTCCAAACTGTTTACAGTGAAGCATGGAGAAGCAGCGGTTGGCTGCGTTCCCGAGCGCGGCTCTGTGTGTCTCGGATGGCTGTCACAGCACCGTGTGTGATGTCATGAGAGCCGTGTGGGAGGGTCGGATATTATACAAGCATGGTAAATCACTCATCAGTCATAGATGGTGTTAAAGCGAACATTCGGCGTGACACATCTGAAGCGCTCCACCACAAGTTAGGGCCAGTGTGTGTGTTTTATATCAAATAAAGCTTATTTACAGACAAACCTGAATGGTTCGAGAGCCTGCAGAGAGTTGAAATATTTATTTCCCCCAACTTTCTGCACTTGTCCAAACATTGTGAGGCAGGTTCTGGCTGGGACGACTAAGGGATGATGACTTCATCCTCCGTCTGTGGCTATCTTTAACACTGAGCCTTGTTGGTTTCTCTCTCAAGGGCCTGTGTTGAAACTGCACAGATACTTATGAAGTCTTTCTGAGTGAACTAATCATGATTGGTATACATTTTTGACATTTGTTAATGTAATTTTCATCTTTTCATTCAAGCCCAGATCAGTTATTCAGGTCTGTTTTAAACAGTTTGACATGTCACCATAAACATTGGGTGAATAAATATAGTTGGTGCAGTTTTATTTTGTATGCTTGAAAAGCAGTGATGAAAAGCTCTAGGCACAACACAGGAAGCTAATTGACAGTGGTAGTTTCATTGTGAATATACAGATTTTTTTCAAGTTGTAAATTGTTGCTCATGACTGACATAGTTGACAGTGTTGACAGTTATTTGCTGTCTGTCAGCACATGCTGACCCATGGCCTCAGAAAAGCTTTTCAGGTAAAATCAACCTCTAGCAGGCTTGCCTACCGAGAGCCTTTTTGCGTTTTATGTAAATAGTGATTGATGGTGCATCTTACCTAGTGTGCAGCTTTTGACAAAAAGTATTGATGGGTGCTCTCAGTAAGTGTTAGTTGAGGTGACAGAGCAATCCATTTTAAGATGAATTACAGCGCAGACTCTCTCCACGGCAAAGTCATGGAGTCAGTTTCATCTGCTGTTGAGAGGCTGGCTGCATTCATGAGTGCTTTACTGTCATTTTCACAACTCAAGGCAGATCACTGTTTTTGAATCGTGAATCTGAAATTTTCAAGTTTGACAAGGACACAGGCAACTGACTTAAATGACAATTTTTGGAGAACCATGTCATTGTTGCATGTGTATATGATGTACAATTTATATATGCTGTGTGTGTATATATATATATGTGTATATATGTGTGTGTGTGTGTGTGTGTGTTTGTTTTTATTTTTAAGTATATTATGCTCACCAAACCTGCATTTATTTCATTTATTTTATGAAAAATATTATAAAAACAGTATGTTAACTTTCTACATTAATATATTGTACAATGTTACTTGTTCCTGTGATGCCAAAGCTGAAATATTTGAAAGCTAAGTGAAAAACAAAATGAAGAACATTTTTGTAACATTATAAATATCTTTACTGATATTACTTGAATTATTTAATGCATTCTTGCTGAATGAAAATATTAATTATTTTTCTTTTTTTAATAGTTTTTTGCCTGCAAACTTATGAACAGTACTATATTTTTTTGTATTAAAGTAGCTCACTACACTCTGTCACTGTGCTTTTAAGCAAATTTGCTATTTTACTAATGAGCAGGCCTGGGTAATAGCTTTTCTTCAACTCTCTTTGTTTAAGTGATAAAGTAATAGTCATCTAGAGCCAATCTAAATATATATAACCTGTGTTACCATTAAGGCTCATTTAGCCAGTACATGCTTCCTGCCTGGTGCCTGCATGGTTTGTTTGAGTTGGATGTTGTGAGTGATCCACGCACTGGTCAGTGTTGTGCAAGACTCCGGTCTGGTGATAGATGGACTCACACGTCTCCCTTAACCATGCACACCAAGCAAATACATTTTCCTTAATTGCAACAATCAAGTTAAAGTGCTGTCCTTTCTGGAGATTGCTGTTGACAAATGCGAGAGCAGTGCAGGGCTGCTTGTGACACTACCCAGAAAGGTAAGCTTGAGGTGTAGCTTAGAGAAGTTCTCCTATGCATCCAGTGCAGACGTGGGGTTGACAGATGCAGATTTTAACAGATGCTTCAAGGGGACCTCAGCCCATGAAATCATGCTGTCCTGGAACCAAAGCCCCACCCACTAACTGCTGTATAAATAGATTCTCATGACAGGGCAATTCATCTCCAGCCATGAAAACATCAACTTTAAAAGACAGCTTGTAGAGATCTGGTGCTTGTTAAGGCCAGATCAGCAGTGCAGATGCCTGAGATGTAAACTCATGAAGAGAAGATGAATTTGTCTGTCATCCCTGACTTTTGCTGTAAATCTGATTCAGGCCTGTGTATGTTTGTGTGGAATGGATGGGAGGGTGAATAGAAAAGGGAAGAGTATGTCTGTGGATGTGAAAATTTCAAACAAGAGGAACATTGAAAGAAATCCCCCCTCGTACCCGCTGCTGGAGTCCACCTGGGATACGTCGAGGCTTCTCATCCGTTGATGTGCTTTGAGCCTATTGTTAAAAGGGAACATTTGGCAGTGATTTTAAAGCACTCTGCTCTCTCCTTATTTTTTCACTCTTGTTATTTTCAAAATGGTGGTCACGTAAGGCACCCTGGAAAATGAATTGTGGGAGTGTCTGAAGAGCCATTTGCGGCTTGATTGATGGGAGCAGGTGAGCTGTGGTGGCTATTTTCTGTGATCTAACGCAGATGAATCGTGCATGGCATTCCACTGGAAACAAGTTTTTTGTGTTGCTGGTTTTTAGCGAAGCGCTGCACTTGTCAGCCGATATGTGACAAACTCTCCGAGAAGTAGATTTGATATTATAATGTGACGCATTATGAGGTCTTCCTGGAAGCAGTAGATTTTCACTTCTGAAAGGAGTCTGTTAATATGAATGTTGCCTACACTACGATTAAAATATCAAAATGTTATCAGACTAAAGAGACAAGACAACAACAACTTTACTGACCCCCCACCCCCCCCCCCCGGATTTAAAGAACATTTAGGTGGGAAAGACCGGTATAGTTCTTTTAACTCTAATTCTTTAAAAGCTCTTTTTGACAGAAGAAAGGTCTGGAAAAGATGTGGATGAAGTGACAAGCCATATGTGCTGTTCTAGAAAAGATCACAGACAGATAGCATGTGCTCCTATCTTCACCTGGTCATTTTCCACCACACTTGCATTTAACTACCTTCATAACACTGAATCATCACAATGAGCGATCCAGGTAGCCTGCCAGAGAAATCCTCCTGGAATCATTTCAATGTGCTATTAAATAGTTAATTGGAAACGATTAAATTTTATAAGAACTTATCAATACTACTTATTTAGCACAAGTGACATTGCTCACAAGAAGGTGACAAACGTGAGCTGAGAGTTTCCCTTTGATCTGAATTTGCATGCAAATGGCTTAAACCTTGATATGTCAGGCCTTGTCCCGAAACAAGACGAGGCCTTAAGCCAACGAGAGAGAGAGCGAGAGAATTTTGGGGGAAGGGACAAGCTGAAAGGGGGTGGGAGGGGGGAGATAGTAGGAGATGTTAATTAGCATGTGGAGGAAAAATGCTTCAGACAAGTGGTAAGTGACTCCTGATAATGTGGTGACTAAACATTTTCCTCCTCCCCTTTGTCTGTCAGATCCACAGCTCGGGAGTTAAAACTCCTTTCACCTGAGAGGAAATCAAAGATAATCCAGAGTTTGATGTTTGGAAAAAACTTTTCACTTTCTGAAAAAGGGGTCACCAGATGTATAGGGCAACGGGTTTAAGCTGTAAACCCCACACAAAGGCCGCTGACAGCCTGTGTTTCCCTGCGCTTCGGAGGAAAGTCTTTGGAAAGGTCTAAGCACCTTCTCTGTGCATGACTAAACCTATTGAGGGATGGAGAGATAAAGGAACCTGCGGCTTAAAATCAAACTTCCAATTTTCTATAAAAATAAAATCCACAGGATCAATAGACGAGAACATGCAAGCAGGCAAAAGTTCACTATAGAGGTGCAAAAAGAGAAGGAACTAAATTAGATTTTTTTTCTCCATTTTTTGTTATTTTTGTGACTGCCATCTTATAAAAGCCAGTGTTGCTATGGCAATGATGAAAAGAGAGATTATTCAATGTTTACTCCCTAGAAATGACATCCTATTCAACTAAATGGGCGGCGTGTGTTTTGTGACTAACTTGGATTTATTTTTAAGGGCTTTTCTCTTGATCAGTAAAGTTTAGATTGCCAATCCTGTGCTGTTGGGAATCTAATGACAATGACTGCATTACATTTCAATAGAACTGTTTCATGTTTAGTCCTTATCTTACCTTTTGATTTAGGACTGAAATATTGGAAGAAATGTGAACAAGACACCAACATTTGGGGTTTGTTTTAGTCATTACCATTTCACATTAAAAGTCTGTGGCCTTAAAAAGTTTAAGGAAAAGAGAGGCTATATATTCTGCCTCGCATTAGCCACTTATATAACCATATTAATGTGTAGGCATGCATCCATTGCATACGTCTAAACAGACCAGCCATTTTGACTCGCAGGGTCATTCTCAGAATGCTTCTTCCTTTCCTGACTCTGAATAATGACCTTTTCCAACTTCCTCTCTGATAGATTCATGCAACTTCGCTATTGCTTTACTGCACATTTGCTTACCATAAGAATGCAATTTTCAGCCATAAGGTCCCAGGACTTGGCAGGGGACTGAGGGGAAAATGGTCCATTTCTTGCCAAAGCAACAGCCCTGGATGATCTAGAGGTCTGCCCTAGGGGATGGGTTATCCACATCAGGCCAAAGTGCTGTCACACTGTGGAAAAATGATTAATTTCCCCGTGCTCCCTTTTATCCCAGAAGGATGCGGGGTTACACAGCAGCACTTATTCGGATAAATGCTTCATTGATGCATATGCAGATCTCCAGCAGACCCATTTGAATACCTTCTGATCAATAATTGACTGTGTGATTATCATTTAAAGCAGGGCGGCGTGAAGCGCTGCTGCGTGCTCGCACATATGAGCAGATTTGTTTGTCCTCTTGGACTGGGTGAGTATAGTTGTCAACGATTTTTCCCCCCTGTTTTTATACATTTATACATTAAATTGGCAGCCCTAGTTAAAACCCATGGCTATGAATGGCAGCACAGTACACACTGCACTTTCTGAAGTTATTAGTGGTTAAACAATAGGGAAAAAGACACAAGACAGCAGGAATAAATGGGAGGTGCGCGGGTCTGTAATAACACGTTTAATAGTGTAAACTGTTCAAATGTCTGAAAGACGTCCGCTCAGGACTATCTCCTGTACTGTTACAAAACAGAAGACAGTACCAGTTTGACAGCTCCAAGTGTCTGAGGCCAGGGAAATAATTGATAGCAGGCTGCCTGCATCCAAGGTCCTTTAGCAGTAATTGCAAGCAGAATGTGGCTCTCTGATCTCACCAGTGGTATTTGCCATGCCAAAACAGCCCAGATTTGACAGATTGCCTTCCTGCAGTAATAACTTAGGCATGTTCTCCGCTTTCTCACACAAAGCCGCACAGCCTTCTTACCACAGAACACAGCTGAAATATTTTATGCTGAGTTTTGATTTCCCTCTTCCCCTGCTTTTGACAGGCCCTTCATAAAATAATGGTTTTATTTTCTAACTGCAGCAAATGCTCAAGGCATAGGTTTGTTCCCCACTCATGATTTCAGTAGCAACTACAACTACTTAAAATCGAAAATAGTGTTTAAGAGAAGCTAAATGTGTGGGTAGTTGACATGTCCATGAACTTTTTTTTTTTCCCCCTTCTTCCTTTTCGCCAACATGATTTTTGGTTAAGATTTACATATTTATATAAAAAAAGTGAAAAGTGATTAATGACTTCAACTATTTCTCTTAAATCTTTGACCATTTATTTAATGACCCTTTTGCCCTCAATAATTCATTTTAAATAATTCTGTGACATTTATTTTTAAATTCTGATGAAGGCCTTGGTCAGCCGAAACGTCATGTTGTTTTATTAATAAAGCTTGAACTTTGAAGAGTGAATGTTGCACCTTTTCTCAGCTCATTTATTTTTAAATTCAAATATTCCATGTAATGTGTAAGTTGTTGAATAATTAAAGAAAAAATGAAGTAGTAGTAGTAATAATGTCAATTAATAACAACAGCAATAATAGAAAATAAAACCAATACTTCCTAAAAACCATAAAAAGTTATAAAATAAACGATTTATTAGCAAAATATTTTTAATTTTCAGCAAAAAGTTTTTACTATCATTCTAATTTTACTAATACTAATTACTTATTTAAATATAAATAAATATAAATAAAATAAATATGAACATTTAAAGTGTATTGTTGTTTCACATTTATAGGTTGAATTAAAACTTTAAATTACTGAAATCTTAGTGAATCTAACATTTACATTTCTTATGATCATCATTTAGCCTGATTATAATTTCCCTTAAAATTTTTGGCTCTGTTGTAAGGTGGACAGTGACTGTGTTTGATGCTGAGAAGATAGTTGGACTCCACCCCATATCTTCCTCTGTGTCTGCATCAGAGAGCACTCTGGGATTTATTGTCAGGCAGAGTTTCCTTGATGGGGTCTAATAATCCCAAGCCTCTTTTCCCCGCCAAGGTGATAGAATCTCCCCTCGCAGGGCTGAGAGGACCCCTGTCTGCTCCTCCGCAGTAGCCTGTGTTCTCTGGCAGGGCTGGAAGCCTGGCAGCTCCACCCTATGGCTGTCCAAACAAGGTTTCACTACAGGCGCCAACATCAAAAAGATCCGCTCAGAGGCTGCTGGAACGCCAAACTGCGGGATGTTAGCTTTATTTATTTACACCCTCCTAAAAAAGCGCGCTTGGCGGTTGCTGCTCCTTTTTACCTTCATGGGTATTTTGCTCTCTGTCATTACCTGCAAATTTACGAGCATAGCCCTGATTAAATGCACTGGTATGGCCCAACAGATGGCCATTGTGAGCTAAAGAGATGAAAATGTAAGCAAATTAAGGTACTTTTTGTGATTTGAATAATCAAGGGGTGAGGAATGAAAATAGACAAAGATGTGGCCTGCTAGGCTGAGATGATACCTGATCTGTTTGTGGCATTAATCATTATTTTAAGACTAGAAAACATCAACAAAAGAGCACTTAAGATAATTAAAGTTTTGTTAGTATTTAAGACTGAAATTAAATCTTGCACAAAGCATGAAAGGCCTCGAAATGCCTCACTGCTTTGGTTCTGGGCAGCTTAACAACAGAGAGAGAAGTATAATTAGGAACTCTCCACTAGAGCACACAAAATATAAAAGATCCTTTCAGTTCACTTCTCTTTTATGGATAGGGATAGACAAGTCAATAGAGGATAAAGTGTGTTCAACCACCTACCCGTACAAGTGCCAGACGGATCATTGCTTCACGTCGCTTCGAATCATCTAAACATAGAAGTTTTAGAATTGGAGCAATGTGAAAATGTAAATAAACTTTATAGGGGCTGTGGGTCAAGCTCAGTTCGATTTATAGTTTTGGCATTCACCCCATGGACATCAGTCATCCCCTCCCTCCCCCTCTAACTCCAGCCAAGCCCCTGATCACAAGACCTTCAGCTGAACTACAGCTGACCTGCTGGATCTGTTACCAGCTGCGCCTCAGATGCCTTAATGAGAACCATTCAGCCTTCTTAATAATTGTGTGACTATCGAGCAAGTTCTTTCTACCTCTTGCTCAATTTCTCCATCTCTTTCTCCCTGCGTTCATGCAGAGCTGCTCTGAGTGTTTCTGGCCGGGCCGTGCAGACAAATCATATCGAGGACGAGCGGCAGTGATGTCAACAAAGAGCCTTGGAGAGCACCTGTATTTATTTATGCTCATGCTAATGGCCGTAAAGTCTATACACGCAAACAATTTTTAAGAAACGACTGAGTAGCAGTAATAACAGCTGGATCTGTGTATATTTAAGAATCCAAAAATTCTATGACTGTGACCAAGAACCAGAGTCTCTAAATTACACTCACTAAGAACCGAATGAGAGTAAAAATTGGCTTTGGCAGCTAAATAAATCATGTGTTATGCAGCTGTTCCTAATAAATACTCCACTCAGCTGGTGAGTAACTCATTCTAAGTCAGATTATAGGAATGATAGTATGACCATCGCTGATGCATGATTCAAATCAAAGACATACAAACTGTCTAGCTGTAGTGTCTTGTGCTGATTCTGTTTCTAACATGCCTTCCTAACACTAAAAAAAAAATTTACATAAAATACTATCCGAATAATTGAATAGTTTCATTTTGTTTGTAGACCACTTACTTGCCATTCAGCAAATCTTGTTTAGAATGATTTGTCACCTAATTAATAATGTTGTTCCTATGCCTCTGGTCATAAGTTTATTTTTATTTATTTATTTATTTGGTGTAAGTTATAGCTTCAGTGGATATTTTCTCATCTATAAAAAATAAATAATAATAAAAAAACAAACCCTGATCAATTTCTTTATCACAGGTGCAAGAACTTTTTTTTTTAGTTATTTAAACATGCAAAGTACAGTTTCATGGTTAGTAAAAAAATATTTATGGACCATAATAAACTGTCATTGGCTAGTGTTTTAATTTTGGACCCTGCCAAAAACTACAGTAAGAAAATAATATTTCCCTCTGAGAAGCTGCTTACTTGGGTGCAGCTGTTTTACCCAATTGCTTTTATATTGAATTTCATATGTGCTTGTTTTCCAATCAGCCATTTTTAAACATTAATTGTGTTGCGTAATCTATTTGCACATGCATTTTGTTATTTTGATAGGTCGACACATGCCTCATCCTACATTTCTAATGCGTCACTTATGAAAGCGATTAATGTGTAGAATTATACAGGAAGCTGTGTGAATGTATATTCCTGAAGGGTGAAAATGTGCTTAATGTTGCATAAACATAATGGAGTTGGCAACCTTTCAATACTTCCTTCTGGAGTGTATCATTGAGCTGTATAAAATAACGTGGAGTCGGAGTGCCGCAAAGGCTAAATTAAATGTTAATAAGGGGTATGGGCCTGTTTAAGCAAAGTGACATTTTACTTAATTGTACTCCATAACAGTTGCAATAACATTGCTTCGATAAGTTGTTTGCTTTCCTGACGTCTTGATAAATGATCAACTGGGACAAAGGCCTCACTAAAATGAATGTTTTTCATTCCAAGTTATATGTATAGATAGTGGGAGTGTGACTAAATCAGCTAAAGCTTGCCTTGGATTTGCTTCATTTTTTATTGAGCTTGATAGCGAACATATCGGTTTGATAGGTGAGCTGTGGTCATTCACTGTGGTTCACTTGCACCACGTTTAATAAGGAGGGAAGAGAATAGGGATGTGGTGGTAACTGCACTGTCTCTCTGCCGATTAGAGTTCATGCACTTGTCTTGGCATTAGAATATGAGGGGACACCTGCCCAAACTCCTGTCGATCTCCTGCAGGGCCCTTTGATCTGGGTGACAGTTTGACTGCATTAGTGGGAGTGTCGCACTTAATCCCTGGGCTTCCCACCCTCCTTTTTTGGCCTGAGCAGAGACCTATCCTGGGAGCATTCACTGGGCTAAATCTTAATCAAATAAGCACACCAATTCTGCACCGAGAGATTTAAGAACCGTTTAAGAGGGGTCACTCTTCTGATTGACTGTGGTTCTCACAGATACAGTGTTGTAGGTCAAAAATAGAGGATTTTGAAATGCTAGTATGTGACTTAGATCATTAAATAGCCTCACTGAGGGGTTAGTTTCATTTTAAACCTCTGCAAATCTATTAATGTCACAAAGAATAGCGTTAGAATTAAAGTATTGACTAGTCTATGAATAAGTGCTATTAGCTATGTTGGTTTAGTGTTTTAAGTGTGCTTTCCCATTGATTTTTCCATATATAATGACCAGTGTAGTAGGTTGTACCTCAGAGAGCGACATACTCAATGCATTTCTCCATATTTATATCATTTTCCTTCACATACGGTGTATGATGTGGTAACCTGTATGTATGTATATGTATGTATGTATGTGTGTTGGTGTTATATATATATAATAATATTTATATTCTCTATATATATATATATATATATATATATATATATCTATAGTCATTTTTTTGGCACTGAGAGAATGCTGGTTCTCCAAACACATGTAGCCACAGGATCATTGTGCACTGGGAACGTCTCTGTATGTTTACCAAAGTTCAGAGGTCAAGGGTCATGGAGAGAACACGCTGGTGCTGGAGCTTGTTTATGAAGCCAGGATCTCATAGAAGGCAGATGACTTGCATGCACTAACATGTTTATCTCTGCTCTCATCTTGCCATTGTTTTCCTAAGCACAAAAATGTGTTATCTGAAATAGCAACGCGTAAAGAAAAGAGCCTTTGTTTGCAGTCTGTAGTGTCTGGGTTATGTTCTCAACTCTGCAAATAGCACAAATAACAGGGTTAGTGAGATTCATCCTATCAGTATCGCTTATGGGTTAATGTATATTGTAGATGTATCGTGACCAGAGGCGGACAAAGTACTCCACTCCATTACTTGAGTGAAAGTACAGATACTGCTGGTCAAATATTACTCCATTGCAAGTAAAAGTTGTAAAGACAGATTTTTCTAACTTTTTTGTAAAAGTACAGAAGTACTTGCTTTTTAAAAGTACTTAAGTACCAAAAGTAAATTTCCTTTTTTATGTCAATGCACTGTTTTATTGTTGTACGTAGTACTTGCAATACTTCTGAAGCAACTTAGAATACATTACACCTACTGAATACAGTACAGTGAAATCCTGTAAATACAGAGTGATAAGGAAGATAAAAAATCAAACCTGCTATAAAACCCAGCAACACAACTGTAGCTGTATAACTTTACAACAGTAACACTGCTTTAACAAAAAAGCAAAACAGCAACTTATTTGACATCAAAACAAACATTTAATAAATGCTGTCTAATCGCTCTCGCTGTACTTTGATGTCACACACAGAACGGTCTGTGCAGTGCTGCTTCAAGTCCAACACCTATTGTGTTTTATTAGGAGACGCACAACAGTTTTTCTGTGGCTTTATAGGTAATATTTTCACTTACACAATTTAGCAAACTCAAACAATATTCTGTGTAATGTATACCACAATATTAACTTCTTATTATTGAATTGTTGCATTTGCAGCTGGTCAGTGTTCAAAAAATGCAGGGAAATCACTTCATGTAGCCCCAAGAGTGATTACTGATAAACTGTCTGAAAAAAAGAAAGTCACGTTTTAGAGACAAAAAAAGTCTCCCACTGACTTTCAGAGCTGCCACATAGTAACAACTTTCTATTTCGAGGACCTTTATAGAAATGTAGTGGAGTGAAAAGTACAATATTTGTCTTTCAAATGTAGTGAAGGTAAAGTAATAATAATACTCAAGTAAAGTACCGATACTTAAAAAGTGTACTTAAGTACAATTCTCAAGTAAATGTACTTAGTTACTGTCCGCCTCTGCTCGTGGTTTCCACATATGGCTTGTGCTATGTTTTACAGGAGAGTGCTGAAGACTAGGTCTGGGTAAAAAGGCCCTTTTTATTCTCCCAATACACTAAATAACACAAACTACCACAGTGCTTTGCTTAGCATGTACATAATGACAAAGATTGTTTAACATTTATTTATTTAAAGTGGTGATTCAAATTAAGTTTCAGTAACTGGTCTAAAATCACCTTGATTTGTGGCTAGAGACCCAATGAGGCAAAAAATGCGGTCAAAAATGCACTTAGGTTTGCTTAAGAGTAAAATGCTGAATGTTTGTAGTGCAACAAATTGTTTTCCATAATTAAGAGGGAAATTATTCTGAAGTGGATATTTTAGTATGTACATATTGTCTTTCATTCACTTTTAATTATACATGTGTAAATTATTTGCCTCAGTTCTTTGAGGTTTTCCCCATTGTTAATAATTTTTTCCTTCATTATTGCATAAATGCTCTTGCATATCGTGACAAATATTTGTCCATATCTCTAGTAACCCTAACCTATATCATTACAGCTCTGCTTTTTGCCCTTGGTTGAGTTTAACCCCAAGCAAAGGGGTAAACGCCTCATCTAGTTTATTTTTAATTGAAATAAACATATTTTACCTTTTTTTATATACAGTTTATGTTGCTTGAATTGTAAATGCAAATAAATATTGTTTCGTTCATTATACATTTAGGGACCAGAAATCAATTAATAAAATAAAGAGGCCTTTTTAACATTGGATTTAAATGTAAAACATTTTTTTGGTGTGTGTAGCATTACATTTAAAAACATTTCCTTTCTTATATAAATATTTTGTTTCAATATTGTATTGCTTGATGCAATTATGATGGGTTGCAGTTTGCAGTTTGTTTTAAATTAGGTTTGCAGCTCATATAGCAGCTGATGCCTTCAGATCTTCGCAAACAAGAAGTGAAATTCAGATGTTATGAATTAGAATGCAGATGTCATCCTGACTGCATCCTCATTAATATCAATCATTTTAACGGCCTCCAACTCATACCGATTGACTAACACAAATGAGCCATCAGACGCTCAAATGGCAGAGACAACTCAGGCAGAATTATTAACCAGTTTTCTGTTTGTCATTCCCTATTGATTTTTCTACCTGCTAGTTTATTTCTGGCAGTAAAAATACACCCTCGGAGAGGATTTACAGCTTCTGAAGGCCTTGCCTGCCGGGGCTGCCATTATGAACAGATGAAAGCTTGGAGGGGAGCTGCAGTCCCGGTGCAGTGTGGGATATTGTTTAAATGGCGTAAAAAAGGGCCTGCATTTACACAGCAAGAGCACAGGCTGGGGAAAACGCTGCTGTAATCCTGCTTGTAGCAGGTGGCACTGCCTTTAATATCGGTGTAAAACAAAAGCGATTCTCTGCTAGACCAACTTTTTTTCCTCTTAAATCTTTAAATGAGAGGATTGACTGCCTGGTGGCCACAAAATGGGAGTGGGGCTTTTGTATGAAGTTTAACCAGAGGAAGACGGCAGGAGTTTTCTACCTTTTTTGTGTTTTTGAGGTGAAGCCGAGGACTGATCCAGTGCTGTCAAAGTGGATCTCTCTCGCTCTCTCTCTCCTTTTCGTTCGGTCTATCTTTCGAATTACCTGCTGGGTCCGAGCTCTTTTATGCTCTTGTTGTGACAGGTAGATTTATAAGGCTTGAAATTTGTACAAATCAGTTGTCATTCACCGTGAGCTGTCAATGTGTCAAGCTGTCAGGCCTGCTGTGAGGGGCTGTCTGAGGGAGGGAGGGGGGATACATGGAAGGGGCAACTGCAGATAAAAGAAAATGAGTTCAAACAGACCTGAAACTGAGCTCCATTCTTCCTTCTCCATGCCCCTGCGGAGGCGCCATTGATTTTCCTTGATGTTGAGCAACAGCGTGCCGAAAATGACATGCCTCCTTCACCAATCTAGCTTGCTTGCTTATTGTCTTTTAAATGTCAGGAAATCATTTAGAGGAGAATGCCAGGTCCTTGAGTTCTGCGGGGTCTCATTGGTGAGCCGTGAACGCTTCAGCGCAGCATCCTGTTTGAGTGTACGTGTGATAGTGGTGTCATGCTGTCGTGTTGATGGGTCTGACTGTCTCCCTCGTTCAGATGTCCCAGCATGAGATCCATGTTCCTCGGTGAGGGCGGCAAAGCCCGGCTGTATGGGAGATGGACGGCTCTAAAGTCTCTGACAGGAAGTGTCTCTCCAGCCACGAAGAAGACTAAAAAATCTCCAGTTTTTCTGTCTAAACGTGATCGGGACAGTAACCTGAAATGTGAAACTTCAGATATTTTCCCTTCAGTTTGTTTTCCACCACGCGCTTGACAACAGTCGCTCGGCAGATGTTTTTTTCACGTCAAACTTCAGTCGCGTTAGCTGTAATATATGAAAGGGCCTCTTTGAGTTCACCTTTGTAACACGGTGAACCCCGTTGCCCCCAAATATAAACACAGTGTGAAACATTTGTCACATTTAATATGAATTAATTGTCGGTGGCATGTTTTTGCTACAGATTTACAGTAAGAGCCTCAGATTGGGGTCAGTGTTTTGAAAGCCTTAAATCATTCAGGATGCTGTTTGACAGCGCCAAGCATTTCAGTGAATATTAATACTATAGTGTTCCGCCAAGTAAAATTTGTCCTGTCAACGACAGGATCCTTTACTGTGTACGTTTTTTTGTTGATAGATTGAAATCCACCCGGATGACTCCTCAGCTGATTATTGACATGACAGGCACTTTATACTGTGTGGCTCCTTTGAAAAAGAGCTCTCCGGACCACCTTTGCTAATGTTGTCTGAGAAAACTGACACATGTTCACCGAATTTAGTTTGAGAACCGGCTAATTTGAGCGATGAGGCCTTGATTTCCCTGCAAGAGCAGGTTGGCGAACATCCAGCCTCTCCTCTGCACACACATCTGGGTTGTGTTGCCTTTGCTTTAATTAGCCTTATGATTTTTTTTCTTTTTTTTTGGAAGCGGTTAACTGATCTATCATCGGTGGAAGTGAGTCAAAAAAAGGTGCCGTTTGGGGACAGAGTGGGAAGGTGACACTTGAGCAACAGTCGGTACCAAGAGGTGAAAAATTAATCAAAGATTTCCATATCGCCGTGAGCAGCTGGTCGGCTTGGCCCATGTGCCTTTGAGCGGGAGGTGTCCGCTGAGAGAGGGGCATGACGCAGCCCGAGTTTGTCTTGCAAAAGCGCAGCTGTCCAAAACATGACAGCTACAGCATTAGCAAGGCCATTAAGAGGTGTAGAACATTTCCAGGGAAATGATTTGAAAAATGACAATGCAGGCTCCTGTGCAATATTAATTACAAAGAGCGAGCGCCGCAAATAAGTTAAAATCTGCCAGTGCGGAACATAAAGAGATGTTATTTTGTCCTCAGCTGCCTCATGTTAGAAATTTGTGGGGCATTTTCACACATTTATCTGTTAAAGAGCATTTTGTTGCTGGCTGTACTACTGTGTTTTTTTCTTTTCTTCTTGTTTTGGATTCAGTTGTCTTAGGTATTCAGTCAGTTGTTATGCAGCGCTACATTTATTTTGCAACTGACATCAATGGTTTTGATCTCATTGATGTATATACAGTGACCTTTTTGATCTGAGGAAGTTTACCCATTTAAAAGGGCCAGTCTTTATTGTCTGAATGCTTTGAGTTGCAAATATCCCTTGATTTACGCTGAGCTTGCGTTCACTTGCTAATGCTTGTTAATTGTTAAGAACGTCATTTACACATCTTAAGTAAAGTGTGTTGCTCTACAAGGATGTTTTAGATCTTGGAACTCAGTTTGTTTATCAAGTCACAATAGTTGTAGCAGATTGATGTTATCACAAATGTGGCAGCCCTGTATGTGATTAAGGTATAGTTCACAAACGTTATTATTTGTTATTATTATAAACGTTAACTCATTTTATGTAGTTTAATACCTATATGTCCACAGACTGTCAAGCTCATGTTAAACAAACAACATAAAGTTGTCTGTTTATATATTAGATTACCTTGCTGTTTCTTCGTTGTTTATTTATTTTATTTGGGGGGGGGCATGTGTTTTTATATCTAAAAAAAAAAAATAAAATAAAAATAATAAATAAATCTATATAATATCTATATATATATATATATATATATATATAGATATATATATATTATCTATATATATATATATTAACAATATATTATATATATATATATTTAGCAGCACAGCTGTGTTTCAACATTGCTGGCAGCAAACATTCTAGAATGAGTTCTAAAGATCATGTACCTTAAACTGGGCTAATGATGCCTGAAAATGCACTTTTCCTCAGCATAGAAGAGATACCATTATTCTAATCTTAAAATGAAAACGGTTATTTGATCGTTATGGTATTTCACATATTACTGTTTTTTTTTTTAATCCAATAAATCCAGTCTTGGTAAACAAATTATATTGTGTGTGTATATAATTATATATATATATAATATTCTATAGATGTGAATGTGATTATGATCTTTGAATTGTTGACTGCCTTTAGGGCTAAGTTTTTAAATAAATGCATAAAAAATAAATACATTTCCATTTACTTATCTTCATGGCATATACACAGTTTTCTTAGTTTTTATATTAAAAAAGACTATCAGTACTTGTTTGTTTCTTAGAGATCAGATTAAATCTTTGCAGTTTGTAGTTCAAGCTTTGAATATTGCATTAATGTCAGTGAAAGATTAAAATGGAGAATATGATCTGCATGCTGCTTTTGTGTTGTTTTGTTTGTGAATGTGAAAGAATGCAGACTGAAATATGTGGTTATTTAAAAGGGGGGAAAGCCTCCTGAAAGTGAAATGTTAAAGTCAGCCCATTAAAGTCAGACACCCAGTCTGTGGCAAGTTCTTTAATGGACAGAGAAACACAGGCCGATGACAGACAAGCATTTTAATGAGGTGATATGCGAATAAATCAAAATATCTGCAGTGGTACCATTTGTTCCTCTATAATTCCATTAAGCGAGTAAAGCCAAAGCAAAATGGTGTAATCACATTGTTTGTTTCCATCGCTCCCTCTGTGAATTGTGTTTATTTGGGAACCAGCATCTGCTGTTGATGGGAAATTTATTTGCAAGGCTCCCTTGTAAATCAGCCGTGTAAAACAAAACCTGAATACACCAACTAATTAGAATCAAAGAGGCTGAAATCCATAATGGTTTGCCTTCACTCAAAATGGTAACTTTAATTGGTCGTAAATAAACTCTTGCTGTTTTTGTGTGAGTTGTAAACAGCTGAATGCTTCAATTAAGCAGAAATCCAGCGCTGATGTGTTAGGAGCAGGGTGAAGGAGAGGTACTGACATATGGAGATGATCTGCACTCCGCCGTTCGCAGTCAAAGCCGCCTTTTGTAGCGTGCGTGAGAAGGGGCGATATATATTTTTTGCCAGTGTAATATTATAGTGACTCATAAATAAATGGTTACCCCTTCGGTACTAAAAGTTTTCATTAAAGTGGCCTGAGTTTCGTTACTGACACCGTGGGTTGCCTACGCAGCCAGAATGAGCTAAAATTTATCAGAGTGCTTTTCTGCACCTAATAAATCATCTAAACAGGGGAGCCATATGGCAGATAAGACCTTGAGAATGGGGGCTTCAGCCGAGGAAGAGTCAAGTCGCCAGAAATCAGTGCGCTGTTTTCTCTCTCTCCTCTTTCCTCAGAATGTCTCTCGCTTATTTTACACGCCATTTTCTTGTTCACCTTATCACCCCTTTGTCACTTGTTTTTCTACTTTTCAGACGGGGGGAGAGAGGGAGAGCGCTGTGAGCGAGGGAGTGGGCAGAGATAAGGCAGAGAGAGAGAGAGGGAGCGAGGGAGACGGTGAGAAAGAGAGGGTCCAGGGAGGTGCTCTGACTGATGGGGAGGGATGATGTATGTAGCGTCTGTGTCCCCGCTCTCCTCTGGCCCTTTGTCATTAATCATGGCCATTAGCTTCTCTCTCAACTGCCTTGTCTGCAGTGGCCTATCAAAAGCCTTGCTTTTCTCTCTCGTAGCCCACACCGGCAAAGGCCTCACGCTTTTGCCTTTCTGTCAGGGGCTTTTTTTTCTTCTTCTCTTACTGTGCTTCAGACACTAATTCGAATGTAGAAATAGATTCAGACTGATAATAAAGCAGGGTGTCTCCATCCAAAGTGAAAGATCGCTGTTGGTCTTAGCTAGTAGTCCTAAATACGCATTTAAAGTTGAGTTTTTCATTTCATACAAACTCCTACTTTGGTGTGCATAAATTTGTTTGTTTGTATATTTATTTGTTTATTTTCATTACTTTTATTTTTACATTTATCTTTGCCCATGTCTGACATGTTAAACTTAAAAAATGCTAATTATTTAGTATAGTATAGTACACTGTTACATGCAATCCTCAGCTAATCTCATTTCATACTATGCATTTATAATGTTGTAGCGCCTAAATATTAAATTGTTTTTGAATTTTCAAACGATTTTTTTTTGTTGGCAAAATAGAAAAATTTTAATATTGGCTGTTTATTGGTTATTAGTCATAACATGAAAATGATCATCAGTTTTTCTGTTTAAAGGGGTCATATGGTGGAGTGTTACAAGCTCTTGGTGCCTAAAGAAGATCTACAAAGTTGCAAAGACTAAAGTCTCAAATCCAAAGAGATATTCTTTATAAAAGTTAAGAGTCAGCCACGCCTACCTAAACGGCTCATTCTAACACGCCCCCACATGTCTACGTCACGATGTGGGAAGATTTGCATAATGCCGCCCAAATGTTCACGCAAAGAAAGAAGGCGTAACTTTTATTCTCGCTGTAGTATTGTTGTTGCCGCTGCCGCCATGTCGTGAGAGGCGCTGTGTTTCGTTGTGGAAGCGAAACTACTTTGTTTGGCCTTCCAAAAGAGGACGATATCTGCTTCATCATGCCTTGAGCTGACCCGTGCTGGTCGCTGAGGAAATTAGGGATCCACCGATTTGAAAGTTTTGGCCGATACCGATAACCGATAATTCTTTATTTTTGAAAGCCGATAGCCGATATGTTGGCTGATAAATCTATATCCAAATTGTTATATACTTTGAGAGCCTGATTACAAAAAAGGTCTCATCATGAAAAGCCACATCCCAAACACTTCAACATAAGCAGCCTAGTTTGAACGGTGTACGTTTTAAAAATATTTTTACTCTCCCATTACAAAATTTAGTCATAAAAAAGTCTTACAAAAAATAAAATAATGCATAAATAATGCAAACAAGTCACTGGACATCATTAAACGTGTAAAGAATCAAAATGAATGCGTCATAGATCAATAAAACGGAATAGCCTCTGAACGGACAATAATTTAATTATTTTAATTACTAAACCATATTTTTGATGAAAATAATAAGAGAAAAATACAAGTGGTTGTTGTTAATAATGTATCAATGATTTTGAAAAATTAACAAATTAATACCACTGTTTTAAATGGCAGCCGTTGTGCTGAAGCTGAAGAGCTGAATGAATATGGTAAACTGAAGCGTTTTGCTGGCAGTTTATTTAACTCAAGGAAATGCATCCTGTTATTAATATTAATACAACATAAACATATTACAACTTTTATATATGTACAAAATGATGCAGTTATGGCGTGCTATAGTCAGAATGTGTGATCCTGTTTTGGATGCTAAACAATCTTCCCCAATAAACAACGTGGGCGGGGGGTCGGGTGGCCAGGCACCTCCGAACGCAGGGGGGGGGGGGATCCCCTCCCCACCACGAATTCCCCCCGCTTATTTCTTATACTCTTTTTCCCGGGCCGGCCGGATCGCTCTGTTCTCCTCCCCCCCCCTTCCCGGGCCTCCCTTTATTCCTGTTTCTGTGCCGCCGGTGGGCTGTTTCCTGCTTCGTCTCGCGTGCGCTCGCCGCTCCGCTTCCTCGGTGGCCGGTCCCCAGCCCGTTCTGGGTGTGTCACTTACCCCCCGCCTTCGCTTCCTTCTCTCCCTCATCTTACTCACTCCCCCCCTTACCCACCTTCCACTTGGCCCACCCGGTTGCCCCCGGCCCATCGCGCCTCGGCTTCCGTGTCTCTGCCGGCCCCTCCTAGCCATTCTTTCCTCGCGATCCGCTCTCCCCTTAGCCCCCATTCTCTTATCGCCGCTCCCCCCGGCTCACCCGCCCCCCATGTCGCTCTCCGGGGGGGGGGTTCTCGGCTGCACCGACAGCACCGGTGCTCACTGGGCCGAATCTCTCTGTGCCTGCCCCTAGCGGACCCTTACCCTCCACTCTGTCACGCCAGTCTGGTTGTCTGCACCTTGGCCTCGGCTTCCTCCCCCCGCCTCTGTTGGCCCCGCCGCTCCCTTCGTCTACGTAGGCCCCACGCCCCGCCTTTTGCCGCCTCTCGTCGTCCCTTCCCCTCCGGCTCCTCCTCCCACCTCTATACCTCTTGCTCCCCTCCGTTCCCCCATCCGCTCACTCCAGGCCGCGGTGTGAGACAGCTTTTTTTTCGTTGTGAAGCGAAACTACTTTTGTTTGGCCTTCCAAAAGAGGACACGACTAGAAATCATTGGTTAATTTTGTATTTCAAAACTGTTCCAGAAAAGTTTCACCCAAAATATTCAATGTGTCCAGTGCATTTTTGGAGGACTGTTCCTGACCTGGGAGAGTAGACGACAATGCCGCTTTTCGGACTCAGACTGTAAGGACTTTTTTTTTTTTTATATTTAAAGATTTGCCACTGATGATTCAAAACGGTAGTTTTGGGCAGTGTAGAGTAGCGCTTGTTTGTCCTTTCTCCGATCACAAATGCAGACTAGTTTTATGTACGCTCCGGCCTGGGGGGGGGGGGGGGAGGGGGGTACAAGTGGGTCATCACCTATGGTAATGGGCGTATCATTTCCGTCACATGCTTGAGGTATTCGGCAAATCACAATGCATTGGATAGCTGGCCAGTCAGAGCACACCTAGCTTTTCAGACCATGAGCTTTGTAAAAATCGACGCGTTTTAGAAAGGTGGGGCATAGAGGAGAAACAATAATGCGCAGTATGTGGAAATAATGTTTTTTTTTAACCTTAAACTACGTGTAAACATTGCATTACACCAAATACAAAAATAATGTTCTTTTTAGCAGCATCATAGACCCCTTTAAGGGTTATCATTATAAACTGAAAACCATAAAAACATTTTTGTTACTTGAAACAAAATACATGTTTATTGAATGAGTACCGAGTATTGAGTAATGCTGGCTAGCTGAAATAAATTAACTTTATATATATATAATAATTTTATATTATAGATAACATTTATATGCATTTCTCAATTTTGTTTAATATGAAGTAAACATTTATTAATAATTTATATGTGAAATCCAATTAAAAATATTAGCAAAAACTATAACAGTATATCAATGATACTAAAATAAAACTGGTTTGTATCAGCCATGGGATGGTATTGCTTAGCCAATCAGAAGACTGTCTTTATGTACCTTTATAAGACAGTCTATTAGAGATTTTGAAGGGATAATGTGACTACAGTTCAGAGAATGGACCATACACAATACTGACTTCAGTAGGGATAGATATGTGCCCCAGATTGTTCCCATTGTCTGAGCTAATGAGAATAAACAACAGGCCAGTGGAGTGACCATCAGATGTAATAGAGATATATAGCACACTGGTCCCCTTGAGCCTCCCTTTCGGCCTCCCAAACTGAGACTGACAGATATACTAAAGCCCCATCAGCCCCGGTCCCACTGCCACCTACACTACCACACCTGACCACCTCGTTCACCATAATATTCCTTCGCAGGGAAATTATAACTGGCCGTGAGTCACCATCATTATCAAGACATGGTGCTTTTCAAATGCGAGCTGAGCTGTATTAATTTGTGCACGGCTGAAGAAATGCCTCTCTCTTTGGGGTAGGTGGGGTGTTTTGTTTACCTTGCAGTCACTGTAATAGACAGAAAAGAGATACTATTAGATATTACACTTAGTTTTAAACACTTTATTATATTTTATTATCGAAATAACTATATAAATGCCGCTTGAATGCATTAATGTTTCTATTTGTGGGTTCACTGTCATATTTTCCTCAACTTAATTGAATACTTTTATTATATATTTGTTTTTCTCTCCAAAAATGCTTTTAAATTTGATTTTAATAATTGGAAAAGTCTTGGTTCAGCAATAGCTCAGGTAGAAGTTCATTTATAAAAAGCTATGTTATATTTTATCACCATCCACAGACTATGGCGTTTCTGTCCCGGAGGGTTTATAAAGGCCAGATCAGCACTCGTTCCCGGCACGCTTAAAGTGGCTCTTGTTAGGCTACATGAATGAAGATGACTGATTTTGACAACACAATTTACATTTTTGTAAAAAATAAACAATCTGCACCAGCCGCACGGATTTGGGCCAGGATTAAGCTGTTTGTCTCCGTCAACTGATAACCGTTGCAATCTATCCCCACTCTGAGTTTTCCAATATTGCATCCCTCTGCCCTGCCCAGGGGACTGGGAATTGATCGGGAACATAGAGATAGCAAATATAGAGAGCAAAATTGCAGCTTCCACTTCATAGAGACCCACAATTACTGAATCATGCAGATGTCAGTAATTCCATAAAACTGATATGGGGTAATGAAAACATCTGACTGCTAGACGGCGCCTGGATTTATGGCTGCATTAGGGGAAAGAGGCTGAGATGACAGTTTTGTAGCATTGCTCCTGTTGTTTCACACTCATAAAGGGCCAGATCAATTAGCGTCTGCAGGCCGATGCAGCTCCTCTGACAATGCTTTTATAGCGGCATGAAAAATGCATGTGTTTCAGAGGGAGATTTTGAAGCCATTAGGCGTCCACATGTATGATTTCATGCAAGTGTACATTTACCATGATATATCGCACTAGCATCATGTTGCTCCGTATCAGCAGTAAAATGTGGCCTTTCTCATAGTGCCATAATACAACTGTTCAGGCAGCCCATAATGTTTGTCCTCAACTTTTGACAATTAAAATGACCAAAGATCTTGCCTTTTAGATCCGCACATATTGAAGGACCAAGTCTACGAAACGACCGCCATTAGCGGGCCAAAGAAGTATTGTTACAAGTTCGCCTTATATCTTCTTTAACCAAAAAAGTAATTTCCTGCTAATGGAGTTTGAGCATGACATTATCTGTAAGGAATATGTTATGAGTGGATATTTAGTCTTTGAGACGTGAATACGGTGAGCCGCACACCCATATTTGAGTGATTTATATGAAGCGACGGAGTACTCTTTTAATATTAATCCTCAAGTAGTGAAATGATCTCATTGTGTCTCCTCACCCTTTTATTTTTCTCTCGAGTCATTATGGTCTTAGCTATCTTCTCCCTTCTTCCTTAAGCCATACGTCTAATTCTAATTAAACGGGCATTATGTCGGCCACCCCCACCCTCTCCGATGTTATCGGGCCTCTTATTACAGTAATAAGTGTGAGTAGAGTCTCGCACTGCCTTCTCGTACATGGTCACTGGCAGAATGAGTGGGATTTGCATAACCTGTTAAGGAGATGCGTACGGCCCGGCCTGATTGAATTTCACCTCAGCGTGCTGTTAATTAATAATGCTGTGGATGTGACAGGCCTTTATCATGTGCTGCGAATTGGTGATGATGTCTGTGTTAGCGGGGTCTCAGGCGGGCGCTGGCATTATGCCGCCAATGGGCGGTGCTTTAATAAAGTAATCACTGAGAGAGACTCACTCCATGAACAAATCATTACCGGACAGCCCCGTGGTCCTGCCGAAGTGGACTGAAGGAACGGCTACTGATGATCTTAGAATTAGTAATACAGCGGTGTAGTGTATACTATAGTAGAAATGTTTTTTCTTTTTTTTTTTAACTGCAGTATTTTTTATTAGTTATTAGGAACGTTTCACATATAGGGATGCACCAAAATGAAAATTCTTGGCCGAAACGGAACAAAATGAAATACTGGGTCGAATATCGAACAAGGCTTTTCGAATTTTTCCCCATGTATTTTGTCAAATTTTTTTCACCACTGCACAAATTAAATGGCCAAAATGTGCTTTTTACTGTTTTGTCTTGCTTTTCAAAGAAAAAATCTAGTACAAAACAACAATTTAAAAGTATTTAACACTGAACATTTGTTTAACATTCTAGCAGACATTATACCACCAACAAAGCACAATTTAACTTTAAAGGAGTGTTGATCTGAGTGAATTCGTCCGGTTATAAATATTTTTTTGGCGCTCTTAAACTGTACATAAACAGCCCCCTTTTGGGGGCCCCCTGGAAGGCAGAAGAGCCTTCTTTTAAAACATTAGAAAATATTACAGATCCCATCGCTGATTTTGGGGACAACCCTGTGTGAAGGTTATCATAAAATGGGTCTTTATCCGTACCAGAGCATCAGGAATAAATGAAGTTATATTTGATTTGCTGGTATAGAGAGGAGCTTATACAGTGTTATACGAGGTATGTGTTGTCTTGATTCATTCTTAGTGAGGTTGACAGGAACACGGAAGAATCTACCTAAGCGCATGTGGTGTAGATTGGGGGTGAGAGTTATATTGTCTGCGGTGCTCAGTTATATTTTGCGGTCAGGGGCGGGGGTCAAAGTGCAGGCAAGATCGCCAGCTCATACGCTCGCTGTCTAGACTGAGCCTTACGTAAGCGCACGTACGCCTGTCACCGATGCCTTGTAAAAAAAACAAAGACAAGGTCCATAAGTGTTGACGAGCAACTGAATACGCCCCTGGTCTAAAAAAACGAAGAAAAGCGCGGCCTCGCGTGGGCGGAGTGAGACCCTGGCTAACGACAGATAGCACGGGGGGCAGTCTGCATGAAGCTCCGCGCTGTCAAGATGCAATGCGTGAGTGATTCCACATCCCACCGACCTTGTCGGCAAATGATGGTTATGATCAAGAGTTCTACGATCCCAATATGGTGCAGTAATCATTTAACTGGGCCATTTATGGCGATGGCACAGTCGATTCTACGGGGCCACAACAATACACCGTCCCCTCCTCTTGGCTCATCGAAAGACCGTGATCGTTCCTCAACAGTTCTCTCGCTGCGGTTGGGGGCGGTGGTTGGATGGGGTGCGTCTGTTCTCAGGACATTTGGAATAAAAGCGTGCCACACTCGACGGTGGTTGTTGGGCAGTTTGCACCTGCTCACTCGTAAGCGCGGAGGTTGCTTAATGTTGTGGAGGGCGCTCAGGCGAGTTGTCGGGTACGAGTTTATGTCCCGGTGGGGCTGTGGGGTCACGGGGTAGGCGGGGGGGGGGGGGGGGGGGGGGGGAAGGGGGGGGGGGGGGGGGGGGGGAGGGGGGGGGGGGGGGGGAGGGGGGGGGTGGGGGGGGATGGGGGTGGGGGAGTGGGGCCGAACACCGAGAAGAGCTTTTTTTGGGGGGCTATTTTCGCTGGAATAATTTCGGTTACCGAACACAGGGCTCGGAAAGAGAAAGAATGCATCCGGCATCAAGAATAGGGGTTCACATAAGGTTACGGGGGTAGGTAGATGAAACAGTGAAAAGTGTGAAAAAACAGAAGCGATTGTACATGCGTAGACAGAACAATAAAGGTGGTTGTGGACGTGCACATGGATAAGCCAAGATAGCCAAGCGTTAATTGGTGTTATAATCTCTTCGGAGTTTGGGACGTATTGACAGAGCAAAGAGGAAAATCAAAAGGGGAGATGGGAAGTGTTTTGGGAACGTAGTGGAGATTAAAGCAGGAAATGGCAATGAACTGGATTTCCTGCGAACTGTAGAGACCCATGTATCTTTTTTTGTGGGGAATGAATGGGGCAGTGTACTTTTGATAAGGTAAGTTTTTTTGTTTGTTTCGCGTGTCTGTTGCAATTTAGTGCATCTATCGTGTTTTAATATAGCTGTCATAATTACGACTCTTCACTGCTGTTTTTAAGTCACTTATTTGTGCGGTAGGATATGTGTTAAAACACGGTTAAGCCTTTAGAGACTGTGTAACAAGACTTAATTAGCTTGAGCTGTTACACATATAGATTTAGCCCATGCATGTGCTAAAGTTGAGTAGCAAATATGGCTGAGTCAAAAGAGCTCTCACAAAGGCTACAGAGAAGAAATTGTTTTATTACATTAGAAAGTCTATGGCTGCAAGAAGATTTTCAAGACACCTGAAGGTTCCTAGAGTCGCAGCTGGCAGCCTTATTCATAAGTTAAGAATTTGTTGTACCAAACTTTTGAGGGTGTTGATGAAAAAGCAGAAGATCACCAAGGGGAATAATATATTTAATCAGAGCAACTGAGGAAAAACCCACTATTTACTGCCAAAGACTTGCAAGAGGGCCTGATGAAAGAAGGAAAAAAACATTTCAGTGCAGAGTAAAATAAGAACTAGACAAGCATGGCCTTCTCGTCAGGACACTTTGGTGAATGCCACTTTTGACCAAGAAGAACCTAAAATGCCACATGGATATAGTTAATCTAGATAGACCTGTGGAGTTATGGAAAAACATTTTATGGAGTGTTGTAACAAAACTGGAACTTTTTGGACCATTGGATCAATGGTATGACTGGTGCAAAAAAGCTTATGAGCAGAAGAACACCTCCTTCTCCAGGGTCAAGCATGTGGACCAGTCTTGTTATGGGCATGCTTTGCTGCTGCAGGAAATGGAAATCTTGGCTGGACATCATGGATTCTTTAAAGATTGGCAAAGAATGTTTATGAAGAATGTCTCTTTCTGCATAGGACCATCACAGAATAATTGGAAAATATGAAATGAAAATCCCTAATAATTTAATATGCTGAAAAGCATAAAAATGTTAGGTTTGGATTTGTGGTTTTTGTTTTTGTTCAAATGCTGCTTTGTTCAAGGTTACCTCTGAAGCAAAAATATGTATGCAAAACATCATCCTCTTCTTTTAATGTCCTAGCTCCATATGCCTGGGAATGTGTGTATGGGGGCACTGCCAGCTGCCATGGCTTAATATTCCACCTCTTTCTGCCATCCCTGTCCTCTTGGCCTCTCCCAGTTTTACAGCCAAATTAGGGTCCTGTAATTGGCAATTATGTTGATTCTTTTATGATATGAACTCAATGCTGGACTGGACTGGAAAAAGCATATTTTATGCTGGCCACAGATGGTTTGAAACATTTAAAGCTGTAATGACACAGCAATCAGCCAAGTGCTGGAATGTAGACAAAATCCACACTTCGTACGGAGGTTACAGGGATGACATGTCTCATTTAGAGGCAGGATGTAAGTGTCCTCGGCCAACTAACTCGAGGAGAGTTTGTTTTAAAGGGATAGTTCACGAAGAAATGAAATTTGTAATCATTTACTGTACTCGCAAAATGTCATTTCAAACTGCTTGTTTTAAGTTGCGTTTTTTGCTTTTTCATTTTTTTTAATGCTGCTTTTGCTTCCTTTTTGAAGCTTGAATGCTTCTGTCATTTTTTGTAATTGCATGGAAATGAGTGGCCAGGACATTCTTAAAAATGCCTCCTTTTGTGCTCTATGGAATAAATAATGCAATACGGGATTTGAAAGACATGAGGGTGAGTAAATGATGCCTGAATATTTATTTTTTGTGTGAACTATCTCTTTAATGGCCATTTGTAAGTGTTCTCCTTTCATCTTTTTCCAGATTTCCTCTGTAGTGCACCATGTTTACCCTAAATGACCTCAGCTTTGTAACACAGCCGAGCACCACAAAAGCTTGCGTCGCCATACCGATGATTGTTTTGTTACTAATGAGACCCCACAGTTCAGTTGTGAGGAAATTACCTACGTTAAGACCTTCTCGTTGGGCAGATTTCTGCGGGATTAGATACTCTTTAGTTGGTTTTGTTTTAGGTCCAAAGCCCTTTGTGGAACATACTTAGGTGTTTGTGAATGGAAACCATTTCACTGCAGTTGGTCAAGGATCAGATACTGCAAGTCTGAGTACTCCTGGAGCCAAAGTTAACAATATTAAATAAGTTATTACTGCTGTTTTAGCAGCAGATTGCATTGTTGCCAAAAGCAATTACCACTGCAAAAACAACCTAGCTATGCGTAAATGACCAGTGCTGTTCTGTGGATATCATATTGCAACGGATAAATTATTTAACCTTCTACTAGACGTATGCAGATGAAAAATGACAGATGCATAAGTGTTCCACTGTTAGTTGAATTAGCATTAAATTCTAAAAAACATACATCAGAAATCCTGCATGTTGTTCATGCTCTATAAATTACATAAATATTTGAGACTCTGCAGTCGTCACGCTTCCAGTTAATTCACTTGAATGAGTCTCAACTTAAATGCATTGAAATGCAATGGGCATTTGTTTTTTTAAAACAGCTTTTTATTTAGCTTTTTTTTTTCAAAAGGAAAAAAGAAAACAAAGTGAAGCTGGGAAATTTGGGAAATAGTGATAACAATGCACATCTCCTAGCATCAGGGTTTGTTTACTGCTTCGAGAAACTTATGTCCAAATATAAGGCACCATTACAGTGTTTTATAGCTTGTTTGCTGACATTATGTAGCGTCTTCAAAGGTAATGTCGGATTCCTCCGGCTTTAAATTGGTTCTACTAAATCAGGTGCACCCTCCATAGAGGACACCGGAGGCTCCTCTACATCTTTAATGTTGCATGCCATTCCAGATCCGAGAATGCCTGAATGTTCTTAATCTTGACTGAAATGGAGGAAACATTGTGGTGCAATAGCGCTCTCTTCATTTGAGGGTAATTTATGGAAGTAATATATTCCAGCATGCACCAGATCATCTGTGACGATGTAAACATACTCAAGGGGATGGATGGGTACACAAAGATATTTGCTTGGGTTTTCTGAGGGATATAGTCATTTCCTCTGCAGCTGTTTGCATTTAATACTTGTCATATTTGTTTTAGGTGAATTACCAAGTGTGATTTGTGTTCTTTTGAATTTACCTCGGGCCTCGAAGCAGAGGAATAAAAACAACACGGCCACCGTCTTCCAGTTTGTTGCTTCAGCTGATACAATTAAGAAAGCGCTCGCTCTGCTATCCTGGATGTTTTGAGAGTAAGAAGTTAATATGCAGGGATCAGGGGAAATGTTGTCTCCTTTAATACTCTGCTATTATATTGAATTTAAATTGCGGTAATGGTCCTCCACACATGCAATTTGTCTAAATGAGCGCAAGTCATTATTCCAAAACCCCAAGCTCTCCTTCAGCTTTTTTTCGCCATTATTGGTCCGATATCTCTTTAAACACAACAAATAGGTGGCCCATGACAGAAATAAGGTGTAAGCATTCAATACCACTTTTTTCCCCTCTTTCTTCTCCCCCGATCCCTTTCTCTCAGCAATACAAAGCCGTGCATAATGTGCAGTCTGATAAGTGTTGTGGAGCACGCCAGCCCCCCGTCCTATACATCACGGTGGCGAGCTCAGCTGTGCCGTGAGAGAAGTGAACTCTGGGATTGGGCTGGCTGAAGTTGATTAATCGGTCGGTGCGGGTGAGAGACTCCAGGGCCAAGCAGTAGGTCCATCCTCGTGGCATGTGATGTTGATTGGCTTTGTCCTGCGCGGCCGCGCTGGAGGAGCGGACATTAAGATTAAGTGATGCTGTCGTGTTGGCGAGTGCTGCACTGCATCATTCGGAGGGAGAGACAGCTGCGGTGCTTAATCCTTCATCGCCAGGGGAGGCCTGCCAACCCGGAGATATACAGCCAAAGATAACCCTCCATAACTTCTGCTAAAGATCAGGAAACTTTGAATTCGCATCCATCTGCTCCACAAGCTCCCCTTAAAAAATGAGCAATCGCTTCTCTGCAAAATAGAAAGATGGTGGTATTAATCGGGAAACATATTGGACAGTGTGTGTTGTGTGTGTTGTGTGTGTTGTGTGTGTGTGTGTGTGTGTGCAGTGCATGAATAACCTTTACTGCTAATAGCCTTCATTGCGCTCTCTAAACTGTGGCTGTTTTTGCTTTGTTTAAAATTCCACTAGTGCATCCGAGCACATTCACTAAACGCTGTTCAGCCACGTTTCGAATGTG
Organism: Sinocyclocheilus anophthalmus; assembly: GCA_018155175.1. Lineage (NCBI taxonomy): Eukaryota > Metazoa > Chordata > Actinopteri > Cypriniformes > Cyprinidae > Sinocyclocheilus > Sinocyclocheilus anophthalmus. The sequence continues at coordinate 219,738 of JADLZN010004669.1, forward strand.
CAGAACAATCGTAATCGGTAGTCCCGTTTAGAGCCGTCTTGTGTGTAATCAGAGTCGTCGAGTAAATCTGATTTTTGTTAGTTCAAGTAATTAAATTTATGCATACATTTCCCGTTAAGATTTAATCCGTTGCGTGCAGACTCACTCTTACTAGTTGTTATCAAATACATGATGCATTTTCCAAAGTCACAGTATATGTCGTGGAACTGCAGCGAACGAGTTCTCTTTTCGCCAGAGGAACGTCACGGGCTCACGGGCCTAACTACCTGATTAGGTTAGGTCCCATCTTAGCTTTTTGCAGGCCAGCAAAAGTCGTTAACTCTTGCATGGTGCCAATCGAGCGGCAGGTGTTCCCGCCAGCGCCCTGCACTTGTTCCAGTGAAATGGATGTTCTTTTTATTTTACAGTGGCTAAGGAATAGAGAGGGTCTTATATGAAAAATAAATCTAGTGTGTCTCCTGAAGCCGGAATGCTTAGTTGTCTAGGCAGTCGATGGTTGGGTCCGTTCCTCGAGACTTTCAAGACTGCTGGCCTTTGCAATTTTTTGCATCTGGCTTGATGCAGGGGGCTGTCTCCGTGATTGAATGATATCATCATTAGTGTAACAAAAACTTCTCTGTTAAGGCAGACTGAGAATCTGCCGCATGCCTGGCTCTCACAGACACCTCAAAAGGATGCCTCTCTTCCCTCCCCTTTCGCCTCTCTGCTGAAGGGGCGCTACAAAAACCCTCTTTTCTCTTTTTCTCTCGTCATCTCGGTCATCTCTCACTCCTCACTCCCTCGCTCTGCGAAGCCTTAGCTGTCTGCTTTCTCATCTTTGTCCTTCTCTTATTGAAGAGCTATACATATGGTGTCCCATTACTTTTATATACCATTAGAAGAACAAATCGCATATCTGTTTTTGCAGACAGATAGCCTGTCTAGCAACATAGATACCTAAACATGAACCTATACAAGTTTAAATGTCTGTGTTAAATGGCTAGTTAAAAAAATTCTCAGAGCTCTTTCCTCCTTTACCTGTATCCATTAAATCAGACATTAGTATCATCATTTTGTCAATTATCCTGTCAAATTATTGTTTTTTGTATTGTCAATAACTTCATAATTGACAACTTTAATTACCAGAACATAATAAAACGAAACACACACACCCCCCACACACACAGCACGCACGACATATATATATAAGATACTAATATAGTATATAAATATATATAGTGGGAGATATATATGATATATATCTATAATATATATTATATATAGTATATAGTATATAGGATAATATCTATGATGTTATTGTTAAGTTACTTAAATATTTTGTTGGAATTTTTATGTCTTATTTTTTTTCTAGAACTGCAAATTTAGGCTACATTTGTAACCTTGATAATGTTTTATCTCTATTTAAAAAAAAATACATTTTCAAATTCCTTTTAAAGTTTATTGTGTGAAAGTCAAATCAGAGCATTTAGACAAACTGAAAAACTGAAAAAAATACATGGAAAATAAAACCGCTTAGTGCATATTTATTTTGACCTCCTGAGGTTGATGATTAGCATTTTTCTAAAGGTTAAACGCCTCCTTTTGTTGCTAAAACTGACCATTTGTTATGAACAAAATTACAGATTTTTATTTTTTTTATGTTTCAGGCCTTATTTTGTACTACCACAGTCTCTCTCTTTTTCACTGTCCTTACCAGAATGAGGGACAAGACAACCGAAGTGGGGCATTCAAAGCGCTCTCTGGACTTTCTCTTTGATGGTTGTCAGATCATATGAAATGTCAAAATTCACGTGGCCTGTGCGAGGGGATATATTTAGTGTCAGCCACGCATACCTACATAGCACCCCTGACAGTGACATATTACTTGTGCTGTCTCCTGCAATCTGATATCTTTAAATTTGCCTCCTTGTTAAGTTTTGATTAATGTGATTCCATTTCGGCAGAGTAATTGGCTGGGCCTGTTGGTGGAAAATACCCGGGCTCTCGGCAGAACAAACGCTGGGACATGCTAATGAGGGAATGAGCCTGTTATATTGATGACACCAAGTGACAGTTATTAATGATTGTTATGATAAACAGACGAGTGCAAATCAGGATGAGTCTGGCAAAAGTGACAGTTTAAAAATAACCCAAGGGGGCAGCGCTTGGAAGTCCTTAACGAAGGGGGGTAATATACTGTTAGGAAAACAATCATGCAGGTTGTCAAAGGAAGAAGTGTAATTACTAGGCAACACGGGCTGCCAGGGAGGACTAGGACCTGCACTGTAATGAATCAAGAGGAATATGTTGTGACAGTGTTAGCAGATTGATATGCTCTATTAATTGGATCTTTTCTTTTGCTTCAACCATAAAGGACGCTACATCATGAATGGTGCAGTGTTTGATGCCTCTAAACATCCCAAAGGAACTGGAATTACAAGCGATCTGGTTTTGTTTTGTAACAATTGGTCCCATAGGAACTTCAACTAAAAGCAATGCGTTTTTTGTATTTTTAACAATTGCCGCTTTATTGTACATTAAGAGCACGATGTCAACAACACCGATGAAATATGTGGGTTGGATGACGTTGTGAGGGGAAGTGTTAGTTTAGCTGTGTTACATTGTTCGCTATGACTTTTGTTGTAGTGCTGTGAAATCATTTTGTGTTGTGTCTGAAAGTTATGTATAAATTCACTTTTGTTAGATCTACCCTAGATTACTTGGTGCTAGGAATCATATAACGCTCCTATAACACACCTAACAGTAATCACATGTCCCCTGTGGCTGCGTTTGCATGGGATGTTTCTCTGTGGAAATTCATGGGTGTGTTGTTTAGTAAAGAATGCTCTGAGAAGTGAGAAAAGGTGCATGTTTGGTCTGTCATTGTGTGAACTTTGCATGATAGGGGGACAGCAGTGGGGTATGACTGTCATGAAGTGGCTTCTTCAGGAATGGATGGTCAGATGACTCCGCTGACCTGTGTGTGAACTTTGTCTGCAGTTGATTTAGGAGCCTGAGAGATCAAAGCGATGGCCGAGCATTTGCCAGGAGGATGTCGCAGCATTGGGATGTCAACAAAGGCAGTCAGAATGAGCACTTTTGGACTGGCCCCACCCCTGCTGCTCACAACAACAGCACATTCTGCCTTCTATTCACTTCTGTTAATGTGTGGGGGTTTTTAAATGTTGTTTCTCAGCACAGTGGTTCTTAAAGTGATTGTTGTTCACCAAAAAATGAAAATGTCATTATTTTCCAACCGAAACGGCATGCTGCTAGCTTTTGAGAACATCTATTTTGAGATTATTTAACAACAGCTTTTCTGTGTGCGTGTCTCCGCATAAGGAATCACAGTAAACAAATTGTGAACATAGGTATTTGATAACAACACGCACTGGGGTGGGGGTGGTGGGGGGGGGGTAATAATAATTACCAATAAATAGCAAGGACAACATTAACACAATTAAATATGACATTAAGTAGAAAGACTGATTTTTGTAATATTTTCTTTTAAATTGTACTCCAATAATCTTTATTTACAAGTTTGAAAAATAATTTTTTACAGTGAAGAAGGTGAGCAAATAATGACATATTTAACCATGAGGGCCTAAAGATCATATTCTAGTAGTCGAAGAATTATTATATAATTTTTTTTTCTTTTTTTGGATTTCTTGAAAATAAATGTTGCATTTAAAAGTGCCCACAACATGCTTTCCTTTAACTTCCAGTAGTCATTCATAGTCCTTTATTTGACTTCTACCTAATCTAGGGCCCCTGAACTTTTAAGGTATCATTATTAAAAGGCCTTAATGACACTGAAGAGTAATTTGTAAAGGAACAGCATTAATCTCTTTTTTTAATTCAGACACTCCTGCTACACTTTTAAGGTTGATTACCTATAAAAATAGATCAGAATGGACTCATAAATCACACGATTATTACAGTGTCACTTTTACCACAAATTATAGTGATTAAACTGACTCCTATCTCTTTCTGCCTTTAAGTTTAGTGGCCTGGAAACACTCAAATGTACGTTAAATATGGACAGAGTCATTGAGCTCCCTCTTGTTCACAAGTGTGCAATGAATTCAACATGGGAAAATATCTCAGTAAATTTAAAACATATTTTTTGTTTGACTATCAGACTGTAGGAGTTCATCAGCCAAACTCATCAGCAATTTATATACACAATTGCAAAATTTCTCTCTGGTGTCTGTCTTACAATGAAAATGTATTGATTATGGAATATACTATATCGGTTATGGGCTGATGATATGTCCGAACCATGGACTTTATAAAAACATGGACGTAGTGTCTGTGACATCACCTGTAGGTTTCCGAAGAGCGTTTTTGAAGCCTAAAGTAGGCGGAGCCGGCCGTCGCCATCTTGGCAGCGTGTCACTCCCAGATAATTGAAAATGGACAAAGAGGCAGGAGCTGGTTGCTGAAACCACGCCCACCTAGCTCGCGGTGGTGACCGCAGCGGCAATCCACCTGTCACTCAGTGGCCATTCCCTTAATTATTCAGAACTTTAAGGCTTAATATAATTTAAACGGATGAGTTATAAAAAAAGTCACCCCCCTCACAGTTGTCATGAAGGGCAACATTAGCTATATAGACCAAAACCACTTTTTGTACCAGGCTGTAAACATATTTTTTTCTGCTGTAAATTTGGGCATTTTAACATGGGGAGTCTATGGGACTGACTCCCTTTTGGAACCAGCCTCTAGCGGCCAGTCGATGAATTGCAGTTTTAGTCACTTCCGTGTTGGTTTCACGAGAGAGACCGGAAGGTTGCCGCTTGGTCCGAACCCATGACTTGCTAGTTTTGGGTTTGATTGACAATTTTTTTCCTTGCTTTGTTAGTGTTGCTAGTGCCATACTCTACAGTCTGAGCTACGGGAAATCCTAACTTTATGCTTACATAAAGTTAATCTTTTAAAACAATAATTTAAACATTGCTAAATGTAATCTTGCAAATGTCAAAATATCCATTTTCATACATTATAAGGATGTAATGCCAATTTTCACTTATATTTATATATATATTTTTTTCAGTATAAAATTGGAATATCTGTTGATTAGATTACCATGAGAATAATTAACGGATTCTTGGGATTGAGCAGAATTTTAATATTGGTGCATTCTTAGTCCAATGTGTGTGAAAATAGTATACACAATACATAAATCAAATTGACCCAAACTGTGACCAAATATTTTGATTTAATGACGCATTACACCATTTAGCATTGGATTATCAGGTCAAATATTTACATTTCTTGTGTATTTGCAGTATTTAGTTTATATGCACCATGCACATCATACTAGTATGTAAAAGTGCTTCATATTATCTTAATACTAAAGGGATTTACCCAGGATAAACTGGTTAATTGTTTTGGTCATCTGAGAGAAATTCACCATGGTGAAGTCGTGAAAGAATGCGATGCAAAACTGATCAATTGGGCCCATTTCTATGCGGAGTAAGATATATTTTGTCATCCATGAATATTTTTTTTTTTTTTTTATTTTTAAATTTTTTTTTCCCTCTCTCATCTGGGTCCAATTGTTTTACAGCTTACATTTCATTATTTTAGTTTTCCAGCCCCCCCTCTCCACTGATGACAGGTGCATAATAATTTTGCTCCAGCAGAACAATTGAGCTGACAGCAGTTTAAGAAACTTAGACAGGACAAAAGGACAAACAGTTTTCCAAACGAGACACCCAGCCAACATTACCACAGACTTTTTATTAGGAAGTGCAAAGCCCTGGTTTTCATCATCCTCTGGAGCATCGGGGTGATGGCCCCCAAACGCTCCTTGAGCGGCCCTTCTCTTTTGATAAATGTTCTTTGTAAGTGTTCCTTTTTTTCTTTCCAAATCAGCATCCAAGAGGTTCAAACTGAAACTAAAGCATTTTAGCACAATTATCTCGAGCTGGATGTGGATCGCGCACACATGCCACCCTACCGGCGCTGGCCAGGATCCACGGTGCGTGTGATTGTTTGCACCCTGGCACCTCTGCAAGGTCCTTTGCCTTGTTTTTCTGCTTTGAATTTTGCTAGGATTTCAGGCCGTCTGAAGCCTATCTGCTTGTGTCATTGTAGCCGCCCCATTCTTTTCCTCCTCGCGGCCCTTATAAAGACAAAAGCTTTCTGCTTGGTGGCTGTCAGACCTACTCCAGCTCAGGCTTGTTGATGTGTGGAACAGCACTGCCCTGATGTCTAAACTCACTTACAATTAATGTGAAGTTAAGCTAATTCGAGAGCCGGGAGTGCTGGGAAGACGGACACTTTGACGCTTCCAACTGGAGCTGGATTTGTTTTTCCTCCCATCATAGGTTCTGTTGATTTATGTCCTTTTCAATCCTGCTTAGATCATGGAAATGAATCTAGATAAATGTGGATAAGAAAGGGAGTAATGAATTTGACATTTACAAAATTAATTCAACAAAAAGATCTCTGAAATTAAAAATGTAATTCATGTCAGACCGAATCAGCCCACATGCGTATGTGATCTCCAGCTGGTGAAGCTTTTAATAAGCTTACACATCCAGCACCGAACACCTGTTTCTAATTCATCCTTTCATGTTCTGGGAACAGATTACCAGCGTTATGAGAATGGAGGAGTGCTGCTTGTATATGTAGTGTAAAAGTGGCCATTTTGATGTCCCGGATAAAAGGGGCACGATGTGTAGTAGCAGCCCCCATCATATGCCCTCTCCAGGCCTGTGCGAGTCCCCTGTTCTGCACTGACTCCTGCTGGGAGATGTGGGGCACATATCGGCCCCAAGTTCACCCAGCTGTTCTTTGTCACTCCTCACACGCCTCTGTGCTCCTCTTCCCCAGATCTGTGCTTAGCTAGGGTGCGTCTCCTATTGGGTGACGGCTTACTGGAGCTGGTTTGAAGAACGGGATCTTACAGCTTCAACTGGAACATGGGTATCTATGCCACTTTAGTGCCAGTTGTGTCATTACTGCATGAAAAACTGTCACCTATTTTTCTTGTACTTCTTATGTACTGATTGAACTGGATCATCTTGGCATGCCATCTCACACCATCTTAATTGACCGTGGCGTGATAAAGTGTCAAGCGATAAATCATGTCTCTTCCATCGTAATCTGATTATTTGTCCTAACCAGCCCTAATTGTCGACATTGTTGTGTCTCAAAACATTTTGAAGGATGCTTGGTTTGTATTTTTGACGTGTCATGCTGGGTATCTGTCCAGAGTGAAATCTCAGAGACCAAAAAATAAAGTGTTTTGATTGGATGTGATATTATTGTCTTGTTTTGTGGAATCTTTGCTTAAGACAAAATAACCTATTTGACGCTCAAAACTGCATATTGTATGGAAATGTAAATATTCTCAATATACAAAATGTGATATGCTTATCACAGTGGCTTGCGATAACTGAACAAATGTAATACTTCAAATATGAAGTCAACGCAGATAGAGAATCTCTCATAGCAAACAAGTTGATAATTCAGCCCGAAGCAGCCGAAGCTACTGCTGATGATTTAGTGCCAAAAACAATGTGTTGTTTATGTCATTTTCAGTTAATACAATTAAAAACTAGTGCTATCGCATAATTGGGACAGGTTGGGTGTTGGGATGTTGGGTTTTTTTAAAAGTTGTGGTTACCTTTACTGATGTGGGTGATCGCATTTTGTGCCATGCAAAATCCTTAATTTGCATATGAAAGGTCGAAAGATTTTCCCCCCACGCATTTTCGAACTGTTCAAGTTGGTTATATGATTTACTTCAGTTGACCAACAGAAGGTTGCTTGGTTTGAAAGTGACTTCTGTGCGAGCTGTGCTTTATACTTTACTACACTGTTGACGATAGACGACGAACCTTTTTTTATAATCAAAATGTTACTAATGTGACTGCACCTTTAGTCTCCGTTTCAATAGTAATGGTGGTATTATTGGTTAGTAATACTATAGTATAACTTATTGTTTTAACGATTTAGACATGGTTGATAGTTGCACTCCCAGTCTGGCCAAATGTAGTTAGGCTGGTCTGTTTTGGTTGTTTTAAAGGGGTTTTGGGCACTCACACCTCTCTAAAAAAAAACTCAACCTTTAGCATTTCACAATATTCTTAAGCTCCCGTTGAGAAATCCAGCTCAAAGGTCCTATTTCTACAAGCAGGACTTCCACGTCCTGTGTTCTGGAGCTGTGATCATGTGTGATTTAAGCTCATCACTGTTTTTTATCAACACACGCAGACCGACAAGGAGCTCTGTTTCTGTCTCATGATTAAATCTCAGCCCTTTTTCTCTTAAGAACTAACATTTACACAAAGAGACGGTTGAGTAAATGCACACTGAACTTCAAACCCACCATAATTGTGTTTCATGTGGGATGAAACTTGTGAATTGGATGTGGATTGCAAGAGAACAACAGAGTTGATTAGCGGTCGTTAGCTTTGCTTGCTGGAGCGTTTTGACACCTGTCTCCCAGTCTTTATCTCTACATGCGGGAGCTAATCCCGCTGTATTGCTGGTCACATGGCTGAAAGACTGCAGGAGAGATGATGGAGAGAGAAAGAGTGCTTTATGCAACCTACATGAGCAAAATCTTGGATAGAAGGTCAGCAGATGGATGAGAACTGATGGGTCAATCCTCACTGCAATGCTAATTCGCTGAAGTGTCGTCTAATGTCAAATGCTAGGTAGCTACAGATGCCACCACACTAAGACATGAAACATTTCTTGCTTTGACATTTGTTGTCCCTCTGTCCCTCATGACCTGTAAATTCCACTCACCGATGGCTCGGAGGTTGACTTCTTGAAGTGTGTGGTCATATGAAACCAGGATGTTCGAGCTGGGGGGGCTACACTGCATGCTCTCATTTAGGCGGTCCTCCATCTCTGTGTAAGATGCAGTACGTGGCAAACCATCTGGCTGCCTCTTGTTTACAGTACACAGTGTCAGCTCAGGCTTATTAATCATGCTTACACAAATGTCTTAATTACTCCCTATGTAGCTGCTCTGACTCCAACCCAGAAGTTGACCTTTCTCTCCCTGTTCCTTTTAACCATTAATCATACACAATCAACGCCAGCCGAGCCAAGGAGATGACTGCACTCATTCCCAGGCACATAGAGGCACCATACAGCCGCATTCAGAAGCCCAGACCTGTGCCAGTGTTTGGCCATATCTTTATTAATGACTCCTTGGCTGGGCCAGTCACTCGCATGTGCGCAAAAAAGAAAAACGGTTTTAAAGTGAACCAAATAGGACAGTCACCCTATGTGTTAGCAAATGTGAACTTTTTGTTAGAGGGGTAGAGGGGAAAATTATATGTGAAATAATAATAATAATTTTTTTTAATGTTTATTTTAAATACAATAAAATGTTTACATTTATTAGTTGTGAAATGGATTTTGTTTTCCAAAGGGAAAAAAAATGGCACGTTTTTTTTAAACAACATGAGTGAGTAAATAATGGCAGTATTTTTACTATTTAAAAATATAAATTACTTACCAAAATAGTTATACACATCAGATTTCCAGCTCAACTGTTTACGATCTCTTAATAACCGACTATTTTTGAGGTTACTTGCCAAGATGGGTATTTTGGCATTCTTTTGTATGTATTTGTCACGTGCCATGTTCACACTAGCAGGGGGGGGGAAAGTTGGAAAAAACTCAGTTTATGTTCGGAGGGCTCTCGTGTGTGGCGCAGCTGTTGTGCACGGAACCTACTGACTAGAGTTTGTTATTCTGCTGCTTGTGTGCTGGGGGGGGGGGGTGAATGCTTAACAGTCCATGGTTGATGTTCACAAAGTGGTGGTCCGGATCAAGCGCAATAATACTGCAAAAGATGAGCGGTGGTGGGCAATTTGGTGTTCATATGTTGTCAGAGACGCGGCTCTGTGCGTACTAGTTCTGAATTAAGTTCTTTCACGTCTTTTTTGCACTTGAATAATTTAAACTCTATTGAACGTTTAAATTGGCAAGGCTTAAAACGTGCAAATAATAAACTTTGGTCAGGAGTGACAAATTCGTCAAATGTCCGGAGCCATCAGGCAGTCCTTATTGTCAAGCCGGTGCAAATTTTAATAAAAAAAAATGCAACTTTGATGATGAACACTTATTAGCCCAGTTATTCCATTAGCTGTCTAGAATAACTGCCGTGATTAACAATATTTTACAATAATATTTTACAAAATGTATTTCTCTTGGTTAATGTTAGGAAATTATTTCACTATTATTAAGGTAAATTAGTGATTTCAAAATTGCATGTATAGGGTAAGATTGATGAAAATGTGAATGAACTTACCAGCCTGATAGAAAGATCCACAAGCAGGAATACTTATTTGTGAAGGCGTAAATCAAAGTGCACAGACCATTTTGTAAAGGTGCACCTTCACATACCTTCCTACTCTGTTCCTCATTTAATGTTAGTTCCGAATGCATTTAACCAATGCTAACATGTGCAATTTAATGCTACACATTTTTAGATGTATAACTGTGTAAAATATGTTGGACTATGTGCATGTGTGTAGTTCATAATATTTAGTTTATTTTATGACACGCCTATAGATTTGGATGTTTTCTTAATGGCATTTAGTGCATTAATGGCAGTTACTGCAAAATAAAAGGCTGACAACTTGCGTGAATGTAGGCTGTAGTTCTCGCGGATGAAGACCCCCTCAAGAGATAAAGCCCAGGGGCTCCTTACAGTCTTAATACAGTCTCTGTATACAGGTGTACATATAGGTAACACTTTAGAATAGGGAACAATTATTCACTATTAACTACGAATTTTTCCATAAGAGTTTTAACAGTTTTTGGTATGGGGTAGGTACGGAATCAACATAATCGGGGGGGGTGGGGCAGTGCAGATACGCATTAATATGTGCTTTATAAGTCTAAATAAACCGCCCTTATGCAGGCTAATAAGCAACTAGTTAATATTGGGAATTGGTCCTTAAAATAAAGTGTTACCATATATAACTAGAATTTGTAGAGTTTTAAATATATATTTACATATTAATATTTGTATAAAACTATTATCAAAACGTATCATTAAAAACATAATTACGTTGACCAACCCAACCAGAATGCTCAAGTAAGCCACATATTCTTTCTTCATATCCACCCAAGTATTCCTGGACTTAACAAATTTGTTTCACCTCCAGATGTGATATTCAGGCATTTATTGCTGGCAGTGATTCATGTCTGTCATGGCTTGGATGTATAGTCACATAGCTCAGTGTGAAGCTCTGATGCAGGAGGGCTTTAACATTTCAGATCTTGTTTAGCCAGGCGCACCGTAGATTGACAAGTGGAGCTTCTTCTGTAGCAGGTAACTGACATGCCTGGCTTCCCCCCACCAGACGAAAGCTTAATATATAATTTGTCAGTCAAGGATAGACTTTCATTCAATCATGCCATGGAGCTCAGTTAGTGTAGCCGTGGAAGACATATAGTTTTATGCACAAGCACGTAACTGTGAAAACAGGGTGTTGACTCCTTGAACAGCCACATTGGTTACAGTTTCCACTAAATAATATATATTTTTCTGTATGCTTGATTATAGTTTTGCTGTTATTTACTTCTGAACAAATTTTTTTTTTTTTCATATTTTTATAAGATTAAGTCATCTTGCTTCGCTTTGAGACAAAAGAGCTGAATGCAACTCCAAAGTTCTGTAATAGTTTTATGGCTGCCCACAAATTGCAGTCATAAATTTTTCATTCTTTTTAATTCATGTCCATAAATCAGTCTCAAGTCTGCTCTAACAGCCTAAATGGCGTTGCTGCATATTTTTGGCATGTGCGTATCAGCGGATCTCAGAAAAAACATAGCCAAAAAACAAACTGAAAGCTCATGGAATGTATTGCATTAATTGAACGTCATAAATTATACAAGCGTTTATAATGGCAAGTCATAAATAACCCTGATGCATTGGAAACTGTAACATCTGTGCTGAGATTATATATTTGGAGTATATGCTGATTTCATTATAATGTTTTTCTCTTAGCAGGGTTTACTTAAAGCTCATTTGACAAGATGAAAGGTGGGCTAGTGCTGTATATCAAATGTTATTGTGCACTTAAGAGGAGGGGGGAGAGGGGGGGGTATAGGGAGGTTGTCTCAAACGGTGTGCTGGTTGGGTTTCAGCATATCATAATTACCAAAATATTGCACTCTGATGAGTCTAATAAGGCTATAATGCATTTCCACGTTACGGTTAGCATTATCACATGTATTTTGAACACTTTTTTTGTAGGGTCTATGAGCAGAAGGACCTGTATACAATATATTTGGATTATTATTATTATATATTAATATAGTTAAACAACACAACGAAAGCATAATAATATAAAATGTATTCATTATGAATTATTTTAATAATAATAATATAAGAAGGTTTATGTACAGATTGTGTATTAATATGAATTTATATGAATATCGTCTTAGTTATACACGTGTATATTTATATTGATGTATAATATAAATAAATATGAATATGTATATGCATGTAAATATTTTCAAAATATATACTGTATATGTGGTTTTTTATATACATAATAAATATACACATTAACATTCATATTTTATGTAAACAAGAACTTTTATTTTGTATGTGATTAATCGGGATGAATCAATTTGACAGCCCATTATTATTATTATTTCAAAAAGTATATGTATTTTGTCTTGGCATTCCCTGATGAACATGTTGAGCCAGAGCTAAGCCAAGGTCGTCTTAGTTATTTCAGTGCACTCCCAGGAGTGCGAAATGGATGATTAAGTACAGCCCTTTACCGAAGCATTTACAAACACTGTACACATTGAACTCTTGAATATTGTGTATTATCTACCATTAGATGGTGATATTAGCGCTGCTGCCAGAATAATTGAATTTGGCATTTGTGCTTCGGTTCACTTGCTCAGGGAAAGAAATGCAGGGGAACAAAAGCAAATGCACCAGCGACTTTATTAGCGCACTGCACAAACCAAACCTAGCCGATGATCGGAGAGAGGGCCATATAATTCACATAATTCCTATTTATGATCAGTCCCAGATGGAGTCTGCATTTGGAGTCTGCATCCTAAAATTCTGCAACATGGAGCTGAGAGTACTAGTACTACGCTCATATTGAGAGTTTAAAAAAGCCAAAATATTTAATTTTGTGAATGATAGGCTTTCAAATTCTGTATAAATCGGTAGTGCTTTGCTTTCTGTTTGGGCCTGGTTATTACATACAAGCTCATTATCTCGGTGAACGCAATTGAGAAATGAATTTGTTTTGTGATGATTTATCGACATGGCTTTCTTTTTCCAAGTGAGGTGAGGAAGTGGATCAATAGTTAGCGCGAGATGGGTTCATCTTGATAATCCCAGCCTGTGAGAATGTGGAAACGGGTGGGAATGCAACGTACAAACAGCATCCACTCTTCCTCATCAATCGGACTATAAAATCTATTTCTATGATTTGATGTGGCCATCCTTTCTCGATCCTACATTGTTCCTTTGCCCTGCCTGCCTTTATCTTGGTTCACAGTGACCCTTTGATCAGGTCAGACTCTGCAGGTCTTTTGGAGAAGGTTTTTGAAGGTTTCCAGTCAGGCTGCTTTGAAGTACCCACACCTGCCCACAATCTGAATGCCATCATCCCCACAAAGACTTGTTTGTCCCCTCTGAAACTCTTATTCATGTGTGTTTTATGACACAGAACATAAGTTGGCACAAGCCTCCGAGACTGCTTTGATGTCATTTCACAAACAAAACACCCACTTTGGTAATGAGACATAAGGGATTCTTGTGCCATTGTATTTATTAGATGACAATGGGGTTTGTATCACAGGAAGCTCACTTATTCATTTCAGCTTGTTGCATTCATGTTTGCCCTGTGATGTCCTAGTCTACAGTCTCAATTGAAACTACCCAAACCTCATTGAAAGGAGCAGGACACTCTCTTTTTCCTTCTTTTTGTCTCGTGTTTGCGTTCCCTTGGCCTCTCAGCCAATAGCGTCTTGAGAAGTGTTAAAAGGCCTGTAATTTGGCTGTGCATATAAGATGTTTATTTTCAATATCCGTCACTAATGCAAGTGGTGCCAAAAGTATTCAACTGTCAACTGCATCCGGAAAAAAAACTCTCTCTATATATGTGTATATTAGTATGTACTGCATGTGTATATTAGTATGTACTGCATGTGTATATTAGTATGTACTGCATGTGTATATTAGTATGTACTGCATGTGTATATTAGTATGTACTGCATGTGTATATTAGTATGTACTGCATGTGTATATTAGTATTGTACTGCGTGTGTATATTTAAGTAGTACTGCGGTGTGTGTGTGTTGTGTGTAGATATATATATATTATATATAATATTATTACTGCATGTGTGGGTGTATGATATATTGTGTGGTGGTATATGTGTGTGTGGTGTGTGATATATAATAATATATCTGTGTGTGTGTGTGTGTTGTGTGTGTATATATATATTGTGTGTGTGTGTAGGTTGTGTGTGTGTGTGTGTGATAAGTGTGTGTGTGTGTGTGTCTATATATGTATATGATATATATAGATAATATATACATAGAAACAACATTACATACATACCATACATACATAAATACATACACACACACAACACACACACACACACCACACACACACACACACACAGTGGTGTGAAAAGGTTTTTGCCCCCTTCCTTTTTTAATTTTTTGCATATTTGTCACACTTAAAAGATTCAGATCATCAAACAAAAAAAAAATTTTAATATTACACACAGATAATGCAAGTAAATACAAAATGCAGATTTTAAATGATGATTTCATTTATTAAGGAAAAAAGCTGTCCAAACCTACGTGGCCCCACGTGAAAAATTAATTGCCCCCACCTGTTAAATCATGAAAGAACTGCAACCACATTATTTTAGAAAGCAGAGTTAAATTTCACTAGCCACACCCAGGCCTGATTACTGCCAGACCTGTTGAATCAAGAAATCACTTAAATAGAAGCTGTCTGACCAAGTGAAGCATGCTTAAAGAGCAACACATCATGCCACGATCTAAAGAAATTCAAGAACAGATGAGAATCAAAACAGTTGACATGTATCATTCTGGAAAGGATTATAAAGCCATTTCTAAAGCTTTGGAACTCCAGCAAACCACGGTCAGAGCCATTATCCACAAATGAGAAAACTTGGAACAATGGTGAACATTCCCAGGAGTTGCCGGCCAACCAAAATTACTCCAAGAGCACAACGACGACTCATCCAAGAGGTCATAAAAGAACCCAGAACAACATCTAAAGAACTGCAGGCCTCACTTGCCTCAATTAAGGTCAGTGTTCATGATTCAACAATAAGAAAGAGACTGGGCAAAAACGGCGTTGACCAAAAAGAACATAAAGGCTCATCTCTCATTTGCCAAAAAATATCTTGATTATCCCCAAGACTTTTGGGCAAATATTCTGTGGACTGATGAGACAAAAGTTTAACATTTTGGAAGGTGTGTGTCCCGTTACATCTAGCGTAAAACAAACACAGCATTTCATAAAAAGAACATCATACCAACAGTCAAACATGGTGGTGGTAGTGTGATGATCTGGGGCTGCTTTGCAGCTTCAGGACCTGGATGACTTGCCATAATTGACGGAAACCATTGAATTCTGCACTCTATCAGAAATCCTGAAGGAGAAGGTCCGGCCATCAGTTTGTGACCTCAAGCTCAAGCGCACTTGGGTTATGTAACAGGACAATGATCCCAAACACACCAGCAAGTTCACCTCTGAATGGCTAAAAAAAAACTAAATTAAGGTTTTGGAGTGGCCAAATCAAAGTCCGAACTTAAATCCGATTGAGATGCTTAAACAGTCCATTCATGCACGAAAACCCTCCAATGTGGCTGAATTAAAAAAAATCTGCAAAGAAGAGTGGGCCAAAATTAATACACAGAAGTTAAAGACTCATTGCCAGTTATCGCAAAAACACTTGATTGCAGTTGTTGCTGCAAAACATGGCACAACTAGTTATTAGATTTAGGGGGCAATTACTTTTTCAGGTAGGGCCAGGCAGGTTTGGACAGCTTTTTCCCTTAATAAAGAAATCGCTGTGTGTGTGTTGTGTGTGTGTGTGTGTGTGTGTGGTGTGTGTGTGTTGTGTGTTGTGTTGGTATTATATATATATAATGTGTGTGTGTATATATATATATCCTGTGTGGTGTATATATATATTACTGGGTGTGTGTAATAATATTACTGTGTGTGTGTGTGTCTATATACTGTTGTTGTGTATATATACTGTTGTGTGTGTTATATCTACTGTGTCGTGGTGTATATATACTGTGTGTGGTATATATATGTGGTGTGTATATATTATACTGGGTGTGTGTGTAGATATATACTGTGTGTGGTGGTATATATATACTGTGTGTGTGTGTGGTTTATTATAATTATGGTGTTGTGAGTGTGTATTATATACTGGGTGTATATTATATACTGTGTGTGTGTGTGTATACTGTGTGTGTGTGTGTGTGATATTACTGTGTGTGTGTGGTGTATTACGT
This sequence comes from Sinocyclocheilus anophthalmus, assembly GCA_018155175.1. Lineage (NCBI taxonomy): Eukaryota > Metazoa > Chordata > Actinopteri > Cypriniformes > Cyprinidae > Sinocyclocheilus > Sinocyclocheilus anophthalmus. The sequence continues at coordinate 236,256 of JADLZN010004669.1, forward strand.
GTGTGTGGTGTATAGTTACTGTGTGTGTGTGTGTGTAATAGACTGTGTGTGGGTGTGTGTGTATAGATACGTGGTGTGTGTGTGTGTATAATACTGTGTGTAGTGTGTGTGTTTAATATAGCTGTGTGTGTGTGTTATATATATATATACTGTGTGTGTGTGTATATATATATATATACGTGTGTGTGTGTACATATATACAGTGTGTGTGTATATATATATGGTGGTGTGTATATTACTGTGTGTGTGTGTGTGTGTATATATACTGTGTGTGGGTATATATATATAGTGTGTGTGTGTATATATATACTAGTGCTGTGGTGTGGTAAATATTATATATATTATATATATATACTGTGTTTGTGTGTGTTTTTGTGTGTGTCTGTGTGTGTGTGTTTTTGTGTGTGTGAGAGTGTGTGTGTGAGGTGTGTGTGAGAGAGTGTGTGTGTGAAAGAGTGTGTGTGTGAGTGAGAGAGTGTGTGTGTTGTGTGTGTGTGTGTGGTGTCTGTGGGTGTTGTTGTGTCTGTGGTGTGTGTGTGTGGGAGTGGTGTGTGGTGTCTGTTGTGCATGTTTATGTGGTTTATAGGGACACAAATTGTATAATAACATGGGTATATGGACGGGGTATTACACGGGAAGGTGCTTGTATCGAGTAATCTGTCAGTTTCCTCGTAATTCAGAATGGAGTGTATTGAAAATCTGAAAAAGCACAAAGTCTCCTGTGAGGGGTAGGTTTAGGGGTAGGGTGGTGTAGGGCAATAGAATATACGGTCTGTACAGTATAAAAAACCATTACGCCTAGAGAGTCCCCATAATAAAACCATAAAACAACTGTGTGTTGTGTGTGTGGTGTGATGGGAGTGAGAGGAGTGTGTGTGTTGGTGTGTGTGAGTGTGAGTGAGTGAGAGAGGGGTGCGATATATATATATATAATATATATATAATATATATAGATCTTAAGATATATATTAGTGCTGTCAACGAATAATCGACCAGAAAAGTTTAAAATTATTTTTTTAAATAGTTTTTGTTTATATAATATATGTGTGTGTGCTGTGTATGTTTATGTATATACTGTATAAATACACACACATGTATGTATATATTTTGAAAATATGTACATGTCTTATTTATATTCATATAAATTATATTATAAATAAATATATTTAATACATAAAAACATTATTTTTTTCTGAAATATATACAGGTGCATCTCAATAAATTAAGAATGTCGTGGAAAAGTTCATTTATTTCAGTAATTCAACTCAAATTGTGAAACTTGTGTATTAAATAAATTCAATGCACACAGACTGAAGTAGTTTAAGTCTTTGGTTCTTTTAATTGTGATGATTTTGGCTCACATTTAACAAAAACCCACCAATTCACTATTCACTATTTAAATTTTTCCTAACAAGAACACAGAAAGCCAATGGATTTGATTGTGATATTCCAGTATAAGCGGGGATTTTCCGGTTCTCCTTCACCTCATTCCCTGACCTTCCTCTCACAAACAATCAATCATTGTTTATAACTTCTGGTGGCCGAAGTCTTCAGAGGAGCATTTCCTTCCATCATTTCAGCATGTAAACAGCACATTTAGCCCTCAAACACGATCGCTTTCCTCTGAATGCTGTAATGATGCATCATGTAAAGCGGAAAAACCCTCCGCTTTCATGAAGAAACAGCTGAAAACCCTTCAGAGGAGAGAATTCAAAGTGAATCGTGAATGGTGAGTTTCTCAGCAGTCAGTGTTTCTAAACACGTCACACACTGTTCTGGTTTGCTGGATTAATCACAGTTTCTCCATAACCTTCGGATTCTCCCGGATGTGTGTGTGTGTGTGAGTGTGAGTGAGTGTGTGTGAGTGAGTGTGTGTGTGTGTTTGTCTGTGTGTGTGTGTGAGTCTGAGTGTGTGTGTGAGTGTGAGGTGAGTGTGTGTGTGTCTTCAATATTAGATACACATATTATTTCTAAAAGTATATAATTAAAATTTTTATCATTTATGTCATTATATATATAATACAGTGGGTACGGAAAGTATTCAGGACCCCCTTAAATTTTTCACTCTTTGTTATATTTGCAGCCATTTGCTAAAATCATTTAAGTTAATTTTTTTCCTCATTAATGTACACACAGCACCCCATATTGACAGAAAAACACAGAATTGTTGACATTTTTGCAGATTTATTAAAAAAGAAAAACTGAAATATCACATGGTCCTAAGTATTCAGTCCCTTTGCTCGGTATTTAGTAGAAGCAACTTTTTGATCTAATACAGCCATGAGTATTTTTGGGAAAGGTGCAACAAGTTTTTCACACCTGGGTTTGGGGGTCCTCTGCCATTCCTCCTTGCCGATCCTCTCCAGTTCTGTCAGGTTGGATGGTAAACTTGGTGGACAGCCATTTTTAGGTCTCTCCAGAGATGCTCATTGGGTTTAAGTCAGGGCTCTGGCTGGGCCATTCAAGAAGTTGTTGTCACAGAGTTGTTGTGAAGCCACTCTTTTGTTATTTTAGCTGTGTGCTTAGGGTATTTGTCTTGTTGGAAGGTAAACCTTCGGTTCAGTCTGAGGTCCTGAGCACTCTGGATAAGGGTTTCGTCCAGGATATCCCTGTACTTGGCCCCATTCATCTTTCCCTCGATCTTTCCCTCGATTGTCGTCCAGTCCCTGCAGCTGAAAAACACCCCCAAAGCATGATGCTGCCACCACCATGCTTCACTGTTGGGACTGTATTGACAGGTGATGAGCAGTGCCTGGTTTCTCCACACATACCGCTTAGAATTAAGGCCAAAAAGTTCTATCTTGGTCTCATCAGACCAGAGAATCTTATTTCTCACCATCTTGGAGTCCTTCAGGTGTTTTTTAGCAAACTTTCATGTGTCTTGCACTGAGGAGAGGCTTCCGTCGGGCCACTCTGCCATAAAGCCCCGACTGGTGGAGGGCTGCAGTGATGGTTGACTTTCTACAACTTTCTCCCATCTCCCGACTGCATCTCTGGAGCTCAGCCACAGTGATCTTTGGGTTCTTCTTTACCTCTCTCACCAAGGCTCTCCTCCCCCGATAGCTCAGTTTGGCTGTACGGGCCAGCTCTAGGAAGGGTTCTGGTCGTCCCAACCGTCTTCCATTTAAGGATTATGGAGGCCAATTTGCTCTTAGGAACCTTAAGTGCAGCAAATTTTTTTGTAACCTTGGCCAGATCTGTGCCTTGCCACAATTCTGTCTCTGAGCTCTTCAGGCAGTTCCTTTGACCTCATGATTCTCATTTGCTCTGACATGCACTGTGAGCTGTAAGGTCTTATATAGACAGGTGTGTGGCTTTCCTAATCAAGTCCAATCAGTATAATCAAACACAGCTGGACTCAAATGAAGGTGTAGAACCATCTCAAGGAGGGAAAAAAAAGATGATCAGAAGAAATGGACAGCACCTGATTAAATATACTTAGTACTTGAGATCTAATACTTAGGACCATGTGATATTTTTAGTTTTTCTTTTTTAATAAATCTGCAAATGTCAACAATTCCTGTGTTTTTCTGTCAATAGGGGTGCTGTGTGTACATTAATGAGGAAAAAAAATTAACTTAAATGATTTTAGCAAATGGCTGCAATATAACAAAGAGTGAAAAATTTAAGGGGGTCTGAATACTTTCCGTACCCACTGTACAGAACATATCTATGTACAGTGGGGGAAAAAAGTATTTAGTCGGCCACCAATTGGGCAAGTTCTCCCACTTAAAAAGATGAGAGAGGGTTGTAATTTTCATCATAGGTATACCTTAAGTATGAGAGACAAAATGAGAAAAAAACTCCAGAAAATCACATTGTAGGATTTTTAAAGAATTTTATTTGCAAATTATGGTGGAAAATAAGAATTTGGTAATAACAAAATTTCATCTCAATACTTTGTTATATACCCGTTGTTGGCAATGACAGAGGTCAAACGTTTTCTGTAAGTCTTCACAAGGTTTTCACACTGTTGTTGGTATTTTGGCCCATTCCTCCATGCATATCTCCTCTAGAGCAGTAATGTTTTGTGGCTGTCGCTGGGCAACACGGATTTTTCCAAAGATTTTCTATGGGGTTGAGACTGGCTAGGCCACTCCAGGACCTTGAAATGCTTCTTACGAAGCACTCCTTCGTTGCCCGGGCGGTGTGTTTTGGATCATTGTCATGCTGAAATACCCAGCCACGTTTCATCTTCAATGCCTTGCTGATGGAAGGAGGTTTTCACTCAAAATCTCACAATACATGGCCCCATTCATTCTTTCGTTTACACGGATCAGTCGTCCTGGTCCCTTTGCCCCAAAGCATGATGTTTCCACCCCATGCTTCACAGTAGGTATGGTGTTTCTTTGGATGCAACTCAGCATTCTTTCTCCTCCAAAAACGACAAGTTGAGTTTTTACCAAAAGTTATATTTTGGTTTCATCTGACCATATGACATTCTCCCAGTCCTCTTCTGGATCATCCAAATACTCTCTAGCAAACTTCAGACGGGCCTGGACATGTACTGCTTAAGCAGGGGGACACGTCTGGCACTGCAGGTTTTGAGTCCCTGGCGGCGCAGTGTGTTGGTAGCCTTTGTTACTTTGGTCCCAGTTTTCTGCAGGTCATTCACTAGGTCCCCCCTTGTGGTTCTGGGATTTTTGCTCACAGTTCTTGTGATCATTTTGGCCCCACGGGGTGAGATCTTGCGTGGAACCCCAGATCGAGGGAGATTATCAGTGGTCTTGTATGTCTTCCATTGTCTAATAATTGCTCCCACAGTTGATTACTTCACACCAAGCTGCTTACCTATTGCAAATTCAGTCTTCCCAGCCTGGTGCAGGACTACAATTTTGTTTCTGGTGTCCTTTGACAGCTCTTTGGTCTTGGCCAGGGTGGAGTTTGGAGTGTGACTGTTTGAGGTTGTGAACAGGTGTCTTTTATACTGATAACGAGTTCAAACTGATGCCATTAATACAGGTAACGGGTGGAGGACAGATGAGCCTCTTAAAGAAGTTGTTACAGGTTTGTGAGAGCCAGAAATCTTGCTTGTTTTGTAGGTGACCAAATACTTATTTTACTGAGGAATTTACCAATAAATTCTTTAAAAATCCTACAATGTGATTTTTCTGGATTTTTTTTTCCTCATTTTATCTCTCATAGTTGAGGTATACATATGAAGAAAATTACAGGCCTCTCTCATCTTTAAGTGGGAGAACTTGCACAATTGGTGGCTGACAATACTTTTTTTGCCCACTGTATAGTGCTACAATGATTAATCGATTAATCGCATCCAAAATAAAAAAGTTTTTGTTTACATAATATTTGTGTGTTCTGTGTATATTTATTATGTATATGTATAAATACACATACATGCATGTATATATTTTGAAAATATTGACATGTATTTGCATGTATATATTTATATTCATATAATTTATTTTATATATAAATATATTTAATATATATACATAACATATTTTTCTTAAATATATTCATGTATGTGTGTGTATTTATATACATATAAATATACACAGTACCCACACATATATCTTTACACAAAACTTTTTTTTGGATCTATTAATTGCTATTAATCTTTGGATAGCACTAAAATATAGAATATATATATAGTAAATATAATATAAAACAAACACAGCCCATATAATACATATTATTAAAATTTTTTATTTGATTTTTTATTTAATGCATTAATAATTGAGATGTGAGCTTGTGTTTAAAAGTTAAAACTGTGTCGTCTGTTTATGTTTAACGTGGGTTGAAATCCCTCAGCAAAAGCAAAAGTGAAACGCAATTCATGAGTGAAGCGTAAACGCGAGGGGACACTGGCCCATAAGACAAAATTAAAAGATTCAAATGAATGCAGATCAATGATCCATATGTCAACCTCAGCTGCAAAATCATCAGGAGAAATCAATTAGTCATGCCGCCGCATCTGAATAATATGCCAAACTATGCAATACGAAAAAGATGTGTAGTATGATATTTGCACATGAGCTCATTAAGCTGTATGTTTAATTTAGCGGGTGATAACTTCTGCTCACGAATTTGGGGTCAGTAAGAGGTTTGTTTTAAGAGGTTTTTTTATTTTAAAAGAAATTACAATTATTATATATATTTTTCTAAGAAATTTCAATAACTTTTTTTTTTTTAGTTTAAAAGTAATTGAAATTCATATCAATGCTTTAGTATGGATGCACTGCACGCATGTTCTCACGCAGTGAAAAACACATCGCAGAGCAAAGAGGAAACTGACAACGTGCCGAAAGTCAAGACAGAGCAGGTTACTTCTGATATGAAAAAAGGTCTCAGGACTCTCAGCTTTCAAATTTTGTAAACTTTTAAGAAATTCAAACAATAAATACAGTTAAAGGAATTCCTTGCTTATTGCCGTTACTGTGCAGCCAACAATCACATTTCACCCCTCCGCCCCCCACAATTATCTTTGGTTTTTTTTAAAAATTTTTATATTTAGTTATATTTAAAAAGTTTCAATTCAGTCGATCTTTTTAACCATGTTTTAACATGTGTTTTAACATGGATTTCTATGGAGACCGGCCGTAGCTGTCGGGCAAGATGGCGGATAGCAGCGGAAGCACATAATAGCCACGTTCTGATTGGTCAGTTCGCCTGTCAGTCAAGCTCCCTGCGAACGGTCAATTAAACCAACAACTGAAGCAATGAGGACCCGCACGCTAATATTACCTAAAGGAGTACTTTTCGGCACAAAGGACACCAAGGGGTCCCTTACCAAGGCCCAATCCCATTCTATTTTACCCCTCCACCACCCCTTCCCCTTGTCCCTTGAAAAGTGTCAGGGTAAGGGTGAAAATATTTCCCCTAGTATTGGGACTCCACTACTATCAGTCCACACGTCATTTATATTCGTCTAGCTCTACAATACACACCCTATACGGTGTCATTCAGCCTTTAATTAACGATCATATTAATGCGCTTGCTTACTGACACACACACACACACCACACACACACACACACACATATATATACTGAGATCGCGCAGCTCACACACATCCAGAGAAAAGAAGACTGTCAACGCTTGTGCCCCCACGCTTTTATTAATACAGTTTAAATACTGCATCGCAACATGTATATTTCCATCAACGATAGGATAAAATTGCTTTTTTTGAAGTAACTCAATCTAAAAAGATAAAGCGCAACTTTCTCCTTCTCTCTGAAATGTTGCTGGTGTCTTCTCATATGCTGGTCATCAGATATATAATATTGCTTCGAGATTAGTGGGATTTTGGTTTAGTTGCTTGGAATGCAATTTTTGGAGCATTCGCTCAAACCAAAAAACAATGTGGAAAAAGCATTCACGGCAGCCTCGGCTAACTCAGCCCAGATGGACGTTACAGCTGTGACCTAATTATTACAGAAAAGGGAAAATGACACCGCACTACAACAGTATTTGCGCAAACCAGTGCAACCGGTGTGAAAATCTGTATTTGAATGCCATTTTATGTGGTTCAGCAAGTTACAATTCTTCAGATAAACATACTTTGTGTCTTCGGCTGCTTTTATAGTCGTTTCTGCCTTGAATAATAATCGTACATTTGAAAATCTAGAGCAACGGCTTAATTCCAAATTAAAAGAGACATTAGTTGCACTTAAAATCTGAATGTCACGGCATTCTGTAACAATACATACACACCTGATTAAAAGACTTGGAGCAAAAATAATAAAGTGAAGAGAAAATCTATTGCAGATGTATGTGACCCTGGAGCACAAAACCAGCCATAAGGGTCATTTTTTCGAAATTGAGGTTTATACATCTCTGTATTTGAAAGCTGAATAAATAATCTTCCCATTGATGTATGGTTTGTTAGGATAGGACAATATTTGGCTGAGATACAACTATTTGAAAATCTGGAATCTGAGGGTGCAAAAAAAATCTAAATATTGAGAAAATCATCTTTAAAGTTGTTCAAATGAAGTTCTTAGCAATGCATATTACTAATCAAAAATTAAGTTTTGATATATTTACAGTAGGACATTTACTAAATATCTTCATGGAACATGATCTTTACTTAATATCCTAATGATTTTTGGCATAAAAGAAAAATCAATAATTTTGACCCATGCACTGTATTTCTGGCTATTTCTACAAATATACCCCAGCGACTTAACACTGCTTTTGTGCTCCAGGCTCACAAATACAACCATTTTGAGGTGATTAACCCTTTGTATTTCCCATGACAGAAACTCTGTCCCAGAGTCATGGAGGACAGGAGGCCACAGAAGTCATGTGACGAGGCCATTGGATCATTAGTGAGGCAGGAGTATGAGGCGGCAGCGGCTCACAGCACAGAGGCCCTGCTGGCCATCGGGCCCCAGACCCCGACCCCCAGCACGGCCTTCCTCCGAAAGCGTGCCCTGCTCTATCGCATAGCAGCACGACTCCAGCTGGTGAGGCTGCACGTCATAGCATAGAAACACATCCATGTTTTTCGTTTCTTTTATAGCTTTTCCTTTTTGTGGTGTTTATGAAGACGTAAGTGACAAAGCGACACAGAAGATCAGCTCATACCTACACTGCCGATCAGATATGCACCTTACAGACTTTTATTTACTGTTTATCACTGTTACTTAACCAAAAAAAAAGCCCACTTTAAAATAAAACTCCCATTTGTCTGGTGTTGTGTATTAATTTCCTGCCTTGTCTCTTTGCAAAAATCAACTACAGTGTTTTTAATGAAAAGATAAAACCATCATTTGAAGATGAGCTTGAGTGCAAACTCAATTGTTAGTCTCTAAACAACTAGGTTCAAGAGTCAAACAGCTATAAAGCTAGTGTCTGCCGAGTTTATTGTTTCAGGGATGTTTGCTGTGTCCTAAAGCTCTATGAAGTCAAAACATAAAGAAAAATGGTTATTATACAGGTCGAAGTTAATTTGCTGAGAAAATCTTCAGTGATCTTCTATTGATTTTTACAAGTAAATTTCAAAAACAAAGAGTAGTTTACATTATTGCTTTTTAAGTGCTCAAGTATGAATTAATGTGGACCTTTCACAGTGCCTATAATTTTCACTATAATTAGTTATTTTTACACCCCTTAGCTGACCCCTTAGATTAGGAGGGTGGAAAAGTAACAAACGATTTGTGCTTTTTTGATTCAACAGAAAGACTACGATCAGGCTGATGAAGACTGCAAGCATGGTAAGATGAAAAAACTAAAACAAACTATCATTATGCAAGATTTACCGCTGGCCACTGTTAGTACTTTTGGTGCTGTATGGTTCTTTCAGGCTGAACCGTTCATCTGTGTAAACGCTTTTTAAAGGGATAGTTCACCCAAAAATGAAAATTCTGTTATCATTTCCGTTCCAAACTTTTATGAATTTCCTCCTCCTGTTGAACATAAAAGAAGATATTTTGAAGAATGTTGGTAACCAAAAAGTTGACGGTAGCCATTGACTTCCATTATATGGAGGAGGAGGAAAAAAAACAGTGGAAGTCAATGGCTGCCGTTAACTGTCATAAAGAAGTTCATACAGGTTTGGAACAACACGAGGGTAATGATAACATAAGTTAAATTTTGGGGGGAGCTGTCCCTTTAATCTTTATTTATTTATTTATTTATCAATGCCATAATTTGCTCATCTCTAAAAAATAATTATATTGTAGTAGAAGTGTAAATAATCTTATTAACAATATGAAACATAAAATAGTATGATGTATCAAAATTGCGATGCCTGTGAAATTGGATAAAAGGCACTCAAGTAGAGCCATGCCTTTCATCAGACAGCTCAGGATTATGGGATGTCTCGTCTGTGTGTGTGCTGGTTTGATCACTTGGCTGTGTTGGTGTGTTTGTTCTCGTAGTGTTTGCTGAGGAGCTGGGGAAGGGAGATGGCAGTTTCAGGGCAGGTCTTCAGAGTATGCTGCTGGATGGAAGCTTACGGGAAGTGTGCAGTGTTCTCTCTAAAGCACTCTATGGAGAACCACTGGTAAACCAACTCACAATTCCTTTCCAAATGAGCTAGCTTGATGTATTGCGTTTCAAATTGACATCATGATATGCATCTCAGATTTGATCAGGCTTGTAAAAGCTTTTATATGGCTTTTAGTTAACTATCTACATTAGTTACTTTTAATGAAAGACATTTTGGATTATGCTGTAAACTTTACACTGTAAAACAACTTTAGTTTCTCTGTAAACTTCGATTTTTCTCCAAACCTTAGAGACGTTACAATTGGACTATAAACTTTTTAATTTTGCTCTAAACCTTACAATTTTCTTCCTCTCAACTTTAGGTGCTTTGAAAGCTTTACAGTTTTGCACTGAATTTTACATTTGTGCTGTAAACTTTGCATTTGCACTCTAAACGATAGTTTTGTTCTCAACTAAGTTTTCTGTAAGCTTTACTGTTTTTGTTCTAACGTTTACAGCTGTGCTGTAAACTACAGCTCTGTTCTAAACTATCAAATTTTGCTCTCAAACTTAGTTGCTTTGTAAAGTTTTACAGTTTCACTCCACAAAGTAGTGCTGTAAACTTTACACTGTTAAACAATTTTGCTCTCAACTTTAGTTTCTCTGTAAACTTCAGTTTTTCTCCAAACCTTAGAGACGTTTAAGATTTATTTTTGAGCAAGCTTTACAATTGGACAATAAACTTTAAATTTTGCTTTAAACCTTACAATTTTCTTCCTCTCAACTTTAGGTGCTCTGAAAGCTTTACAATTTTGTACAAAATTCTACAGTTTGTTATAAACTTTGCATTTGTGCTTTAAACTACAATTTTGTTCTCAGTTGTACAATTTTGCTCTCAACCAAGTTCCCTGTAAGCTTTACAATTTGCTTTTAACTTTTATAGTTAAACTATATAGCAAACTTTACAATTGCTCTGTAAACTTCAGATTTGCTAAACTTTACAATTGTGCATTCAGCTTTAGGGGCTCTGTAATCTTTACAATTAGCTTTTAACTTATATAGTTGTGCTGCAAACTTTACAATTGCTCTGTAAACTTCAGATTTGCTAAACTTTACAATTGTGTGTTCAGCTTTAGGAGCTCTGTAAGCTTTACAGTTTTGTTCTACATTTTATAGTTGTGCTGTTAACGTTATATTGTAAACTTCTTAACTTCTTACAAATGCAAAGTTTATAACAAACTGTAGAATTTTGTACAAAATTGTAAAGCTTTCAGAGCACCTAAAGTTGAGAGGAAGAAAATTGTAAGGTTTAAAGCAAATTTAAAGTTTATTGTCCAATTGTAAAGCTTGCTCAAAAATAAATCTTAAACGTCTCTAAGGTTTGGAGAAAAACTGAAGTTTACAGAGAAACTAAAGTTGAGAGCAAAATTGTTTAACAGTGTAAAGTTTACAGCACTACTTTGTGGAGTGAAACTGTAATCTTTACAATTTGCTTTTAACTTATATAGTTGTGCTGCAAACTTTACAATTGCTCTGTAAACTTCAGATTTGCTAAACTTTACAATTGTGTGTTCAGCTTTAGGAGCTCTGTAATCTTTACAATTTGCTTTTAACTTATATAGTTGTGCTGCAAACTTTACAATTGCTCTGTAAGCTTCAGATTTGCTAAACTTTACAATTGTGTGTTCAGCTTTAGGAGCTCTGTAATCTTTACAGTTTTGTTCTACATTTTATAGTTGTGCTGTTAACGTTATATTGTAAACTTCTTACCTTTTAATTTGCTAAAATTTACAAATGCATTTTGGTTGTCATAGAATGGGATCATGAATAAAGACATGACAAGACTGAAGAGGCTCCTCTCAGAAATAGAGGTCAGTTTGTCTTAATGTGATTGTTTCTTATATTACCCATTCTTAAAGGGGACACACACAGTTTCTGCCAGACTCATGTTAATATACCTATAGAGTAGTACTGCATCCTTCATATCGCCAAAGAGTCTTTAGTTTTATCAGATTAATAAAAGCCAGATACAGCTTTATGCTTCCCTCCAAAAACAGTCGAGCTCCTGGAGGTGTGCCGTGGGCGGAGCTAAAGAGTCCCGAGCACTCGCAGCTTTTGTGTGCGAGCTCTCCTCCGGGAGAAGTGCCCATACAAGGAATCCCGCCTTTTATGACGTCATACAGGGCCATACTCGAGAAAAAAACTTTCCGTAACTTATACGAGCCCTGAAGGAGTGTATTTGGCACAGAAATACTCCGTCATACGTCTAACTCGTGTTTTGAGACTTTGGTCTCGTTTAGCATGAGAAACCGACTCTTTTAATAGTGTGCATTAATAAAAATTGCATTAGACCTCCCCTTTAAAGGCTTTACGCACAGTCAGCATCACTTGCGTTTTCATTTCTCTGTGAAAACATTAACCCTTGCCTTCAAATGACTTTCAAGAACTAGTACCTCTCACCACAGCTTTTGTGCAAGAGACATGTTAGAGAATAGTGCGTGTGTTTGCGTATGAATCACAAGGGTGGTCTCAATTGCAGGCTGTGAGGAGTGAAATGGCATCAGAGTTGGTTGAAGAGAACGAGGAGGGTGAGTTCCACTTCAGCTTCACAATGCATCCAGGATCCTTTTTCATCTCTGATATTCTAGCTCTTATGTGAGCTTGGGTGTTTGCACTGACACGCTATCTATCAGTCTTTCCTCTTTCTTTCTTTGTGATGTTCTCTGGACAGATGTTCAGGAAGGCTGGCAGTTTCGTCCTCCTCCTCGAGGGGTCACTAGTAGTGAGGAGTACACATTGTGTAAAAGGTACACTAGTCCTGTCAGCAAATAGAGTTGATTTTCAGCACTGCTTTCTTTGTTGATGGATTGTAATGTGCTGTTTTGCTGGTTACTGTTAGGTTTTTAGAGCAGGGTCTGTGCCGGTACGGAGCTCAGTGCACCTCGGCTCACTCTCAGGAGGAGCTGACAGAATGGCAACGGCGCTACGCCTCCCGACTCATCCGCCTCAAACAGCAGCAGGAGGGCAAGCACTTCACCGAGAACTACATGGAGGTTCTCATCGAGAAATGGATCAACTCCCTCACGCCGGAGAGAGTGGTACAGTCCTCTTGAAAGAATATCTAACAGTTCACTAGAGCACTATTAAGCTACAGCCAGCTTACTAAAGGCAAAATAAAGTAGTGATGCACTGAAATCTCATTGAAATACATTTTTGGTATCGGCAGGAAGTTTGGATGGCTGAAATTGACCAAAACGGTGTCGTTTAATTAGCGCAATATCGATTTCACGTTTTGAATCGGTTTTCATTTTAATGAACCAAGATCTTTTAAGTCTATGCTATTTTCATGCGTGAACCTCTTGTTTGTGGAGACCTGCCATCCATTAATCGCAATAAGCTTTGTGCTTTGTTACTTTTGATATGAAACAAAGTCTCAGCTTTCAAATCCTGTCAGTTTGATCACAAAGTTCAACCAAAAACTTTTGACACTCTTTGTGGCGTAACAGATCAGTGTAGCCACATCAGTACATCTTCGTCTCTTCCTCTTTATTACTAGTTATAGCACAAAATAAACATGAATGAACATCAGAAGGAATGTTAAAAGAACCAGTACAACTTTATGAAATCTATCATGTAATCGCTGAATCAGTGTTAATAAAACTGCTTGTAAACAATGTAATGTAATGTTACATTTACCTCAGGAAAGCCATTCAGCGTCCATAAACTTTTTAGTTAGCTGAAAAAAAATCAATTTTCAAATTTTTTTAAACTAAATATATGCACTATATTTCATATTCATATATAACCAGTTGTCTTTATTATCTAATATGAAATAATGTAATAAATTATTACAGCCTGTGTTGAAATGTTTATATTTCAGCAATGTATTGCAGTAGAAACTAGATGTAACGATTATCGGTTTGACGATAAATCATGATAAAATTCCCCACGGTTAGTATTACTGTTTCATATTTGAATTCTCATTAAAATCGTATTCGATTACCGCGATTTGAACAACTCTGGATAAATAAATATTGTCCAGCATAAAGCACAGTTTTAAGTAACAGTAGTTTCGATTTGTGTGAAAACATGGAGGAAAAGCTGGGAGGTTTTAAAGAGTGCTAAGGGAATTATACAAAAACGAATATACGAATGAATTAATTATTTGAATGTACCTTTGAAGGTTCTGACTGTCTCATTCAATGCTAACGCTTCCGGTTTGCCAGTATGTGGGAAAGGAGACCAGAGGCCTTTTTTTTTTTTTTTGAGTGTACGTCACTGGAGGAGAAGCTTCACTATGCTGAGTAAACAGCTTTTTAGAGGAAACAGCTTATCATTTAATGAATCGACAGCCTATCAGCTAATCTTCAACATGTTTTACACTAAACAATAATTTTGTATTTAACTATTTTTAGAGTTTACCACGAAAAGAATGCTGTTTTATAGGAGAAGTCACTGACTTTTTGCGACATGTGGGATTCAGCTTACGGCATTTCTCATTCATTCCTATGGTATCCGTAAACGGCGAATGAATGTCGCACAACTTGAAATTGAATGACGTCAAGGCTGTAATGTGATTGGCTAAGTAGGGCTGGACGAAATGGCCAAAATTTATATCACGATATATTTCTTAATTTCGGTCGATACGATATAATTCCGATATCGATATGAACACTATTAAAAAAGCCTCATAAAAATGGCCAAGAACGGACACAAAAGTTGTCTGTACCTACAAACTTATGAAAAATAAATTTGCCAACTCTATGAAACCTACTCCTATAAAACCATATAATATTTTAGAAAAGAAAAACAGCACAAATAAATTAATGTTAACCTTTTATTTGTATTTAGCTTTCATACAAACAAGAAATTTGAAATCACTGTCAAATAAATCTCAGTCTCTCCTTATTAATATTAATATTTTTTACTTCAAACTATAGGCTAACATACCAGTCAAAAGTTTTTGAACAGTAAGATTTTTAATGTTTTTTAAAGAATTCTCTTCTGCTGACCAAGCCTGCATTTATTTGATCCAAAATACAGCAAAAACAGTAAAATTGTGAAATATTATTACAATTTTAAAATAACTGTTTTCTATATGAAAATATTATTTATTCCGTGATTTTCAAAGCAGAGCTTTAGCATCATTACGCCAGTCACAAGATCCTTCAGAAATCACTCTAAGATTCTGATTTGATGCTCCAGAAACATTTCTTATTATGATTGTTTGAAAACAGCCGAGTAATTGTCAGGTCGTTGTGATAGAAAGTTTCAGAAGAACAGCATTTATCTGAAATCGAAATCTTTTGTAACATTCTAAATGTCTTTATCATCACTTTTGGTCAATTTAAAACATCCTTGCTAAATGTAAGTAATAATTTCTATAATATATATTTTAAAAAGAGCTTTTGAATGGTAGTGTATAATGTTACAAAAGCTTTATAATTTCAGATAGATGCTAATCTTTGGATCTTTATTTCATCAAAGAATCCTGAAAAAATTTATAAATATTGTTTTAAATATTGATAATCAGCAGATCAGCGTATTAAAATGATTGCTGAAGGAGCTGTGCCGAAGACGGGAGTATATGCGGAAAAGTTAGCTTTGATCACTGATAATGTACATTTGAAAATATATTTAAAATAGCAAGCATACTTTTAAATAGTAAAATATTTTTAAAATGTCTGCTTTTGGGTGGCATTTTGGATCCAATAATTGCAGGCTTGGTGAGCAGAAGATAATTTTTTAAGAAACATTAAAAATCTTGCAGTTTTTTTAACCTTTGACTGTAGTGTAGGCTGATTCTTCTTCTAGATTGAAACGTGCATTAACCAGGATAACGAGTATGAAACTTGCTCCGAGTTGCTTCAGAAAACAAAATAATAGAGCAACAACAAAAGCATGTTGTTGGAAATTGGTTTATTATTGAAAATGCAAACTGATTTTCTGCCAGCAGGAGGCGCTGTGAGAGCTGTGGAACTAGCGGTTTCTCCAGTGATGGCTGTAAACATGAACGCTACTTTATCAGATAAAAATGCCATCTAAACTTTTCTGAAGACAGTTGGTTCCTTTCAGAGATTCATTCATATAAAACACCCGCAACATTTTTTGATTTTGAAATGTGTAGTGCTCATGTTTATTCAACGAAATCAAACGCCTCAAATAAATTAATGTATGGGAAACACTGGTAATGTATATCGAAATATCGGAATGTGTTTAAAAATCATATCACCATTACTGAAAAAAAAAATATTGCGATACATATTAATATTGAATTATTGTCCAGCCCTATTATTAAGGCACACGTGATCCATGTTGACCGTTATGCTTTCTCCAATAGTAAGTAATACAGACCCTCTTATCTCCCTATATTAGACATCTCTGGAATTGTCGTACTGCTTGCTTTGTCCACGGAGGTTATGGGAAACAGCTCTAATTCTGCTTTTTCATAAGCGCCACCTGCTGTCAGCGAGCGGATTTACAGAGACTTATATTTTACATTCAGCCTGTGTGCAGTTTTTGTCTGGCCAGAAAATTGACTGAATTTGCACGCCCTGCTGTAAATTGAGCAGTTGATGAAAAACAAGCGTATGTGGATTCTACACATGTACCCAATTTGAAGAAGTCAGCTAGAAGGAGGTAGGGAGCAGATAAAATTCATATAATCATTTATTAATCAATTATCGTTTTGACTTATATCTTTTCTTTATTTAAGGGCTGAAATGTGAGGTTTACCATTTTATTAAACTTTGTAAAAACTTTATTTGAACGTTTCGTACATGCTATTAGATAAACTGTTGTCAGTCATGTTGTCATTTAAAATCCAGACATAATTTGTAATGTTATTGTTTTAGAGTTTGTTAAGTAATTTTATTTA
Organism: Sinocyclocheilus anophthalmus; assembly: GCA_018155175.1. Taxonomy (NCBI): domain Eukaryota; kingdom Metazoa; phylum Chordata; class Actinopteri; order Cypriniformes; family Cyprinidae; genus Sinocyclocheilus; species Sinocyclocheilus anophthalmus. The sequence continues at coordinate 253,027 of JADLZN010004669.1, forward strand.
TTGTTTGTTGATTTTAAATATAAAATTGTGGTGAAGTGATTTATGTGTCAGTACTTTAACATCTCCAGCACATTTGAACAACACCGAGGGGGTGATAATACGATGAGCATTTTGGTCACGATACTCATGATAAGAAAATGTCATACCGGTTTCAGCGCCTATTACAACATATATTAGTCAAAGGTTTAATAAAAAACGCCTTCTGTTAAAAAGCTTTATGTATTAAAGGGAGGATTCGATTTCTGAGAGGCTAGCAATCGCAAGCTAGCTTTGAAAGCATAAGATCCCCCCTCCTGGCGAATCATTCTCCAAAGCCACGCCTCCTCCAAAACACATTACCGTACAAAGCGCTTAACATTACAATAATAACGGTCTGCAATAGCGTAATGGAACAGGTAGGACTGCCTATCGTAGCCCCTTGACCGAGGAATATGATTGGACAAACATTTTATGGTCCTACTCCTTCCACAGACGATATAAATACATATCAATACATTTTAGACCACTTAACTTAGTGATTGCCATCAGAATGTTAAGAGACTTTCAACCAGCATAACAAAAAACATTTTTGAACCAAATCACCGACTCTGCTTTTAAGTCTGTTTGACTAATTGATTATTAAATAAACTTTGTTTTCAGGTAAAGTTTTTTGGTTTATTTTGGTGCATTACTACTCTGAAGTCTGCAAGGGCTGTCAAAATGTCTGAAAAACTAAATTGGAATTTTGTACTTAAATATTATCAATATTCGAATTATATTTGAATTTAAAAGGCATAATTTCAGTTAGGGGGGAAAAAAGCTTTTGGCTTCTCTCTGCTGAGGCAACAAGAGGGCGCATCGAGCTAAATATTACTGCACGTTTATTCAAAGCATAAGATAAAATGACTATTTGTGAAAAAAGTGCATAATGTTAAAATAATGTTTATAAACCAATTATAATTAAAGTTGCTTAAACAATTAGAAACAAAACAGAATCATGCATGTATGTACAGTATAGTTTAATACAAAGGACCCAAAACCAATCACAAAGAGTACTTTCTTCATTTAAAAACTTGAGATACAGTGGGATGGGGAAAAACCGCCATAAAGTCTTGAGACACGTTTTTAAAAAGTTGAACTTGCATTACTTTTACATGGCTTTCTAAACATGCGGCTCTCTTGTGCGAGATGCGAGTGCAATGGTGATAGACATCCCTCTAGAAAATGCGCGAAATATGCTTTCTGTGTGAACGGCTTTGTTTCAGTTTTGACGTAAACAACATCTTTCTTTATTGATTGTTCTCTTTTTCCGCAATATTTTGAATGAACAATGTAGCAGCGTATGTTTACAGAAAGAATGTTTTGACATACTGTGGCCCTGTACAGTCAATGCAGTCAGAAGCGGTGAGCTTTTGCGGATGCTGCTGCTCGTCTGTTGATTTAATGGTTTGTCGTGTCGTGCAGATGAATGACTGTGTGGATGGAGTTACGGTGGAGCACAGCTCAGATCTCTCAATTACCGTCAACACCAAGAAATCATCACACTCTTGGACGTTCACACTCTTCTGCAAGGTTTGGACAATCTAGCCTCTCTTTTCACAAGCCACAGTGTGTTTGAAGAAAATATCTTTGCGTTAGTGTTCAAATCTGATAATGTATTCAAAGTTAGTCAATGCAAAATCAATTAACTTTGACACTCGTTCGTATTGTGCATGTTATTTTTTAAGCTATTAAAGATTTTATAAAGAATAGCAAATAATGATTTGCTATAGTATTTTTCTTCATTGAATTTCCTATTTCCTGCTTGTGGCATTAACACGGGCCTGTGTTGAATTTAAAGCCTTAGAAATTGTTAGTGATCTTGGAAAAGGATTTGAATCTCTAGGCTAATACAAACAGGAATTTGTTTTGTCACAAACAGCCGGTCCGTACGCTACACCGGATCGCTCTGCTTTACGATGCCAACCGGCCACATTTCTCCATCACGGCGGTCTCGGCCGGGGACGCGTCTACCCAGGTGCCCCAGGGGGTGTGTGAGGGCGGCTGTCAGGAGTGGAGCGTGGCTGGCCTGGTGCAGAACGGCTTGGACCACTGCGTTTACACTGTGGTGGTCTCCTTCAGCACGGAGATCTTCGGAACCTTCCGGCAGACTGTGGTTTTTGATTTTGGCTCTGAGCCCGTGCTCATGCAGCGAGTGATGGTGGACGCCGCCTCCATTGAAGGTAGGACACTGTGGGAAAATGCTTAAAAGTTACGTGTTAAAAAATTGAAAAAACCTCGTGGTTTCAAGCGAGCAGGACTTTTGATTCTTTTGTGGAAAAGACAAAAGAACATTTTAGAGGGTTCATGCTGTTATTTATTTATTTTGTGTTCATACAATGAAAGTCAATAATTATTTTAAAGCTCCAAAAATAACAAAAAGGCACCAAGTCAAGTGCCTTCTGCTGAAAATTTTCTATTGCAGCAAAGTAAGGAACCCTGCAACACACCTATTCTAACTAACTAACCTATATATGTATATGTGACCATGGACCACAAAACCAGTCATAAGGGTCAAATTTTCAAAATTGATATTTATACATCAACTGAAAGCTGCATAAATAAGTTTTCCATTGATGTATGGTTTGTTAGGATAGGACAATATTTGGCCGAGATACAACTATTTGAAAATCTGGAATCTGAGGGTGCAAATAAATCTAAATATTGAGAAAATCATCTTTAAATTTGTCCAAATGAAGTTCTTAGCAATGCATATTACTAATCAAAAATTAAGTTTTGATATATTTACAGTAGGACATTTACAAAATATCTTCATGGAACATGATCTTTACTTAATATCCTAATGATTTTTGGCATAAAAGAAAAATTTATAATTTTGACCCATACAATGTATTGTTGGCTATTGCTACAAATATCCCCCAGCGACTTAAGACTGCTTTTGTGCTCCAGGGTCACATATAAACGTCAGGCACTTTATTCCACGTCTTCTAATGCCATAGTATAGCTTTATGTGAGGCACAGAACTTCTGCTAAGTATCTCCTCTATTTTTTTTATCAAATATATGCCTCCCCAGAGATCCTAACTGCATGCATATCAGTATATTGTCAAATATAGATCAGCATTTCCATCATCCACTACCCATAATCCCACAGATCTGGAGCACTTGATGCAGGCGCGACAGCAGCTCCTGATGACGGCTAAGCGCTGGGACTCGTCATGCAAAACCATCGTGGAGTTTGTCCCGAATGAAAACATGGATCTAGAGCGCAGTCTACTGACCCGCTACCAGATCCCCCTCTCTGCAGACCAGCTCTTCACCCAGTCTGTGCTGGACAAAACCCTCACCAGAGACAATTACCAGCCCCGCCTGCACGACCTGCTCTACATCGAGGAGATCGCTCAGTACAAAGAAGTCAGCAAGTGAGTAGTCTCAGAGTCTGGTCCACAAGAGTGGCTCTCCGACCGATGTGTAAAGCAACCAGTTGTAGATCACGTTTATAATGTAGAGGTAATTATAAAGTTGACAGTAGCACCGTAATATCAGGATGCAACAGTGTTGTAACTTTAACTAATAATAGTGGAATGTCTCAGTGGAATGTTATATATGTTACATGAATATAAAAGCATCCAAAAGTAACAATTACTTACGGAACTCAGAAGTCATTTGGGTATGTATAAGTTCTGCAGAAGGATAACCTGTTTACATGCTACATTCAAAAGAAAGATTTGATGCAGTAAACCTGCGTACTGACTAAACTTAGTCGGATCTTCTAGTTTTTCCTAATAAGGGCTCATATTTACAGCCTGTTCATTTGTAAATGCAACTTTGTTTGCTGAAGAGGTGATAAAAGGTGTGCACCCGGACATCTGGAAATTGCAGACTGGAGCTTTTAGTTTCACTGACTTTTGCACGAGTCTTCAATATGCATCAAATTTCATATCGTTTCTTGATTAAGTCTATATAATGAAATATTCTTCTATAATCTTTAATAATAATTCCTATTTGTTACCACTAGAGGTCGTTGGTGGCCTTTTTGAAAAAGCAAGTGAGCGTTTGTGGAAGTAAAATTATTCTTCTTTTCATTTATTTTGAGAAATAAGGGGTTTCAAATCACATTTGTTGTTAAATATTGTGATTTAATTATTGATATATTATTCTTCCTTTAGTAATATTTCCTGACATGTAAACTGAGGTCAGTAGTTGGCAGACAGTAACTGGTGCAACCAACATTGCTTTCCTAAAAGTGCTGCTTTTTTCTCAGGTTCAACATCAAGGTGAACCTGCAGCTGGTGACGAGCTTTATGTTGACTGGCATTTCTGGAGGCGCCAAGTACGCTCAGAACGGACAGCTGTTTGCACGCTTCAAGCTGACAGAGACGCTGTCTGAAGATACGCTGGCTGGGCGTCTAGTCATGACAAAGGTCAACTCTGTGCTGCTGCTGCCTGTCTTTAAGGAGCGGATGGGTCAGAACCAGCCAGCTGGAGCCAAGGAACGTGTGTACGAGGCCCTGATTGAGGAAAAGACGAAAGACTACATCTTTCTGCGGGTCTGTAAGGACTGCTGTGATGAGCTAGGACTGGTGTCGGATCAGGAGCTGCAGGTACGTTATGACATTATTCAAAAAGACCTCCCGTATGCTAATTATGTTATAAAAAATAGCCAGTTTACACCCAAGCATATCAACGCCCTAGCTACCAGCCAGAACTTCCAATAATATATATTCCATCTCCTATAAACCAGCCAGAACACCGTAGCCTAGCAACACCCTAGAAACCAGCGAGAACGCCTTAACAACTTTACCGTCTCCTATAAATGAGCCAAAACACCCTAGCCTATCAACGCCCTAGAAATGCATAGCAACCTGCCAGAACACCTTAGAGACCAACTAGCAATGCTTTGCCAACCCACCATAGCAACTTATGTAATCTCCTGTAAACTAGCTAGAACACCCTAGCTTTCAGCAAGATTACCCCAATTTAACAACGCCCTAGCAACCATCCAAACAAACTGTAACCTCTGTTGACTTCTATAAACCGGCTAGAATACCGTAGCAACCTGCAGAACAACGCACTAGTAATGCCCCAGTTAAACAACCCACCACAACACCCTGGCAACTTAGAACTGTTTCCTCAGATACTAGCTAGAACATCCTAGCCTAACAACACCCTAGCAACCAACCAGTTTATCCTAGCAACCTCTGTTAACACCTGTCAGCCACCCAGAACACCCTAGCAATGGCCTAGTGAGCCACCAGAACTAGGGTTGGGTATCGTTGTTTTTGTATTTTTTTCCGATATCGGTGCCAAATCGATACTTTTAAAATGGTTCCAGTGTCTGAACCGATACTTATTAAAAAAATAAATAAATAAAAATTTTCCCCAAAAATGATGGATTGGCCATTCATACTGGACGGCAGAGGGTGCCCTCCCACAGAAAACCACAATCCACAGCAGCCCTCCAGGAAATCCTATATGACACAGCATTCTCTTTCGCTGTATAAACGGAGTAAACAGAACATATAAACATTTTGAATGATAAAACAAAGACAATAAACACTCGACTGCGACACTATAGTTTATCTGTGTTATTAAAGCCATCTCTGGTATTTTCATAATTAAGTATATTTATAATCCATTGCTAATCAATGTAATATTTTTAAAGTAGCCTATGGAACATATTTTCTGCCTCGTTCTGTGACAAGAAGCCTCATCAGATCACAAAAGGAAGCATGTGACTGGTGTTGTGGAGTAAAAAGGTTATGTTCTCTTTTGTTGGACAACAGGTTTAGAAAAGTGAATACTAGGGAAGTTTAGCTTTAGGCATTTTAATTTAAGCATGTTTAGCTTAGTTAACGGAAGGCTACCTGCTGCCATCAGAGCAAGTGTAATTACTGCATTCACGCGCTCCTAGGATGCTCTCATTTCCCGAGTTGTACCATATTGGTACCGGGTTTCGGTACCCAACCCTAACCAGAACCCCCTAGCAACTTCTGTAGTTTATTATAAACTAGCCAGAATGCCCTAGCAACAAGCTAGCGACCATCCAAAAACCCTAGTAACCACTATCAACTCCTATAAACTAGAATACCCTAGCCTAACAACCAGCCAGAACATGCTAACGACCCCCCTTAGTAATGCCTTGGCAGAAGACTCTAACAACTGCTGTCTTCTCATAGAAACCATCCAGAACAACCAAGTCTATCGATGCCCTAGCAACTTCTGTTAACACCTTAACAACCAGCCAGAACACCCTAGCAGTGTATAGTAACCAGCCAGAACACCTTAGAAACCAATTAGTGACGCCCTAGCAACCCACCAAAACACCCTAGCAACCACCTGGGGCCTACATGCTTGAAATTCACCTCTCCAAGAACTACATTAGACATTTAACCTTCAAGCTGTTAAACCTTTCAAGTAAACTTTAGTCTATATTTACGGTTTCTCGTCAAGCTTCTCGCCTCTAGTTACTTGCTGGAAAAGACGTTAATTGGTTGATGTCTGTGTTGATGTAAACGTTGAAGAGTTTTAGACTGTTTTCTACTTGTTGTGTACAGTCTCAGTTGTCTTGTCATAGAGAGACGTGCCAGAGATATGTAGTGGAATTAGTTTAAGCAGCATACGCCATTTGCAATTGTAAATTGAATTGCGATGGTAGAAACCCCAGAGACTTTTGTCAAAAGGCAAGACGCTGTCAGCAAGCAGGCTGCCCTACAAAGAGCGGGATTTGGCCTACTTTACCCTCTTTACTCCGTCTAACAGATCCTATTTATCACTGTGCCCGGCAGCATAACACGCACTCTCTCTCTCACTGTATTTAAATAGTGTCGAATCCTTTGTCTCGCAGAATCCCTGTGTGGGCTTGGGTTTTGTGTCGCCATATATGAATAATTTGACACGGTTCCTTAAATGATTGCAAAATTGTCCCAGAACATTTCAAGCCATACGTGGGATGATAATGGATTAATTCTAATGCTGTGCAGGGTTGGGGTGTAACGGAATACATGTACTCAGGATACAAAAAACTGATAAAATTATCAGGGCAGCGCTAACAACACGTTTTGTGCATCAGGTAGTAGGGCTGTGCGATTTGGGGAATAATCTAATTGCGATTTTTTTATTTTTTTTTTACAGATATTGCGATTTGATTTGCGATTTTAAATTGGCAAAGTCAAGCTTCAGCTCAATATTGTCAATAATGTGCAGCACAGTATGGGTATCATTACCCTGCTGAAAAAAACAATAGAAACCATCACAGAAATTCTTATAGTTTCCATTAAACCATTACACAATTCCTTTTTGTTTTGTGCATTATTCCAATAGGAATTACTGTTGTTTTATTGGTTGCCATCTGCCAGATTACATATCACCAATAGAATCCATCAAATAGACAGCGTTATAGTTTACATTAAAACAAAACAAATTCCCATTATAACCTGAAATGCATTAAATTTGTTGTTTTTTGGGAGGGGTTCTATTGTTTTTTTTTTTAGCAGGCAAGATTATAATGGTATAACTACTTTTACAGAATTAACTTAATTACTGAATTTCACAGAAAATATTTGTTTATTTTTTATAAATAAAGAACTGTATTTCTTAAGTAAATTATTAAAGTGTTACATATGTTACATAGGCTGATTATTCATTTGAAGTATTTGGGATTTTAAAAGCAAGTGGAAAATGTGCTGAATGTTTCATTTAATCCAAGTGAAATTAGCAAGCATTTAGACTGAATTTACATTCGTTTTAAACGCGGAGCCAGGCGTGAGTCGACACAGGTTGCACGCGTGCGTCAAGCCTCGTCCAAACTGCCAGATGCGCTCGTGGAGACTAGCGGTGGAGCCGGGTGCGAGTGTAAACGAGCATTACGAGACAGGCTGCGTGAGTGCGGCAAGCATGAACGGCTCGTCCGTGACGCGTGGGGCAGAGAGAAGCGAGTATTAGAAGCATTCACAGACACAGGCTGTGTGTGCACTCTTCTGAATTGGGAATAGCGAACATGCATCATAAACTTATTTCAAATTAATCTGTTGGGGAGATAAAATGTTTAAGATAACGTTCACGTACTAACAAAGACATCTAAGAATGTGTCTTTTATTCTTCAGTACTGAAAACAGAACCGAGAAGGGAGCTCTTGATATGCGCTGTGACGCAGCTCTTTTTTTACTCTATTGTTCGTTGTCTGTCATTTCGAATCTTAAGTTGCATATGTTTTTTTTTTAGTTTTAATTTGCCTAACTATCGATCTGACCCAGTAGACGCCATAGTCCCACTCTGTCTCTCTCCCGGTTTCCGTGTTTTTTTTTTTTATGGTGGGTGTTTACGCAGTTGGCTAGAGCAGTGCTGATTGGGGAGAACGGAGGTGCACTCACTCTATTGGTTAGTAAGACTGCCACTCAAGGCTGGCAGTCATGCATATGTTCTGGAACAGAGTAATATCGCGTCCACATAGCAGGATTTGCGATTAGGAAATTGCAACGTCTCAAATCGCGATTTCGATGCGATTTCGATTAATCGCACAGCCCTAACAGGTAGTTTATATCTTGCATCATATAAATATAAGTATTTTTGATGATATTGCTTTTACTTGACCATATTTAACATATTGCTTTTACTTGACCATATTTACATATGTGACCGTGAAGGAATCCAAAAGTAATCCGATTACATTACTTTCATATTGCGGTGCTTGGATTACGTTACTGAATACTTTTTTCGTTAAAGGGGTCATATGATGCTTTTTTTAAAGATTATTATTTTGTGTATTTGGTGTAACAGAATATGTTGACATGCAAAAAACACATAATTTTTTTCAAATAATGTACATTATTGTATGTCCTCTATGCCCCGCCTTTCTCAAATGCTTGGTTTTCTACAAAGTCCCTCCTTCCGACAAGCGCAGTCTGCTCTGATTGGCCAGCTGACCCAGTGCATTGTGATTGGCCGAACACCGCAAGCACTCGTCGGAAATGTAACGCCCCTTACCATAATCGCGAGCTTCATCTTTCAAAATAAATGTAAAGACAGAGCCCGAAAGGGGAACAGAGTCGCGTGACAGACACAGTGATGAAGCTGGTATGTGTTTGCAGTACACAAGCCACGGTTAAGACAGCTGACTCCACTGTGATGTCGCTGCTCTCTCTCTCTCTTCTCTCTCTCTCTCCCCGCTCTTCTCTCTCTCTCTCTCTCACATCACAGCCACACCGTGGGCACAAAACTCTGCATTTGAACAGTCAATAGCAAATACTTAACTAATAACAAAACATACTTACAGTTGCTTATTCAGAAGCGCCAGATTGTCATAGCAAAGTCAGAATGACCTCCTCTCCTAGGTTCACGAAACGGTTGTCCATAAAATGCATTGCTGTTCTGTTGTAAGTCATCTTAAAGATTCCTAAATGCATCTACTTTCGGAAGGCCAAATAAAGTGCTTTGCTTTCGTCTAGAAACACCACGTCTCCCTGACATGGCTGCTTCAACACACCTGCTGTTACTGAACCACGCCTTCTTTCTTTGCGTGCACATTTTGGCGCATTATGCAAATATTCCCACATAATGAGGTAGATATGTGGGGCGTGTTAGAACGAGCCGGTTTAGGGGTGTGTGGCAGAGTCTTAACTTTGATAAATAATATCTCTTTGGTTTTTGAGACTTTAGTCTTTGCAACTTCAGGGATCTTATCTATGCACAATCAGCTTGTAACACGCCAAAAGAGAAAGGACTTGAAATCACATCATATGACCCCTTTAAGTAATTTGTAACTGTAGCGGAATATATTTTTAAAGTAACCCTCCCAAGCCTGATGCTGTGTATCAAATACGGACCAAAAGGTCTTAAAAATCACCATTTTCTTAATCATCTAGAAATGAGAATTATGTCATTTACTCGCCCGCAGGTCATTCGAAGCCTATATGAATTATTTTCTTCTGTGAAAGCGATATCTCCAAAGTGTTAGTCCATAAGACTTTAGTGCTGTATTCAAAGTCTTCTGAAACCATGTTTTTTGCAGTTTTATCATTAAAATTGTTTATTTTACAGTGTCTATTGAAAACCATTCCTTTAAAAGACATTTTCAATCGTCTGCTAGATGTGTTGTCTGTAGCACATGGCAGGCGCTGCTAGAAAAGAGTGCGCAAATAAATACAGAAAGTCTTGGCAGAGTCTGTTTGAACAGCAGGTGTGTTTGTGTGTGTTTGGATGCAAGGTGGAGCTGCAGTTTCAGCTGAACAGGCTTCCTCTGTGTGAGATGCACTATGCTCTGGATCGCGTCCGCGATAGCAGTATCCTGTTTCCAGATGTCAGCCTCACTCCCACAATCCCCTGGAGTCCCAACAGGTACGAGCACACACAAAGACCCAAACGAGTTTTACACGCAAATACACGCATCTGGAGATCTGCTTGCAGTAGTTCCTTGTCTAACAAAGACTCTCTTGGCTTTATAAGCACCTAAAATGACAGAGGACATGAATAATATCTGCTTGTCCTGCAGCACTGGTTCACTCACAGATGTCTTTGTTTGTGTGAGCGGTGCATTTGTAGCCAGTGTGTAAGTTCTTCTGCCTCGCTGCCACAGGCAGTGGGATGAACAGCTGGATCCCCGTCTAAATGCCAAGCAGAAGGAGGCTATTCTGGCCATCACCACCCCCCTCTCCATCAACCTCCCGCCGGTGCTCATCATCGGACCCTACGGCACAGGCAAGACCTTCACGCTGGCCCAGGCTGTCAAACACATCCTCAAGCAGCCTGAGACACGGTAAGCAGGAAAACTTGCGTTGCAGGGTCAGCCTTAAAGGAATTTGCCATAGAAAATAATTTCCAGTCATCCCACAATATGTGAAAAACAAACAAGAAACGCATTTACAGGAGTTTTCATTTTGCTATCAAATACTGATGGAAAATAACTTTTTTTCCATGACTAAGGCGAGACGAAAAGAGATGAGGTCATTACACAATAACTGTGACAATATCAAATTGCAATATGGTTGATGGAAAAAGAAGAGACTAAAATATAGTTTAAAAAATAAAAACACTCTATCCAAACCTCTGTCTATATGTGACCCTGGACCACAAAACCAGTCTTAAGTGTCAATTTTTCAGATGATTATGAAACTAGTGTGAAAGAATTGCTTACTGACCTTGTTTTGGACAGTTCTACCTTTAAACCCCATAGACTTCCATTGTAAGTGGAAAACATGTTTGTGTGTGTTTTGAGAAACAAATTGAATTTTCCTGCTGGTGAACACCGCATTGTTGTCCAAGGAGCTTAACTTGTATCGACCAAACTTCCTTGCTAATCATGAGGAATGTCTATGAAGAACATAGCATAAGTAATTTTGTTGTTGTTGTTTTTTTGTCCTGCTTTAAGCAGCTTTGGCTTAAAGAGTGCTAATGACGGTTGTTCTCTCTTTGTTTCAGGGTTCTGATCTGTACACATTCAAACAGTGCAGCAGATCTGTACATTAAAGATTACCTTCATCCATACGTGGAGGCAGGCAATCCTCACTCCCAACACCAAAAAAACCCCGCTCAGGTTAACCTCGCTGCATTGGTTGGCACTGTCATTGTTTTGCTACATCAAAAACGAAAATAAACGAATAATAATTAAATTAAAAATAATGACTAACTGCCTCACCTCACTCTTCTCGTCTGTCTCGCCTCACCTCACTCTTCTCGTCTCTCGCCTCAACTCACTCTTCCCGCAACTAACTGAAAATAAGTTTACATTGAAGTACTAAAGCTAAAGCTGAAATAAATATAAGCTAGGGTTGTGACGGTGAGGAAATTCTCCCACCAGTTAATCGACGTGTGACAACACCTGTAATACCGTGGGGCTGTTCCCTCTTTTCCTCGCTTTTAATGGCTTGGTAAAGCGGCGGTTCGCTTTACTTCACTTTCAAATAGCGGCAATTTGGCGTAAAGCAATTGTTAGTTTTTAGTTCGTTTGAATTTTCGCTCTTTTCCTCTGCTTTTAAATAGCTTAAAAGAATTAGCGGCAGTTCTGCGTCAATTGCTTGAATGCAACAAAATACAACGTCAAACTCACTTTAGCCTATATATAAAACATAACTTTTATTAACAAAACTAATAAAAATACACCATGCTATACGGCAAGCTATGCCTGATATAAAATTACATAACAACCTAGCATACAGTTTAAATGTAGCCTTACAAAATTGGAAAATGAAGTAACTGTATATATATTACCCCATAAATAGAACGTAGAACGCTTATACAAAACGAGTAAGAAGACTTGAGGCACGGTCATACCTTGAATGTCAATAATATAATAGACACAAAATTTTAATATAGTAAAATCAGCAAACACAGGGAACCATTAAATAGAAATAATGTTTAAAAAAACTTCCAAATCACGCTTAAAAACGGGGCAAAATTCCATCTTTTCAAAATCAAAAGATACTGCCAAACAGGTGCTTTTGCATCTTGCTTCGAAACTAAATCATCTGCGATCGTCTTGTCTGTCTCCCCTCACTCTTCTCGTATGTCTCCCCTCACTCTTCTCGTATGTCTCACCTCACTCTTCTCGTCTGTCCCACCTCACTCTCTCGTCTGTCTCACTCCCCACTCTTCGCGGCTGTCTCACTCACTCTTCTCGTCTGCTCACTCTCACCTCACTCGTTCTCGTCTGCCCTCACCCCTAACTCTTAGCGCTTGCCTCACCTCACCTCCTCTTCTCGTCTGCTCACCTCACCTCACTCTTCTTCTCGGCGTCTCTCCTCACCTCATCTTCTCGTCTGTCGCCCTCGCCTCATCACTCTTCTCGTGCTGTCTCGCCTCACCTCACTCTTCCTCGTCTCTCGTCCTACACCTCCCTCTCGCGTCTGTCTCTCGCCTCACTCACTCTCTCTTCTCGTCCGTCTCACTCACTCTTCTCGTACCGTCTCCGCCTCCCTCACTCTTCTCGTCATCTCCCTCACCTCACTCTTCTCATCTTCTCCCTCACTCTTCTCGTTCCGTCTCACCTTCCTCTTCTCGTCCGTCGCACCCCAGAACGTTAGACCTCTTTACCTCTTTAGACTCTTCTCGTCCGTCCGCCTCACCTCACTCTTCTCGTCCGTCTCACCTCACTCTTCTTGTCCGCCTCACCTCACTCTTCTTGTCTGTCTCACCCCACTCTTCTCGTCTGTCTCGCCTCACCTCACTCTTCTCGTCCGTCTCGCCTCTCGCCTCACCTCACTCTTCTCGTCTGTCTCGCCCTCGCCTCACCTCGCTCTTCTCGTCTGTCTCGCCTCGCCTCACCTCACTCTTCTCTTCTCGTCCGTCTCACCTCACTCTTCTCGTCCTCTCGCCTCGCCTCGCCTCACTCTTCTTTTCTGTCTCGCCTCACTCTTCTCGTCTCTGTCTCGCCTCGCCTCACTCTTCTCTTCTGTCTCACCTCACCTCACTCTTCTCATCTGTCGCGCTCACTCTTCTCGTCTCTGTCGCGCCTCCTCTTCTCGTGTCAGTCAGCTCGACTCACTCTTCTCGTGTCAGTCAGCTCGACTCACTCTCGCGTGTCAGTCAGCTCGACGCACTCTTTCTCGGTCAGTCACTCGCTCCTCTTCTCGTGTCAGTCAGCTCGACTCACTCTTCTCGTGTCAGTCAGCTCGACTCACTCTCCTCACTGGAGAAATTAAATCTGATCTGTGATGCTACTGTCGTTCGGCACGCTGCATTGAGCAGCCGCATTCAGTTTTTAATTGTAGTGTCTGTTCTTTTACTGAACTAAATGAAAATTATTTTTATTACTATAAAAATCTAACATGTGACGTAGTGAGGAAGTGACGTAAAGTGTTGCGGTATCACCGTCAGCACCGTCTATCGCGGCAAGCCTAATATAAGCTAAATAGAAATGTAATAAAACAAAAGTGAATATAAATGAAAAATGCAAGTAACAAAATTACTAAAGCTTATACTAAAATCAAAAGGAAAATGGAAAAAATTTAAATAAAAACTAATTCAGAATAATAATAAATACTGTGATAGTATGTATATAAATAACACTGAAAAATGAATGGTATTTGTTTATTTCTTTTTATTTTAGTAATGGACTGGCACTGAAGTACCAGTGCTTTTGACATCCCTAATCTGAAAGTACTAGCTAAAGAATGGGACAGAGTGATCTTTTCTAAATGTTGATTTTACAAGTTTACATGGCATCGAAAGATTTGAAAACTGGTCATTATGGAAGGAAATTTGTTATGCAATTTTGATGGTGTTAGTAATCCACAGTATTTTAAAACTGTGTTTTTCTCATAGTTCAAGGTCACATTGGCACACCACCCACACGAGTCTGTTTCTCTGTTGTCTCTCTTTTAGTATCTCAAAATTTGGCCTGTGCTGACAACATAAGCATGTCTTGATAAGTAACCCTGGTCTTATTGTGCACCGTTCATCAGTTCATGCTCTTCTAATAAAAAAGTTTGGTTTCATAACTTGGTAATAAAACTTTTTGATACAACAAAGTACTTTGAGTGGATGGACTGAAATCTCTCTTATGGTTTTGGACTGGTATGAGGGTGACTAAATGACCGAATTTTCATTTTCGGGTGAACCATCCCATTAAAGGGGTCATATTACGTTGCTAAAAAAGAACATTATTTTGTGTATTTGGTGTATGCCTGTGTTTTTATTGATTGCAGGTTTATGTTAAAAATCACTTTTCACTTTATTATTGTTTCTCCTCTATGCCCCGCCTTTCTGAAACGTGTCGATTTTTACAAAGCTCATCGGTCTGAAAAGCGAGGTGTGCTGTGATTGGCCAGCTATCCAGTGCGTTGTGATTGGCCGAATACCTCAAGCGTGTGACGGAAATGTTGCGCCCCTCACCATACTGTGATGCCCTGTCCTGGCCGGAGCGACGAGACAAAAAATTAAACCCATTATAACAGGCATTGTTCACCAGTGGGGAAATAATTACGGATTAAATGACTTATACTGTCTCTTTTATGCCTTGCTTTGCCGTCGCGTGTGTAAAACATAAACCATTCTGCAATTTTGTGGATCGGAGAACGACAAACAACAGCGCCTACTCCTACACTGCTCCACGCCGTTTTGAATCCTCAGTGGCAAAATCCTTAAATATGAAACGCTACTTCATTCTGTGAATCAGACAGCCGGCATTTGTATCTTACTCTTCCGGATCAGGAGACAGTCCTCCTAAAATGCATTGCACACACCATCCGAATAACTTAAGCCACTGATTTTGGACGACCAAAACAAAGTATTTTCGCTTCGGCAACGAACCACACGTCCTTCACGGGTGCCAACAAGATGGCTGCTAGCAACAACAATACTACAACGCGGATCATTCACCTTCTTTCTTTACGTGAACATTTGGACGAAGTTATGCAAATCTTCCCACACAGTGACGTAGACGTGGGGGGCGTGTTTAAACGATGCGTTTTAGGAGGGCGTGGATCAGTCTTAACTTTTATAAAGAATATATCTTTGGGTTTGAGACTTTAATTTTTGCAACTTTAGGGAGCTTATCTATTCACAAACAGCTTGTAAAACTCCAAAAAGAAAGGAAAAATTTAAAATCGCATCATTTGACCCCTTGAACGTTAGACTCTTTTTCTGTGTTTGTTCAGGGTTTATTTCAGGAACCGCTGGGTGAAGACTGTGCACCCGGTGGTGCAGCAGTACTGCCTGATCTCCGGAGCGTACTTCACCTTCCAGATGCCCACGCGACAGGATGTAGAGCGCCACCGTGTGGCCGTGGTCACTCTCAGCACGTCCCAGTACCTCTGCCAGCTTGACCTGGAGCCAGGTGAGCAAACACACACACACACACACACACACACTCACACGTTCCTCGCTTTCATTCCTCATACTCTCGGAATGCTAAAGACATCGCTTGCAGCTAGTTTTCATATATGCACACATCTGATTAAAACAGAAAGACATACCGATCTTAGCTCAGCTGGACGCAGCCGCATTAAACACCACCTGCAGGAGCGATGCAGTGGGGTCCACAACGGTTTATTAGGAGAGGCTAATTTCCTCCTATCTGTCTGCACACAGGATCATCTGTTGCTAAGAGTCCCGGCTTGCCTGTCTAACACACAGCATCATTAACACCCAACGCTGTCGTCTTTTCATTTTTCGTTTGTCTTCGCACTTTTCCTATCAGTTCAATTAAAGCCATTACTGCTGATTTCTGTCATCGCGTTAATGTGTTTGACAAACATTTTGGGTTTGTATATCTTGTAGTCCAAATAATAGGCCTATTGATATATGTGACCCTGAACCACAAAACCAGACATAAGGGTCAATTTTTCGAAATTGAGATTTATACATCATCTGAAAGCTGAATAAATAAATGGGAGTGTATTAAATGCAGAGTAATGGAATCAAAATCAAATTAACACAAAATTGTAAAAAAAAAAAAAAAAACTTTTATCACAATATTGCTTTTCTTGGTGGATATATTGGCATTTCAGTAATTTCAATGTATTGAAGCAAAGTTTGACACTGTGTTCTGCATTGGATGGCACATCTGTGAGGTATGTGTCAATCACACACCTGCACTAAAACTATACACCTGTTCCCGTGAGATGCTGCGTGCAGAACCTCCTCAGTGGCATCTGATGCTAGATCCTTTTGTGTTAATGGCTGTTATCTATTATTGATGTCTTCTCCTGTGAAGCTCCATGTAATGAATATTTCATTCCTGTGTGTGTGTGTGTGTTTCTGAAGGGATATTCACACACATCCTGTTGGATGAGGCAGCCCAAGCTATGGAGTGCGAGACCATCATGCCACTAGCGTTGGCCAATAAGAGCACCCGAGTCGTCCTGGCAGGAGACCATATGCAGGTACCTGAGTGATGCCATCAGCACTGAGAATGGCAGCATTGCAAGGCGTCGTCCTTGTCTTAAAACCAGAGAATTATGTTCGTTAAAGTCAACACGAAGTCAATTGGCCTATTTGCTTAGTAATTTCAAACAACTTTCTGTCGATAAACTGTTTTCCATAGGGCCGTCATTTTCATGTTTGTAATCTGATGTCTCATTAAGTATGTATTTCATGATTTTTAATTTGCTCAGGGTAGTCTATTAGACGGTGGCTGCAAATGCTGCTTTATCGAGCTCACGCTCTGGCCCCGAGCACATTTAACAAACGCTATTGGCCTGTTTTGAAAAAGGGGGTGGGCTTTTGACAGCCACAAACAGCCCAGTCTATAATTACCGTTGCTTCCTCTGGAAGCGAGCCAAAGTCCGATCAGACTGTGCGCGGGCTGCGTTCGCGTTGAACTGTGACCAGACATCATTTGCCCTCGAAAGCCTATTTAACTGTCTGAATTGTTCCTATCACCTACATTGACTGTACTTGACCATTCACTGTACGGAAAATACTACCTCGTGACCAATCGACCATCTCAGCCACCTTCACCGTCTATTTAGTGCAGGGGGCGGGCGCTTCTGCGTCTATAAGAGCGTTTGATGGGTCGAAGACTTTATGAGAAGATGCAAGTACGAGGGACGTCAAAAAAAAAATAAGTGTTGCGGCCGTTGGCGGAAGTGACGAACTGCAGGCTTGAATGTTTTATTCTACCTCATCCGATTTTGTCACCGTTTTGGAGCACAATGTCTTATAGATAACCTTAAGACTAACATTTGATACTAACACCAACAGAACTTTAATTTTGATTTCATGGAGACTTTAACAATGGAAGAAAATGCATGTGCATATGCAAATATTCCGCCTTCTGATACAGGGCATCACTATGGGTAAATTCATCGCATCACTGCAGCTGACCGTTAGAAGCTCTCCGGTGCTATAGAAAACTGTCTGGTCTAGCTGAGAATATCTTTTTAGATCTATTTATCAAAGAACTGCATTTTTTAGACCTTGTTGTCAGATTTAATTGGTGATTTCAGATATGAAATTTAATCATAAGCTTGGTGAACAGCTTTAGAGCATTTGGCGTTTCCCCATTCAAAGAGATGGGAGCTGCTCTTGAGTGACCGAAATAGCTAAACAGCCAATACATCTAGGTTCAAGAAATAGTTCATCCAAAAGTAAAACTCAAGACTGACTCGAGCTCGGTTAACCCAAAGGCCATTGTCTAATGTAACGCATTTAAGAGTGACTCTGAGCTTTCCTGTCTTCCAGCTCAGTCCGTTCGTGTACAGCGAGTTTGCGCGGGAGAGGAATCTGCACGTGTCTCTGCTGGACCGGCTGTACGAGCATTACCCGTCCGAGTACCCCTGCAGGATCCTGCTGTGCGAAAACTACCGCTCCCATGAGGCAATCATCAAGTAGGTGTGAACTTTTTCACAGCACTCTTCCTGAGGAGAGACAGACATGCAAACACACAAAGCATTAGGGGGCCGTGCTGCTGCAGACATGATTACGCACACGTCTGCCAACAGATTCTCCCTCGCAGTCTCTCACGTTTACGTCTTTGTCTCTCTCTTCCTTTCTGCTTCTCTCTCCAGTTTTGCTTCAAGCTTTTTCCGTTTAACTTTTGGGTTGGTTTTTATGTGGATATACTATATGAATGACACAAATCAGAAGTTCTCAACTACAAGGACATAACTCATAATGTCAGACTGCAGGTAAAAAGCAATCTAAATCCAAATAATAAAAGGCAACCAACTAAATAATTGTGCATCATTAGGGGAGTGAAATAAGTAGACTCATTAACTTGAAATGGGGAAAATGCTTCTCATTTTTTGTTGTCGTCCAAGGCCATACAATCGATTAAGCGATGTTTTTGTGCACATTCATCTGTTGCAAATGCCAACATAGACCGGTTCCCCTTACTGAATGAAATTACGCTGAACGATATATGACCCAGAACGCATTCAGTTAGTAAACATGGTAATACCACCATTTCATAATCCAACATAACACCAAAATTCCTTCTTTAAATCCATGTTTCACAGGTTGGTTCACAGGCCAAAATATAAGCTTGCTGATTTTAGATTTGAAAATTCATGTCAAAAAAAAAAGAGAGGAAAAAAGTCAAAAATATATATTTTTTAAATGTAAATATTAGCATTGCATATCCTAAGTGTAAAATAAAAATGTAATTATTAAAACACCAAATTATTTTTATTTTTATCGTTTATATTTAATGGTCACACTATGAGAACCAAACCTCTAGGTGCTCATTAAAAGCAGACTGAAAAACGTATGTGCACCCCTGGTTGTCGATGACATTTCACTCAATTTAATAATTTTTTTTTGATGTGATTTAATTTTAAATACATTACAAACATGAGTGAAATGTTTTATATTTGGTATCTTTGCTTTAATGACAGCAGCACACGAGTTTGTCAGACCTGATGATCATGCTCTCCAGCAATATTTGTTTACTTTTGAGTTTCAGTGGCAACAAGAATCTGACCGTCTGTACGAAGGAGTCACATTATCAGTGTCACGAATGCGCTAGAAATAGTGCGGAATAATACTTTAATAACACTTTACAGAATAACACTTCACAATCAGCTCCTATAAGTTAGTGGAGGTTAATGCATGAACTAACAATGAGCAATACATATGTTACAGTGCATGCATTATTGTTAATATTTTGTTAGTTGATGTTAAATAATTTAGTTTGGTGTTAACTAATTGAACCTTATTGTACAGTCTTACTAATATCCCTTATTCATTTTGGATAATTCTATTAGTTTTACAAGTCCTCAGCTATATTTCACAGATTTTCGATGTGGACCCAGACTTTGAACCCCGCTGTATATTCCTGAATTACTTTATGTAAATATGTCCGATCATAAAACATAATCCTCCTGGGAGCAGTCAATCCATGATTTAAATGTAAAACGAGACTGTTTTCCTCAGGGACAGACAAGGCGCACTGCAGGCAAAAATTGAGGCTTATAGCCACACACACACAGACAGTACAGTCGATGCCAACAGTAACCCATTTGCTGTAAATCCCTGTTTGGACGCCCAATCGTGTGTTTTGAGATTGAAATCTGACAAAACAGAACAAAAGCGGCAGCCAAAGATGGACCACTAAAAATTATTAAAGCACACTCTAAAGAATGCTGGGTTAAATACAACCCAGTGCTGGGTAAAATAGGGACAAACCCACATTGTGTTGTTTTGACCCAGTGGTTGGGTTAAATGTTTAACCCAACATTCTGCGTAGTTACCCAACCGTTGGGTCAAAACAACCCAGTTGCTGGGTGTGTCCCTATTTTACCCAGCACTGGGTGGTTGTATTTAACCCAGCATTTTTTAAGAGTGCATCCTTGATTGGAGAGCTTGGATTTAAATTGTTAATTAAAATGGATATGGCAGTCTTCAACACACAAATTTACATGATGTCGGTTTTTATGTAATCATTTTGCATACAATATACATATCTTTGTGCTGTGGAACGTTTGTGATTCAGTTAAATTCAGACCAATACAAGCATGTTTATATGAAGAGTTCATTTGCAAAAACCGATAACCGATTTTTTTTTCAGAAATCACGTTTTTTTTTATTGCGCATTCCAAGTAATATCAATCAAACTGCGGTTGGGTTGTTTTGATTAAGTAATAATAACTTAAATACAGGTAATTTACTAAATTAAAGGTCATTGAAAGTATGTTTTTTTTTTTACATATTAAAAGTTTGTTTTATAGCAAAAGCAGATAACTCCACATTTCATATTTTAGAGTTTAAAAAAACACTTGTTTAATCTTTGTAATCTCCTCAGATGACGGTGTAGATGCCTGACAAACGTTGTTGTTGTTGTTGTTGTGATCATAAACTGTATGGATGTGATTACACGCAGCACACGGAGCGTTTCCCTCATCAGTGTAACGCGCTGCTTTTGCAAGCTACCGAGAAAACCTTTCAGCTTTTATTTCCCTTTTTCACCCTGAAGAAGATATCACAGGTTCATCAAGTTCGTCTAAATTATCGATCCTCGATCACTTTTAGTCAGCTTTGACGAAACTCCTCTCAGCTAGCCTAGCATGTCTTTTCAAAGTGAATGTAGCCTTGCCGCCTGACCTGAATACAGCGCGCTGATTCGCTGAAATGGACTTATCGGCTTCTGTTCAAAAACAACAAGGACGCTTGTCGGCTTCTGCAGTGAAACCTGAACTCACGAAGCCTTGAAAGTGGACAAAACCAGCTTTTTTGACTAAACGTGTTTAGGGTTCAGATCGCGCTACATGTGGAGAATAATGCACGGCAATCAGCTCTTTTTTGTGGCTTTTATCGGTTTTTGCAAATGAACTTCATATGCAGAAACTGTTAATCTTCTAGTGTTTATATTTTAATCTTTAGAGTTATAGCTCTTGATAGTTTAATAAGGAGCTAAATGACCTTTTTAATGCACTAAGTGCTGACCGTGTGTTCTGGCTGACCGCAGCTATACGTCCGAGCTCTTCTACGAGGGCAAACTGATGGCCAGTGGGAAGCAGCCGCCCCATAAGGACTTCTACCCTCTGACCTTCTTCACTGCCCGCGGAGAAGACGTGCAAGAGAAGAACAGCACGGCTTACTACAACAACGCCGAGGTGACCCCAATATTGACAAGAAATTGAGTTTTTGTTGTTGTTTGCACTTCCGTTCCATTAGGTGTAGAGGGATGTAATGATTCACTCAACTCACTATTCGTCACGATTTTAATTTCACGATTAGATTCGATTCACTTTTTTTTAACAAAATGAGTTTTGACAATTAAATTAATGTGTCCTTTTTATATGCTTGGGACAAATACTGTGTTCTTTGTGAATTGAAATAATAACACTATATAATATACTAATTAGCACTTTTGCAATTCTGGCTTCTTTTGTTTGGTTTTGATTGCTTCTTTTGTCTTCATTTGTAAGTCGCTTTGGCTAAAAGCTCTGCTATACCAACTTTAATATCATGAAATGTAAATAACGAAAACTCATTTAATTTTAAAACAAGCCCAATAAATAAATAAGTAAACAAATAAATAAATCTCTTCCATATAAACACTAGGCTTTGCCTTTGCTCTTAACATTTAAATTAGAGGCATTTTAATCATGATCCAAACAAAGATGCTGCATACATGCAACATGAGCAGTTTTTAATCTAAATTAGATTGTATAATTTCGAAATTTGAAGCAAAAACAGAATGGTTTGACTTCAGTTTTGTGAAACTATGCATAAAAATATCTGCATGAAACAGAAACAGCAGACGAGCTGAACGAGATGCAGATTCACTCTCTGCCAGCAGGTGGCGCTTAAAGCCTTTCCTTGGTTTCTGCTGAAAACAAAGCAGCGCTGCACTTATGATCTTTAATATGCATTATACAGAGGCAAGATAAAAGAAAAATCCCGTCTAAAGACAGTAAGTTCCCCTCAGACATACATTCATATAAACTCCTACCCCTAATTGAATCGCGATTTGTTTAGCATCTCAGCCGATTTGAATCGTCACAGATTTAAATCGATTTTCAACCAGCTCGTGGTTAATCGTTACATCCCTAATTAGGTGTAGTTTTTGTTGTGCTGGAATTGGTGTGAACCGGTCTTGTTTCCAGTTGAATGGGTGTGTATACATATTGGAGCGTTATCATTGAGAATGCGTTGGGAATGCTCTGTTGTCCTTCTGCAGGTGTTTGAGATAGTTGAGCGGGTGGAGGAGATGAGGAAGAAGTGGCCCGTGGCCTGGGGGAAGCTGGACGAGGGGAGTATCGGCGTGGTCTCGCCCTACGCCGACCAGGTCTTCCGAATCAGAGCCGAGCTCCGCAAAAAGAGGATGCCAGAGGTCAGCGTGGAGAGAGTGCTGAATGTCCAGGGTGAGTGAAAGATGCCAGATCTGCAGTGTATTTTAATACGTCGAAATTGCACAAGTTATATCGTTTCTTGGGGAAAAGTATGGTATCAGAAATTTGCTGAAAATTTAAGTCAGGCCATCCAAGATGTAGATGGATTGTTTCTTCATAGGAACAGATTTGGAGAAATTCAGCATTAAATCAAGGAATTAAATGCAGTGAATGGGTGCCGTCAGATTGAGAGTCCAAACAGCTGATAAAAACATCACAATAATCCACACCACTCCAGTTCATCAGTTAATGTCTTGTGAAGTTAAAACTTCAGTCAAAATTTTTGTTTGGATTTATTATGCTTACTAAGTCACCGAGAAGGTTTGCTCACAGATTTAGCAAATGGTACAAGTGACCTTGTTGAAGGTATGTAGACTGGCTCCATTAAGGTGCAGTCACATTTACAGTTGCTCTGCAAAATTTAGCAGGCGAAATCCATTAGACATCCACACAATCCGAAAGTTCATGTGAAGGTGAAAGATTTCCAAGCGCAGATATTACAAATGGTTCGAGTAATCGTGCAGATTTGGTGCTTTGACCAGCAGAAAGCTGACTGTGTGAGCTGTGCTTCATACATCACTACACTATTGGCAATAAGCTGACCTTTTTTTGCCCATGAAATGTCGCTAATATGGCCTCAACTTTACACCTTTCATTTGAGTAGAATATCGCAATGGAGGGCAGAAAATGTATCCATTTAAGAGAAAATCTATTATCGGGGGATTAAGCACTTGACATCTGGCAACCTCATGGAGACTTGATAGATAGCAATGCAAGATGACACAAATGTCAAATGAAAATGGTTTGAGAATAAATAACTAGCGGGGTAAATATCAAAGAGCAGAAATCGTGATCATGACTAAAACATGATTAATCTTGCAGCCCTAATAGTTTATCATCTTGGATTTTCACCGACCAGTTAGAAAGATTGCCTTTCTGCAGAAGGAAACATTCGATGCTACCTCACAATTTTGTCAAAGTGAGGTATCTTCGACATAATTGAGATGCCTAACATTTGACCGATATTCGCGTCTGGAATGTGCCCGTGCTGCCTTAAAATCAAAGGAAGATCACTAGGTTTTAGACCAGACCCCACGAGTCAGCCCAGAAGGGTGGCAGAAAGAGCAAGTTTACCCGACGGCAATTTCACCGGCCAAATGTGCGATTGGCGTCTGAGAAACGAGCTGGTGTCCTGCAGGTTTCATTTGAAAAGCCAGATTGGGTTGTGCATAATTGATGGCGTTTGGTTCAGCCTGTTGCGTTGAAATCACCTTTTTTAATGGCTAGAGAAATCCCTGTAACTCAGCCGCTTGTTTGACACAGAGATTCATTTTAAGCCATCATTACCGGATTCAGGCTGCCAATCTGAGCTGGGCACCAACGAAGAGAAGTCACTGCAAGTTCTGCACTTGTCGTAATTCACAGGTTGTCATTAGAGTGGCTTTCACTTCCTCTGAATACCTCCGTTGCATCTTCATGGCTTTCCAGATTTCCAACATGAAATCAGATTTGAGCCGGTTTTCTTAAAGCGTCTTCGCATAATTCAGCAGTATTCTTGCCAAAATAAAAGCTCTAGGATTTGACATGTTTAGAGCTTGAGAGTTTGAATGTTTTAAAGTGAAGGATTTAAGACATAAATGCTACGACTGTAACTCATAGTGTAACATTATTGCAATGATGATTTTTATTTTGACCGCATAATTGTAATTTACAACAGTAATATATTTGTCTTAAAGTTACACTCGGATTTAAATGCAAGTGTTATAGGAGCCCAATAAAATTTAATAAATAACAATGATGATGATTATTATTATTACTCAGTTTAATTGGGCTCCTAATACGCTAACCTGAGACACTATCACAACTAAAAAGAGATTTGAGTCTATTTTAAAGTCCACTTACAAAGTCAAAACTAAATAAAGAAGTTTTTAATCGATTTTCTTGCATGCCATGTGACCATTATTGACCATTAAAGCAATAAGCCCCGTGAAGCCATGGTTTACAGTGAATTTATAACGGCTAAGGGGCGTTGTTAGGCACGACGCTCTAACAATGCCCCTTAGATGTTATAAATTCACTGTAAACCATGGCTTCACCGGGATTATTGCTTTTATAAAACGGTTATTCCATATACGTAGTTAGGTTTCACAAAATAAAACAGAGCAAATAAAGAGTAATGGTATTAATAAAAACAGTATTCTTCCACCAAACAATGTAGCGCCTCAGAAACAGTTGTGTTGCTACAAAGTGATTGCCGAGCAGCACACAGAAGTAAACAAAGGTGTGGTTTTTATAGTAATGTTACAACAGCTTCGCACCGTGGTCAGCCATCAGAATCAGCACCGAAACTCTCCGCTTTTATAAATTTGTCTTGAATCATTGAAAGATCCCTTAAATATCAGGTGATCTTTAAGTAATCTTTATGTTGAAAGGTTTCATCAAACAAATGAAGTTCATTTGCAAAAACCGATAACTGCGTTTTAATTTTTTTTCCAAAAATCACGTTTTTTTTTTTTTATTGCGCATTCCAAGTAATATCAATCAAACTGCAGTTGGGTTGTTTTGATTAAGTCATAATCACTTAAACAAATACAGTAATTACTAAATTAAATGGGTTTTTTTACATATTACAAGTTTGTTTTATAGCAAAAGCAGATAACTCCACGTTTCATGTTTTAGAGTTAAAAAAAAACTTTTTTTCTTCAAAAATCTTTGTAATCTCCTCAGATGACTGTGTAGATGCCTGACAAACGTTGTTGTTGTTGTTATTATAAACTGTATGGATGTGATTACACGTAATACACGGAGCTTTTCCCTCACCATTTTAACGCGCTGCTTTTGCAAGCTTCCGAGAAAACCTTTCAGCTTTTATTTCCCTTTTTCACCCTGAAGAAGATATCACAAGCTCATCAAGTTCGTCGAAATGATCCATACTCGATCACTTTTAGTCAGCTTTGACAAAACTCCTCTCAACTAGCACGTCTTTTCAAAGTGAAAGTAACCTTGTCACCTGACCTGAATACAGCACGCTGATTTGCGGAAATGAACGTCGGCTTCTGTTCAAAAACAACAAGGGTGCTTGTCGGCTTCTGCAGTAAAACTTGAACTCGTGATGCCTTGAAAGTGGACAAACCCGGCTTTTTTTGACGAAACGTGTTTAGGGTTCAGATCTCGCTATATTTGGAGAATAATGCATGGCAATCAGCTCTTTTTTTTTAAGTGCCGTTTATCGGATTTTGCAAATGAACTTCAATGTCATTATTCCAAAAAAAATTTTTTTTTCCCCTGCCGGCATCCAGGTATTTTTCAAATGCCGGTTTATGTTGCTATCGTATTGGATGACTTTTGGTAGCACCATTTAACAACATGCTAATTACAAAGAGCTTCTGCTGTCTGTAGGTAAGCAGTTCCGCGTGCTGTTCTTGAGCACCGTTCGCACCCGTCACACCTGCAAACACAAGCAGACGGCCATCAAGAGGAAGGAGCAGCTGGTGGAGGACTCCACTGAAGACCTGGACTACGGCTTCCTGTCCAACTACAAGCTGCTGAACACCGCCATCACTCGAGCGCAGTCCCTGGTGGCCGTGGTGGGAGACCCCATCGCTCTCTGCTCGGTGGGGCGCTGCAGGTAAGCCGGCACTTTTTAAATAGCCTTAAATGTGTTGAAGTAAAATGTAAACTGTTGATGGGGTTTGTTTCAGCATTTCTGCAATATGAACCGAAACTCAAAAAAACAGTAGAGTCATTGCACTCTGAATGTTGTCGCACTCGCTGATGTGAATAGGCCTTAATCATTTGTGGCTAAGCCTGGATTAGTGGTCGAACGATATATCGCCAAAGCCGATATATCGGCCGATATTTGGCATTTTCAAATATCGGCATCGGCCGATAAGATTTTTTGTTTTTGGCCGATGAGAGCGGTAGCGCCTGCGCACGCAGTGTTCACATTCTCCATGTTCACTGTCGTCGTTAACAGTCGGACGGTCGGTCCGTGTGAATTGAATATGGACTGGAGGAGAGTTCAGCTTCACTGGAGACGTGTGATCGACAAACTTTAAACTCGTGATTTCAAATTATGCTGCTCTTCATGCTTTTGCCCAATGTCATATTCTTGTCATTTTCACTGTGTGCTGTTTGTTAAATGAGTGTTACATTGGCTTTATTTGAAAAAATATGATTCCCAATGCACACACTCTTCCCAGAATACTGAGTGCCCTGTTAGTTACGGTGTTTACTTCCTTTTAATTATATTTTTATTAAATAGTGATTTATTTGTGCAAAGTAATAAGAATTGAAATAAATAATACTAAATAAATATTTATTCGCTTTATATCGGCCATCGGCCACCTGGCTTCCCAAGATATCGGCATCGGCTGTCTAAAAACCCATTTTGGTCAACCGCTAGTCTGGATGTGTGTGCTGGACAGACAGTGGCTCGTTGCTCTCTGGTTTTGGTGAGTACCTGTGTAGTCGGTTTCCCCACAGGAAGAGCTGTCCCTCTGCCTTCCCATCATGCACTTCACCGCTGTCAGATTCAACTAATACGCTCCTCACGCACAGACGCTTCAGACATTGCTTCTACAGGAGGGACATCAAATCGTTTGGCACCTCTCTTCAGGGTTCTGTTAGGAGGACGGTGTGAAGCTAATGCACTTGTTGCACAGAACAAGCTATTCCCATAACACCCTGCTCACCCCAAGTAATGCCACACCAATGGGTGGTCAACCTACGCTGTCAAGATAATGGAGAAGGACTCGCCAAATCTTATCAAAGTGATCCAATATGTTTAAAAAAAAAAAGTAACAGATTTTTTTCTAAATGTCATAACTTTACCGTTTCTTTCACCCACTGTTTAACAGATGGGATTTTATTTATTTATTTACATTGACTTGTATATATGTTTCATTGCAACAATAAGCCCGTAGGACATCAACTGCATTTGGCAGGATTTGTTTTAATTCCGTCTGATGGTTCTCGCTTAAGCGAACCGAGATGCTCCTCACTGCAGAACACAAGATCCAGTGGGCGAGGTTGGATCCAGATCCAACTCCTCCCACCTTACATGTACCTAAACCTACCCGTCTCCACCCCCTGATCCCTAAACCTACCAAACTCCACCCCCTACCTACCCGTCTCCACCCCTGATCCCGAACCTCCCAGCTCACCCCTAACCTACCGCGTTCCCCCCCCTGATCCCCGAACCTCCTGCCAGCCCTAAACCTACCCGTCTCCACCCCCTGATCCCTAAACCTACCATCTCCACCCCTAAACCTACCCGTCTCCACCCCCTGATCCCTAAACCTACCATCTCCACCCCTAAACCTACCCGTCTCCACCCCCTGATCCCTAAACCTACCATCTCCACCCCTAAACCTACCCGTCTCCACCCCCTGATCCCTAAACCTACCATCTCCACCCCTAAACCCACCCACCTCCACCCCTAAACCCACCCATCTCCCCCTAAACCTACCATTCTCCACCCCCTAGATGTGGATCCAACCCGCCCCCTGGATCTTTGTTCTGCTGTGAGGGGCTACTGAGCGAACCTGCTCCCGTGTTTTTGTTCATTTGTTGAAAGGAAGCCAGTTATTATATCACATTCTCAATGCAAAGCGATGTCTGTAGATCTGTCTGTTTGGAATCTCAGACTGATTTTGTTTCTGTGAAAAATGTCTAATTCTGTCATGTGAAATTGCGCACATTTTCTGCATGGAATTGCTTGATGACATTTGCAGTATGCAAAAAAAAAACATCTATATCTATAGCTATATCCCACAATGCACTGCGTCCAACCAGTGTTAGGAACCAAAAAAAAAATTCACTTTTTTTTTTAACATCCTAATGAAATTTGATCAACCTGCCAAATGTTAAACCATTTTTAAAACCATTTAATTTGTATTCTTTTTTTTTTATCCATTCACTGAATTATACATGCGACATAAGGTTGTGATAACAATGTAATGCATTACGTTAAGAGCTCTTTATTCTGTCCTGTATCACATACTATTTTTTTTTTTTCTTCAAATATTGATTAAATGATCATCCTGGGATTGAAGAATCAATGGCAACACTTTAGATTAGGGAACACGCATTCACTATTAACCAAGTTTTCCCTCAATAAACTCCTAATTACTACTTATTAATATTTAGTAAGGTAGTTGATAAGTTTAGGTATGGGGTGGATTAAGGGATCTAAAATATGGTCATGCAGAATAAGGCATTAATATGTGCTTTATAATTACTAATAAACAACCAATATGCTAGTAATACGCATGCTAATAAGCAACTAGTAAATAGTGTGTAGTGTTTACCCTGATCTGAGTGACTGAATAATACAAGGTCGTCCAAAGAGCACAATTAATCAATTTTTTTTTTTATGATAATATATAAATTTAAACCTAGCCCTAATAGCAAAGCTACAAATACAAGAGAACAGTGAGTGAAGTTATCTAGCTGGCAGGAAGGTAACAATCCCCTATCTCTGTGACCTTTGACCTCTTGTGTTTTAGCTCTTTGTGCCGGTTCTCCTGACATGATAAAAAAAAAAAAAAAAAAATGAAAAAAATGTGTTTATTGCTGTCGTTTCATGGTTAGGCGGTTGTGTGTGTGTGTGTGTTGTGTGTGTGTGTTTGTGTGTGTGTTTATATTTGTGGGTGTGCACTCCTCAGAGAGCTGTCTGTCCCTTGGCTGGCAGCCCTCTGCTCCTCCGGCTCTATCCTCCCCGCTGTCGCTATGGAGACAGACTCGCATCAACCAATGGCTAGAGCCCGGCCACAGGAGATGTGTGTGCGCTGAGGACTCTATGCTGTGAGCAAGCTGAATGGACAGTAGGGCTGTCAAAGTGGCTGAAAAACTAAATTCGAATTTTGCACTTAAATATGATCAGTATTTTAATTATATTCAAATTTAAAAGGCATATTTTGAGTTAGGGGGGAAAAAAGCTTTTGGCTTCTCTCCTGAGGCCACAAGAGGGGGCATCAAGCTAAATATTATGCACGTTTCTTCAAAACGTAATAAAATAACACGACTATCTTTAAAAAAAAAAAGTGCATAATGTTTAAAATTATGTTTATAAACCATATATAATTAATAAAGTTGCTTGTTCATGCATGCATGCATGTATGCCTATAGTTTAATACAAAGGACCGAAAACCAATCACAAAAAGACTTTCTTGCATTTAAAAACGGGAGATGCAGTAGGGATGGGGAAAAAACCGCCATAACCGCCAAAGTTGAACTTACATTATTTTACATGGCTTTCTAAACATGCAACACACTTGTGTGAGTCACGTAGATGTCCCTCTAGAAAATGCGATGAATATGCGTTCTGTGTGAACGGCTTGGTTTCAGTTTTGACGTAAACCACAACATCTCCGCATTGATTGTTCTCTTTTTCTGCAATGTTTTGAATGAACAACAACTGGATAGGCTAACAAAAACATTGCATTGTCATCGCATTTCGTGCGCCACCATAAAGCGTCGAAAATTTTTGCATTCGCATTGGATTTTTTTTTATTCGACGAATATTCGAAATTCTAATATTTTTATTTTTTTGACAGCCCTAAATGGACAGCTTTGTTTAACTGACTTCAGTAATCGAAGCGTTGACCTCATGACATGACGGATGATGGCCACTCCAGCTGAAGTGCTTAGATGGTTCCAAAATGTTTTGTAATGTAAAGTATTTTTTGTTTTTATAGATCAATATATGGTTTAATTTCATGAAAACATGTTCAAACATTTCAACCCAATTATAAAATATTACTTTTATAACAGTTTTAATTTTTGCATTACAGAAATAAAAATGACACAATGTTTTAATGAAAAGAGAATTGGGCTAAATGGCATGAAATGTCAAAAAATGTTCGTAAAAAAAAAAAAAAAAAAGGCTTTATTGCAACGTATAGTTCTACTTGTTTTTCTTCTTTTATTTTATATATAATATATTATAGTATATTACTCTCTATATATATTAACCACGGTGTATTTATTAATTTACTTATTTATAATGTATACAAATTTTTTATATACATATTAAATATATGTATTTATGTATGTATTTATTAATGACCTAAACATGTTTTTGAGAGGTTTCATGATATTTCTTTATTTACATATGACAGATTAATATGTGTTTGCTGCAGTTCTTAGCTGGATGTTGTATAATAACCCCGAAACCTAAAGAAAAACAAATTATATTTACTGGATACTGGAGTTAAGACTTTTTTAGGTTAAAATCAGCATTACAAAAGTAGACAGAAGAAAGAATTTTGGCGGTCAAATGTAACATTGTCATGGACATGTCACAATGGGGGAAAAAATCTTTATGATTTTAAAAATAGGCTTTAATTTATTTAGCTAAATATAGTTTCTTGCTACTTTTTTTTTGTATATTTTTGGGGTATTTTCCCTGTCCCAGACATGTTCTTGATGGGTTTTCACAAGATTTCTTTATAAATCTATGGCAGATAAATATGTGTTTGCTGCGGTTCTAGATGGCTGCTGTATAACAAATCCACTGTCTACAAGCTGTTTTGCATCTAATTCAGTCTGTCACTGTGGCTTCAGCTTGTCAACTCCTCATCAAGCTCCTGATTATTTCAATCAGTTCCGCTTCCTCAAGGCCTCATCATATTATCTGAAATGAGTTCTGCTGTCTGAGGAGGAGGGGGCACAAACTATTGCTCACGGAGTTGGCATGTATTGCGAACACTAACTCAACTTGATGTGTCGAACTGTATGGTGCTGATAGTGCTCGCGTTGTTGTTGTGTGACACTGGAAGATGTAAACGTGTGTAGCACTGCTGTGATCTCGACAGATTGCCCATCAGGGACGGTAAAGTATAGCATGTCTGCTTGAGTTCTTGTTTAGAAGTTTGTGCATTAAACTGACAAGTGTGTAAACCCTTAAAGGGGTCATATGACGTTTCTAAAATAGAACATTATTTTGTGTATTAGGTAGAGCCCGACCGATATGTTTTTTTGGGGCCGATACCGGTTGGGATAAAACAAAGGCCGATATTCTTTGTGTATCTTATAGTACAGTACCAGTCAAAAGTTAGGACACTTTCCCATTCGAGTGTCCAAACATTTGACTGGTACTATATGTAGAATACAGTATGTACATAAACAGAATATATATACATAAACACATTTTTTTGCAATGATCACTCAAATGTGGTGATCACTTATGACCTGACAAAAATACGTAATGATGGAGGCAGGGCATTTAACAATTTAACAATAAACTTTATTATCCAAAATGAGTCTGACATCAGTGCACTGAACAGTAAAGTTTAAGTTTATTCAAATTTAATTCAATTCAATTCAATATAACTTTATTCCGTTTAAGTTTATTTCACTTTGGAACATTCATACACAGATTTGCGATACTGTCTTCACACACAGACGAAACTTACTAGAGAATTGTGAAGTGTGACATAATATACCTCTGTAAATAAATACAATTTCACGGATAAATTCACGTCTCGCGCACTTTAATGCCCTTTGAATGTAACGTGTACGTTCCCTTGGAACTGGAATCATGGCGGAACATCATGTGAAGTCCACTTCGCAGGGCACTTACGGTCGAATAAGACCACACTTGAATGCTGCCTGAACACGTCTCCTCCTTACTGACGTGAAAGTGTTGGCTGGTGTCACTATCTCGCGAACGCGCCAGCGGATCCCAACTAAATTTGGGGGATCCCTTCAGCTCGAGGAGCCATCTCGAACGCCACCCTCCGCGCATCGGTAGCCCCCGGGATCGCTAGATCAGTCGGCACCAGACCGCGAATTTAACCACCCGTAACTCCCGAATCCCGGGGCCTATCGACGCGGGGGTGGTCTCATTTGAAAGCTTTCCTCTAGATGATTCGCGTTCGAAGTTCCTCAAGCTGAAGGGATCCCCCGAATTTGGTGCAGATTCGCCACGCCGTTACGGAGATATATGGCCGTTCAAAGTTTCAATGTTTTCCATAGACTTAAGCTTCAAAACCGTTTCATCCAGTGCAAACAATAAGCCTCCTGCTGGCCCAAACTAAGTTATTACACATTTCACGCATTTTTTATCTGCTTTCATATTTCTGTAAAATTAACTGTTAATACGGAAAAAAAATCGTGGGAAAACTGCTTATACGCCGATGCCGATATTCGGCGACAGCTCATATCGGCCGATAATATCGCAAAACGTATCTCTCCGCTCAGTTTAGTTTGTATAAACGGTATGCGGTTTAAGTTTCAAAAAACAATTTTTTTTCCACATAATGTACATTATTGTTCTCCTCTATGCCCCGCCTTTCTGAACGCGTCGATTTTTACAAAGCTCATCGGTCTGAAAGCGAGGTGTGCTGTGATTGGCCACCTATCCAATGCGTTGTGATTGGCCGAAAACCTAAAGCGTGTGACGGAAATGTTAAGCCTATTTCACAGGGATAAAACATATCGGCCCCTCATGGCCCCTCTTTACTAGAATTGCCTCAGCTTAAACGCACATCGGTCGACCCTGATGCCTGTCAAGCGAAGCCCCGACCTGTGCATTATCTTCAAGTACTCTCTTAGCACCATAACCCACCAATTATTGCAGCTTCAAATGCTACAAGAGGCAGGAGAGATCAGCAGCTAAATTACACGGTGACGCATCGAGTTTCTCCAGCTCTGAGTCATGGTGGAGGTCTGAGATTGTTTGAGATTGATGTCACTGGAGTCAGGATTGTGAATTTGCCCTTTCCAAGCTGCAGCGATAATGAAATACAGCAATTAGGGGGAGAATCAGTCATATTTCTGTCTTGCATGTGTCAGTGGGGCTTTACCAGTCAGCCGTGAGATCAGATTTGGTTTCTGAAGTTGCGTGTTAACCTGCTTGTGTGACTTTGATTCATTTGTAACTCAATAATTTGATGCACGACTCTATTGTTTTCACTCTTGACCGAGTGACCGAGTCACTAGCTCCAGTCTGAATACGAGCAGCATCTCATTTCGTTCTTCAAGGGTTCCAGTTCTATGCCTTGTTTTACATACTGGATTAATAATAGATGCTTTTACCCCTCGGCGATTCTCAGAATGGAAATCTGTACTGTAGAGTAACTAGCTAAAAGTAGTTATCTGACTAACTCAAGCAACAAGCAACGGTGCACCACAACAAAGCACTGTATTTCTGGTTTAAAAATCACATCGTATTTCACACACAAGTCTGAAAGCTGTGTGAGCTGAAGGAATAACCAGATGCTTTCTTAAACTGTTCTCTTTCTTTCTGTGGAATTGGAAAGTCCAATGAATTCTAGTGAAGGAGTTTTCAGACAGTTCATGTAAATTATCCCATTTAAGCAGCAATCCCTGCATGGCATTATAATTGTTGGTTTCTAATCGTGAATCATTTCTTAAAAACTGCTCTTTTACTTGGTTTTAGACTCATAATCAATAAAATATTAAGTAGTGCAAGTTCAAAGCTGTTCAAATTTAATGCTGCGCCCTAACTGAAAAAAAATATGGCTTTGATTAAATTATATTTTAAATCATAAGATATTGCACCCTTAAATAGCTTCAATGTTGTAGAGTACTTTTTGTTAGTAGCTTGTGGTTTTGATAACTATGGTTTAACTGCAGTTGAGCTACTTTAAATGAGTAGTTTGTAGTATCTGAAATGCTTGGGTGATGCTCTTATGGGCGGCTGTGTTGGTGTTGGGAGGTGTTTTAGGCTTATGAAGAGTGTTTCTGATTCACTGTTTTTGTCCCAGGCAGCATTGCGTTTAGATTATTTTGGTACTTGAAATGTGGCTTATTTTAGATTTTGATTGTGCTGTACTGATTAGTCACGAGCAATGTGAAAAGGTTATGGTCAAGCAGTTTATTTTTGTCCTATGTGATTTTGGGGCAAACGCTTTCAATAGCTATGTTTCCATCCACCTATTTTTATGCTCATTTTGGATTATCGCATAAAAAATCGCTGTATGGAAACACCAAGATGCGCATAAAATCTAAAAATGTGCATAAAAAACATATGCGCACAACTGAGTAGGATAAACTTCTTATCCGATAAGAAAAAATGTGCATAAACTATGATGGAAACACATTTACTGAATAAATTCCACCATGCGCATTGAAAAAGTCATGTGACTTTGCGCTATGAGACGGGATAAATTGATCGAACCAGCGGACCGATCTCGTTTCAATGCATCTATATGTTGTTTTGGTCGTTCTGAAATGCCTGAGCAAAGTCTGTCATCAAAGTATTTCTGTATAATTACTGTCTAACACGACTGCGTTCCCAAACAGAAGGCATCCACCTCTAAACGCAATGACCACATTTATTGTGTTACGTCTGCTCTCTCTGAAGCGCAAGTCATTTATTACAAATGAAAATTATTATATTCAGTGGCTTCTCCTAGTTTTCTTAGAGATATTTGGTGCCAGTTTATCAGGAAGTGACGATTTTGTTCTCTTTGTCTCGTTGGATGGAAACGGGGCTTTATTCGCAAATGTTTTATGCGATATTCCAGTTTTGCGCGCAAGTTAATTTCGCATCTTTGGTTGGAAACATAGCTAATGTTTTTGTCTGGGGTTTAACAGTCAGGCTGCAGCTGACTGGACGATCCTTACACAGCAGCAAAAGATTCTCATGTTGAAGCTTTTGGGTAAATTTAGCATCCCTAATGAAAATTAACCATGGTTTTATTATAGTAGAAGCATAGTAACCATGGATTTTTGGCGTATTGATTACCATTTGTATAACCACAGTTTTAGTACAAATACCATGGTTAAACTATAGTAAACATGGGTAATTGTGGTACAATGGTTTAACTATAGTAGCTAGGGTTTTTTTGGTTTTATTTGTAGCAAAACCTTGCTTGATTTTTAGCTGGCTGTGCACAGGAATGAACACAAAGCAATATACTGTCTTTCTTTTGTAGATGTTAAATAGAACCAAGGGGAAAATACCATTCACAATTCAGTAGGCCGTTATTATAATGGCTTTGTCAGTAGGATTTTAAGGAAATGCTATAGTAATGTAAGGCAATAGGAACATTTTAATTGTATTTTTTTAAATCTCTAAAGTAAAAAAAAAATGAATGCAAAAAAAAATGCTTTGGAATCACTGTAGATCAGTGATTTATTCAAACATTCCACATGAATTGATTTGGAATTTTAATTAGAATAACAGGAAGAGTAATTTAATTACAATCCAAAGAAGTTTAACACCGGGAAATGAAATGTTCTTCCACCCTGGTCAACAAAAGATACTTTATTTAATATGAAGAACTATTTAAACCAAATAGAAATTCTATAGTTGACTTATGACTGTCTGTCATTGTTTCCCAAACTATTTAAACAAGGCATTGTCAAGCATTATCTTGACAAACTTTGCTTTTCTAGTAAAAAATTAAGTGAATTTCTTCTGTTGTTTTTCCTCAATTCATTGTAATTTTATTTTCATTCAAATTCAAGCTGCAATTCAGTATAATGTTTGCTAAACTGTCTTCATTCTCACTTTAATTTTAAATGGGACCCAACCCTGTTAGTCTGAGACTTATTAGTGGTTATTTTAATAAATGATTGAAAAAGACTTACAAACTGACAGGTTACTGGTTTGAAGAATCCTTTCCTGAATTTAGAGTCGAATCTGCCAAACAGCTAGCTACTGAATCAACATATGACTTGGCGGAACTCTATTTTCCATTTACAATTTCCATTCCTTTTTTTTTTTTTTCAGATTTTGCTTTTAAATAAATATGTTGGTCTTAAGAAT
Organism: Sinocyclocheilus anophthalmus; assembly: GCA_018155175.1. Taxonomy (NCBI): domain Eukaryota; kingdom Metazoa; phylum Chordata; class Actinopteri; order Cypriniformes; family Cyprinidae; genus Sinocyclocheilus; species Sinocyclocheilus anophthalmus. The sequence continues at coordinate 289,518 of JADLZN010004669.1, forward strand.
CTCTAGGTGGGTCCTAGCATAAAGTTTGGGAACTTCTGCTCTAGATTGAACCACCTTGGTTTTCTTTTGTGTTGATGGTGCATATATAGTGAGTTTAATGATGAGTGCTGTTTTTACTTAAAATCTCTGCATCCGTTTGGTCCTTCACAGAAAGTTCTGGGAGACCTTCATCTCCATCTGTCATGAGAACCACAGTCTCCACGGCATCACCTTTGAACAGATTAAAATCCAGCTGGAGGCTCTGGAGCTGAAAAAGACCTACGTGCTCAACCCGCTGGCCCCAGAGTTCATCCCTCGTGCCCTGCGCTCGCAACATCCCCAGGGTCCCGGCAAGCACCAACACTCCCCACCCAAGGTAGGAGTCTTCATCCTGTACAAATCCCAAACACTAATAATCAGATTACTTAGAGATTTGATGAAACCCCTTAATAGGCCTGGGCAATAAAACGGTATCGATATTTATCGACGGTACACCTTCTTCGATAACGATATAAAAAAATATAGTGCACGATATAGGCACGTGCTATGAGTGACGCACGCAGCACACACAAACACGAACACATGCTGAATTGAGTGCTGTGCCTGCCTGTCATGAGGAGATTGTAAAAAAAGAATATTAGTCGAATTTAAAATAAACATTTGCAATGTTAGGAGTGCGTCGTCAGTGGCACGCGAGATGCGGTGATGATGTTAGTGACGTTGTTGTATTTTAATGTTTGTTAGTCTAGCCCACGTGACGCGCCGCTGCTGCGTTATTCATTCAAAATATTAGAGAAATATAGAAGCTCAATGCGGAGAAGATCTTGATTAGGTTCAAACCGATACTAAGCCATTCACACAACGCATATTCAGCGCTTATTTTTTAGACGGACAAATACGACTGATGCACTCGCGTCTCAGAGAAGAGATGTATAGAAAGCCATGCAAAGTTAAAACCATTTAAACTTTTAGAAAACACGTCACGAATTTGTGGAGGTTATGTCATATGTTTTAAATGCAATCTGCGTGAATGGCGCTTCGGCTCTTTGGATTAAGCAATGCATAAATAGATGATGCTGTTTTGTTCGTAATTGTTTATGCAATTTACAAAGTTATATTTGATTTATAAGTTAATTTTGACGTAATGCACTTTTTTTTTTAATAGAGTTACTTCCTTGCGTTGACTATTTAAATACGCTGCATTATTTTGTTCATTGCGCCCTCCTGTGGCCTCGGGATGTAAAAATTTTCCTCAAGACCTATTTAATCTGCATATAAAACATTAGAAATTAGATATTTGTTTAATTTTTATTTTGTGTTTGTTAAAACAAAAAATGTGGTGTTTGTCTCAATAAATTGAGTTAATTTAAAAATGCAGGGGTTAAATTTTAACTTTTTTTCTATTGCTCTTAGTTTTAAAAAAGGTTATAAAAAAAGTCAATAATTATCGATATCGAATGATATGAAACATTATATCGTTGATATATTTTTTAAGCTATATCGCCCAGCCCTACACCTTAACTAGTCCGAAGCAACACCAAGAACAATCCAGACTCTCATAAACTGTTTTTCTGAATGAGAAAAGTAGCTGTTCTGCCCTTGATTTTATTAAGTTCCTCTTCCATTTCACACAATGTCACAATTGGGCTTATAGCCCCTTCAGGCCTCCTCACAATACAAGAAATTCCTACTAAATGGGCCAATTTTATATCTCATTGTGCACGGAAAGAAGGACGTGACAGTCTGCTTGGATACGGTCAGTGGCGTCCACGGTGGAGGGTTTGATATGACGTGCTGTGATGTGGAGTCATGCACGCTCTCCCCCGCTGACATTAGTAAAAGGGTTTGGCTCTATATAATAGAAAAGATTTTCAATCAGGTCCTGAATTTCGGTGCAGGATTGTGCATATGTCACACAGTTTTACTCGTTCCTGCAGGTTTCGGGTTTATAAGGCAGGAAATTCCCACAAACATTTTATATTATGTACATTTTATATAGCATGTAGGTTAGATGTAAATAAATCCAGATAGAATATCAGATCAAACCAGTCATTTGAAAACGGCGTGTTTCAGCTGTCCCCCTTCTTCTCTCTTTCACTCTCTCGAAGCGGCTTCACATCAGCACATCTCATCTGCACTACAAGAGAGCTGCTGCACGCTGCAATACGAGACATTCGCTCATGTTCAGGACAGTTAACAGAATTGTCACTTGCCTAATTGGGCCACTGTTGCATCGTCACAAAACTGTATCATTTGCACATCTTTTTAAGTCTTTTAAAACCATTCGGTATTTGCACGCTCCAGAGATGAGTTTCTGCGTGCTCACAGTCACATCCAAAGTGCGTGCACATAAAGCCGCCTCGAAAACACCTTGCAAGTACTGAATTGAGTTATTTTTCGCAGCTTATTGTGCTTAAACGGCCAAATACACACAAAGTTGTCAAAATGCCTGTCCTGGCGAGTATCCTGGTAAACACTGTCGAATTTGTCTTAAGTGAATGTAAGCAGTTAAGAAAGAAAACGCATGTGTATCAGTATATTGGATCGCTGCATCCATGATAAATTTCAACATAGATTTTTATATTGCTTCTACACGTATACTTGTAAAATAATGGAACATTAGGTCATGAATATAGTCTCAAAAGTCATGGAAATTTAATCAATCAATCCTCAGTCCTAAGGGGAGGAAGGTAAACATGCCAAAAATAGATGAGTGAGGAGACTTCCTCTGCCCTCTTTTTTTCTGTAGCTCACATTTGTATCTGTTTCTCCTCACCCCCTCCGTTTCCTTTGGACTAGCTATAGAGGATTATTGGCTGCTTGATTTAGTGGCTTCAAAGTCCAAGTGTTTTATTGGTGAATCTCACAAAACCAGCTCAAGTCGTGTTTCAACAAGCCTATTTACAAAACTTTTAAGATTTTGTTTGTAGATACTATTTTTTTTTATAAAATATGCATACTTTACACCAAAAAAATGTGCAACATTTTACTACCAAATTATATGTAATATCTAATTAATTTAACTTAAACTGGAAAGTTTTTCTCAGCATCTCACGATATTGAGCTTCGTGAGTTCCTATCGCGATGAATGATGGGTTGTGCTTAGACATAAATACCACTCTGAAGTGATATATTATATCAATCACAAATAATCCCCTATTAACCCACACGACTCCAGTCCATCAATTAACATCTTGTGGAGTGAAAAGCTGTGTGTTTGTAAGAAACAAATCCATCATCAAGATGTTTTTAACTCATACCCGTTGCTTCTGGACAAAATATGGATCTTTTATCCATAACATTGCTTTCTCCAGTGAAAAAGTCATCTCATATGAATCAGGAGAGAAATATGCACAGATGTAGCACTGTTTCAAACACAAGCACGGTGCAAAACAAGTATTTTGTTGGATTTTGATGTGAGAGGACAACAGGATTTTAAAGTTAAAACATCTTGATGGATTTGTTTTGTTTCTGGACAAACATGCAGCTTTTATCTTTACAAGTTGTTCAAAATGAGGACTGCAGTGGTAGTGGATTGCTTGTGGATATTGTGAGTTTATCAGCTTGTGGGACTCTCATTCTGACGGCCAACATTCACTGCCAGAGCCATCATGGCTGACGCAGCGATGACAATGCTACATTTATCCAAACGTTCCCATGAAGATGAGGTGAAGAGATTTAAAGGGTTAGTTCACACAAAAATGACAATTCTGTCATTAATTAATCACCCTCGTGTCGTTCCAAACCGGTAAGACCTCCGTTCATCTTCGGAACACAAATGAAGATATTTCTGATGGAATCTGAGAGCTCTCTGACCCTCCCATAGACAGCAACGCAACTGAAATGTTCCCAAGTCCAGAGACGTAGCAAGGAGATCAGTAAAATAATCAGGGGTTCAACCGTAATTTTACAAAACTACGAGAATACTTTTTGAGCACAAAAGAAAAAAAAACAACTTTATTCAACAATTCGTCTCCTCCGCATCACCCGGGTGATGTTTTGGAGAATATCAGCTGGACGTAAACAGCGTAGCTGTTCTGTGTCAGCTAGTCACGCTGGATCATGTGTACTATTGTTGTTGGGATGATCTGAACGGAAACAGCTTATCCGCTGTGACGCGCTGACACAAACAGCTACGGGGGGCTGTTTACGTCAAGCGGATATTCTCTAAAATGCACCAGGGTGATGCCGAGTTGAGAAAGTCGTTATTTTTCTTTCTTTTGCGCACATAAGTGTTCTCGTAGCTTCGTATATTTGCGGTTGAACCCCTGAAGTCACATGGATTATTTTAAAGATCTCCTTGCTATGTTTCTGGACTCTGGACATGTCAGTTGTGTTGCTGTCTATGGGAGGGTCAGACAGCTCTCAGATTCCATCAAAAATATCTTAATTTTGTGTTCCGAAGATGAACGGAGGTCTTACGGGTTTGAAACTACATGAGGGCGAGTAATTAATGACAGAATTTTCCATTTTGGGTGAACTATCCCTTTAAGCAAATTTAAATTTTTGGGTGAACTATTCCTTGCAGGGCACTGAGCTTTGGCATTTTTCCAGATATGAGACAATCTTGCGCACTTACTTCCTGTCACATGCATGCGCTCTCAAGTGGCCAAGTCGTAAATATGGGTATTTGCCCATCATATACATTCTTGGTTTGATTTTGCTTACCACCACCCCAGTTTTCGCAATCTTTGTATCCTTAACACAATAACAATGATTTCGCCACAGCAACCATAACTTAAAAGGAACGATATCAATCTCAGTCCAGCACAAGCTTTGCCATACACACCAAGGAGGGAAGAACTCAAAATCCAGTTCTTTACCAAATAACCACCATGTTATGGTCCTCTCTGATGTATCTTGATTGGAGTGTGATTATTATAGACATCGCCACCAATTTCATTCAACACTTGGCAGGTGCGTCCCCATTTTTTTCCCCAGGCTTTATACAGAAAGTGCCTCATCTGTTGCTATTGAGATAAGTAGCGTGCTCGGTGATTCCCGCAAACGTGCTGACCCCAGAGCAGCGGTGCTCGGAGCTGCCAGCAGAACGCCTCAATCGCCCGTTGATGCTGTCAGCATGTCATTCTGTATGCACTCATCGACATTGATCTGTTTTGAAAAGGCACGCTTTCCCAACGGATCGCATCAATACACTCTGATTCGGAAGTCGTTGGCAGCACAAAAAAATACAAGCGAGGGTTTTTTCCTTGTACATTGCGGTGCTGTAATTCAGGCACCAAGAACAAGAGTTTGTTCCACTCCATTCACTGATTGTCTTTGCAGTTAGTGCTGTGCTTTTCTTGGAAGTCATCTCTGTGCGCTCCCAACCACCGCCTCAAACTGCCCTCACTGAAACTCCACCCACGTGGAGCCAACTGCCCGACCAACGTATCACGAACATCTCAGACGCGATTTACCTGACCATGTGGAAGTAAACCATTGTAACTGTTTTGACAAATCAGTGCTGCCTCTCGGCGATGCTCTTCACCAAGGAAAGGGAAGCATTGACCCCCTGACCCTGTGACTATAGTTAGCAGTAGCACACGATGCGTAAGACCCCCTTCACTTTCCCTACGCAGACTCCTTCATCCTCTAGCACTGATTCACTCAAACCCTCCTCTTCCTCTTCCTCCTCAGGCGAAAGGACAGCTGGCCAATCACACTGAACCCTTCCCCCCTGAAGGCTTTGGTAAGTCTCTCTCTCTCTCTCTTTGACCTCTTGTTCTTGAAGGTTTGAACGTTTTCACCCAGGCTTCTCTTAATTGGGCGACTGTGCTCTCATTACATGTTCTCTAGCTCTGAATTGCTACAGCGTGAGGTTGTTACAATAGCGTAATCACATCAATACATGTCAATTTGTGGGCAAATATTAAATGCTGTTGGCAAAAAAAAAAATATATTAGATATATATATATGGTTAAAAACCAACAACCCAGATCCAAAGGGAACATCCGCTTGTGTTCCATTAATGCGTAAGTACTGTCAAGATACCACATACTGTATGTTATTGTTATAAATTCTAATATTAAATACAGCTGTAATAATAATATTATTAGAATATTATTAACAAGTAATTTGTACAAAAACAGAAATAAAATAATCTGAATAATAATATAAGTATAAATGCATATAAATAACTAATATATATAAATATAGAAATGGCATTATAGATATTTTTAATTTACTAATATGTACGCATTTTTATAATAATGTATTGGCATCAATACATTAATAATGTCAGCTTTAACTGTGTTTTTCATAGGGTTAGAGTTGATATTATGTTGATATTTAACATATAATATGATTGGCATTATTAATATACGATATCATTGATAATATTCTAATATTTGACTCAATTAATAATGCGTAAAAGTGAATACAAGTTCTGTGTATATTTAAACGAATAGTTCAAACTAAAATGACCTCAATCTATTGATTTATCAAATATACTAGGGATTGGCATTATTATATTAACATTTTTGGTATAATTAATAATGCGTGAAAGTGAAGAAAATATATTTTTGGATAAAGAAAATTCTGTGCATTTTAAAGGTATAGTTCAAACAAAATTGACAATATATTGATTTATCGTGTATATACGACTGTAATATCCTAATAATATCCTAATATTTGGTATAATTCATGTGTGAAAGAGAAGTTATTTGTAGTTTCTGAAATTTATTTGTGTATTTAATGGGAATTTTCAGCCAGGAATGAAAATTGTCATAATTTACTCGCCCTCATGTCGTTCTGAATGCAAATGAATGACTTCATGTTTTTAATGAAACCTGAGACATTTCTGTCCCCCAAAGCACTAAAGTTTCACAATGTTCATGAAGACCGCATTGAAGGAATCCATATCATATTGAAATTCACCAAAGTAGTGTAGTTGTTTTTTATGCCAGATGCTGTGGTTAAAAAGCTAATATAAAAAAATAGTAGCAAGTACTGTACATGAATCCGTGTATCATTCGATCATTCGTTTTTTGATTTAATATTGAAAGTAGAAAAATGAGAAAACGGCTCGTTTTTTTTGTTTTTTTCCAAAAAACGAAAATTCAGCTTAAATTTTAGTTTTTCGTTCATGGGTGGAAAAATGAATAAACTCTCTTTCTACACGTGGGCGGGAATTAAACGCCCCTTTCTGCTGATTGGTCAGCCGAAGATCAAACCGTGCCTTCATCAGTTCTTCCACAGTATCATGCAGCAGAATAATAGTCCTCTGCTGCTGCAGTTGTATGGATTCTTAACGCATTTATCGCAACTACATTTAATCTTTTTTCATCAAAAAAACAGGCTAATGAATAGCTCGACACAACACATACAGGGGCAGAGTCTAGACAGGGCTTTCCTCTGTGAAGATATAAATTATATTCTTTGCATCATGGCAGGGTATGATATGACAGCTGTCATAGCCTACCCTGCTCACCCAGTAAGTCTGTTTGTTTGTTTAATTAAGAAATTAATTAATTTGTTTCAAAATACATTTTAAACACTAAGACAAAAAGGAAGGAATGATAAATTGGCTTGGTATATATAGGCCTATAATGTTCATGTAAGAACTGTTATTTTGACTGACAACCAGAGAACAACTGATATTAAATAGCCTGCTGTTATAGTTATATAATGTAATCTTGTGTTTTATTGAAATTGATTATAATTGATATCTCAAAAGGATATGCACTTGTTGGTTGCCGGGGCCGGAGTGAGCTGCTGCACACTCGCACTGCAACGCAAGATTTTCATAAAATATAATAACTTGCCATTTCGGGTTGTTTCTCACCAAACCCTCAGTATACCTTCAGAATGCTTGGAATATACTCCACGAGATGCATAGGATTATTTTACAACATTTGCTTAAAAAAAAAACAAAAAAAACAGTCACCATTCTCTGCCATTAAATTGACAAGTGCCAGCAGGACATTTTTGTGTTAAGTAATAAGCCTTTATAACAACATTAAGGTGAATATTCACTCCAGTTCACACAGTTCCAATAAATTGCGATGGGTTAAATAAACTCAGTAATCAGACAGACTACAGTCAAGCGCAGACCAGTATTGAAGTGCAAAGGAAATAAGCAGCAGTCATATTTAAAGCAGTTTACATTCACTTCAAATTTATATTTTTAATTGTGTAACGTTACGTTCAAAATAACTACAAAAATGTCATGCCTTTGAAAAATAAAAAGAGAACAACAGAATGCACTGCTTTAACACGTCTCGGTCTCCTTGAGCATCTTCCTGGCGCATGCCACAAACATGAACCAAAGGGAATACTCGTCTTTTAAAAGGCTTAAATTAGATTATTTTACATTAAATGCATCATATAAGTCACTTTGGAATAAATCACAGTAGGCCTATGTATCATGATAAAAAAAAAAGCGACTTTACAGTCTGGAAATACTTTAGGCTATAGCAAATTATTTCGCGGACCCCCTATCACTTTAAGAACCGCTGGTCTACACAGAAGAAAGCCCTGTCTAGACTCTGCCCCGGTACGAGTTGTGTCGAGCTATTCATTAGTCTGTTTGATGAGAAAAATATGAAATTGATAAAATGGGTTATTAATCCGTTGGTTTTTTTTGGGAAAAAAAACTAAAAAGGAGCTGTTTTCTCATTTTTCTACTTGCAATATTAAATAAAAAAAACGAATGATCGAATGATACACGGATTACATGCAATCATAGTACTGTATTTCCAATTCTACCATCTTAAAAATACTTTTCCACTTTAACAGTGGCATACTGGCACTGGTATGTTGTTGGGGGCCTTGGGCAAAAAGGCCCCAGGTAATATAGTGTTAAAGCTGTGTATAGATAACCACTTAAGATGAACTCGAGGTGGTTAAAGTTTAGCTGCTTAACATTCATATTGAGCAGTTCCTGGAGAATGTGACGGAGAGGTCAGCAGCTGCATTAGCCTCTCATGAAGGAGATGTTTTCACAGCCTTTGGACCTCTGATTGGAGAGTTTGAGGATATTATTGGTGTGATGTGACAGTGCTGTCAGAACAAATCAAGGTCATTAGTTTGTGGAGCGCCGCTTGAGTGATTGTCGAGGCAGAAAGTGAAGACAGAGAGCGAGAGCATAGAGAGAGACGAGATCGGTCAAGTGCATCCAACTTCCTTCCAGCCTCACTTCTCGCCCAATCAAAACACGATCCCGCCGATAATGTGTGGCAGCAGCGACAATTCTCCCTGAATTGCTTCCTTGGATTGCCATGTGTCTGGGCCAGGTGTGTGTGTGTGGGTAGTGTGTGCTGTTCAGCGTTCGAGGACATTTCGGGATGACCCTGAAATTGTTAAAGCTTAAGGTGTATCGGGGCGTAGATTTTAGATCAGACCTATTGAGCTAAAGGTCTTTAGGAAAACCAGGGTGTGCACAAAGGAACTGCACACGAATCGGTATTGGGTGACTCCATGAAACAACAAGAACATGTTCAGGTTATACTCCACCTAAAAATATGTTTTTAGTTTAATGGAGTGTTACTTTTATTATTTAATTTATTTATTACTTTGTCGTGTCATGATTATTATGAAGTAAATGTGCTTAATTGTCATTAAATGTCATTAAGGTCACAGTGGATTCTTCCATTCTTTATGCAATATACAGTGTATATGTATATATGTATTTGTGTATGTATATGTGACTCTGGACCACAAAACCAGTCATAGGGGTAAATTTTTCGAATTTGAGATTTATGCATCCTCTGAAAGCTGAATAAATAAGCTTTCCATTGATGTATGGTTGTGTTAGTATAGAACAATATTTGGCTGAGATGCAACTATTTGAAAATCTGGAATCTGAGGGTGCAAAAAAATCTAAATATTGAGATAATCATCTTTAAAGTTGTCCAAATGAAGTTCTTAGCAATGCATATTACTAATCAAAAATTAAGTTTTGACATATTTACAGTAGGAAATTTACTATAAAAGAAAAATCTATAATTTTGCCCCATACAATGCATTTTTGGCTATTATCTGTACATGTTCTTACATGGATCTTGTGAATCCACCAATAAATAGTGTCTTTGATAGAATTCATTTGAACCTCGTTTACAAAGTCATCCTGGAAGTGCACACAATTAATGGTTTTATGTGAATACTGTGCATTCATCTCTTATCAAATATGAGTGCTAAAAAATTGATGTGATCGACAGATGGAGAGTAGAGGTTATAATTAAACAAGTGCATAAATGAGACTTGGAGAAACTATTGATCACACATGTGCAAGTATTTTTGGCCAACCGATAAACGGCCATAACCAAAAGGGCCATTTTTTTCATGATCGCACATTTTCTTGCTTGTTAACGGTGGTAAATATGTAGGGGAGTCAAATTTGGGTTAAGAGTCTAGCAAATGTATAACAAGGATGAAAAATGTCTAGAAATTTTATTTCATCATTAGTGTTCTCTAGGTTGCTTAGGATGAATGTGTTTGCTAAATGTCTAGTTGCCAATTGTTGGATTTCACCTACTTCATCATGATGTGATACTTTGCTCAATAATCAAGCGGATACAGTTTGATTATTGAACAAAAGAGCAATTCATAGTGTTATCAGAAATGATTCGGGTTCTACTGCTTTGCAATATTACATTAATACTCTTGGATGGCAAAGTATGATATAGAATTTGATTCCTATAATCTCAGTTTTGGTTGATGTTTATATCTTCAGTTCAGCCAAGTGCTGCTGTGTTGATGGGGAACCCGATTCAGGCCTTTACTCCTCCAGGAGCCGGAGCTCCAGCCTCCGGCAAATCACCAAGCCCTGTTCAAAGAATCGACCCCGGAGCCAGCATCCTCTATGTGCCCGCTGTCTATGGGGGAAATATGGTGATGCCCATGCCTCTTCCGGTACATTCTGGATTTTTTTTCTCATACTCTTTAACATGGGTCATAACCTGTTCATTTTTGAGATGTTTCAGCCTGTTCTTTTTACTATCAGTTGGAATTTGGAGGCCCTTATCTCTCCACCCTAAATGTATTTCCTTGAACATGCTGTACACTTATATGACCCTCACCTCACCTTCTCTTCACCAGTTGCCATGGCCTGGCTACCAGAGCCGTTTCGCTATGGATCCTCGCATCATGAGTCATCAGGCCGCCATGGCCACGTACAACCTCAACCTGCGGCCGGCAGCCAGTCGCACCTCACCTGTGCTGTATGGGTTCAGTCACCCGTCTCCTCTGGGTCTGAACCAGCAGCCAACCTCTGAGAAAGAACTACTTCAAGAGCCCAGTGGAAATGGTATAATCCACAACACTAGTGTCTTTCATTTTAACCATTCCGGTTGCTTAACTGAGCAACACCAAGGTCATGGGTTTGAATCCCATGGAGAACAGATGCTGATAAATGTATATTTGAAAAAATTATTTTAATTTAATAATAGTTTGGGCTAGTTTAAGTGAGTTGGATGTATTGTTAGAGAATTACAAAAATTGTGAAAAGGCCAAAAATATTTCACGATAATGCAGTTAAACTCAATGGGACAAGGTGGTCAGGAGGGTTTAAAGGATAAGATGTGGAGCTCTTATTTTGGCAAAAATGCTTTTGTGAAATATTCAGTATACTTACTAGAATGCTTCTTAATAGATGTCTACTGTGGATGAAAACCAACCTAAAATGTTCCTTTAAAATAATGTATTTCTCATCAGGCCCGGTTTGCATTGGTTTAACAGTTCATACTTTTGACTGTACTTTCACTTACATTACACTGTAAAAGTTTTTGAACTTGGTGAACTCTGTCTTTTGGGGTTGTGTTGTGCTGATTTGCTGTCATTCTTTAGGGAAAATCGACATTAATGGGAAAACGGAGCATTGTAGGCTGCTGACACCTGAGAGGAAAGCCCCTGAGCTGAAGGAAAAACAGGTACCATCCATCCGCCCGTTCTCTTTTTGTATCTATCTATCTATCACACGTCCTTCCCGGTTTAATCTGGAGCCGCCCACTATGCCTTCCCACAAGAGCACTTGTAACATAGACCATCTATCTTCACTCATCCCCTGCATGCTCAAAACACTTCAGTTCTCCTACTCTTTTACACCCTCCATTAGCGTCACATGTCCGTAACGATTGTACTTTCTCCTCCCCTCAGGGAGACCCAGAGTCGGTGCAGAATAAGAGTCCAGAGCCCCAGTCCAACATGGGCTTCCCTGGCAGCCGCCTCATACGCAAAGACCCGCAGGCCCAGAGGGCCCTCAACTTCCACCTGGGCCCCCCACATCCCGGTTTCCCCCCTCACCACGGCAACAGCCAGTTTCCACAGCAGTACGGACTATCCCGACCTCCCCTCCGAATGCAGGCCCCCATCCACCCTCAGGCCGCCTCCTTTCCCCCATCGTTCTTCAGTGGACCTCCAATGGCGCACCGCGGGCTGCAGTCTCCGGTCCTGGAGGGTGGGGAGGGCTCGATGGGAGCAGGTCCAGGTGGGGTGGCTGAGGATCTGAAGGGTGTGGTGAGAGGCCTTCCCCCACAGATGCACCAGCAGCCCCTGCGCCTCAACAGCTTTGGAGAAGAGAGTTTGGACTCTCTGTTGGGCGATACTCTGGGTATGTACAAAAGCATTAAAAGTCATTAAATGGATTTTAGACTTAGGCCTTAAATGGCATTAAATGTCATTCAATTTCATTCCTACAGGCTTTACTTTTTTTTTTTTTTTTTAAGATGATTCTGAAGAAAAATAATATTACCAGTTTATTTTGAAAATAGCTTTTTAATTTGCTTTCGCAAAATATGTACATTGGTGTGATAAACATGCGGAACCAGTTTGGTCATTTCCGGTGCTAAATTGCCGTAACGGCGCATGTTTGGACAGGATGAGTCAAACTAAGAGCAGAGAATGTAAATTTGGGGAAGTTCAATTGAGCAGTTTCGGTGAGAATGATTCTGATTTTATTACATTCAGTGTAATATGATTGATATGAATAATGTATTGACAGTAACCTGTGAGGCTCGCGCAGCCTTTTCGAGAGAATCGCATGGAGAAATCAAATAAATGAGCACAACACACCGACAAGACCTTCATAAAAGCCAGACTGGGAATGATAAAGAGTTTTTACATTTATAACATATGATATAGCACAGTTAATCAACATGAGACGACCAAGAGAGTTTCCCGAATATCAGCACGATTGCAGATTTGACATTGATTTTATTCATTCAATAAAGGATTAGTTAAAATGAAGTGACTTGCATTATTTAACAAAACTTTTTAAAATCATTAAAAAAAAGATCACAGTAGAAACATTCGCGCATCTCTGAGCCACAACAACGCGTGTTTCCTCTGAATGCTTCGCCGTTTTTGATTGATCATTTGACATGATGCATTCTTGATTGAATCCGCGTCTTATGAATCTGTTGACTAATTACTCAAATGCTCATCAATCACTTTTTTCAGTCACTTGTTGCCACCGTACTGGCGGTTTACTCTCCATTTGAAAGTATCATTTGCATTTTTTTTCCACCCTTTCATATTGTATCTTAAAAAATACAAATTCTTTAAAACCTAAGCTTTTTCTCCGGTCATGGCCGCCTGATTTTTCAGTATGTCTACATTCATATCTTATTGGTAGTTTTTAAATAATGTTCAAAAATCTGCAAATGTATTTGACATTTTCATCTGTCTGCTGATCCGGTTCCCTAATTCAGTTCAGCGTGATAGTTTATTTAAATTATGTATATTTTCTAAATATCCAAGATTATCATCTTGCATCACATAGTCAAATGACAACAAATGGTTACTGTAAACATTTAAATGGTCAAAAAGTATGGGATATTAAGATTGCCAAAGCTGCCCTCATACCTCATCCGCCCGGAGCTGCTTCTGTTTACAACAGTGAGACTACATTAAAGTGAATATTACGTTTTCAATATGGATATTTTTCTTACAAAAACGCATCGATTTGCTACAGAAGGCTTTGTTCACCCCCCGGAGCCGTGTGAGACACTTTTTTTTTTTATGGATGGGCGCTTTTTATTTCACTTCTTTTGGACTGATGCATGCAACACCCGCTGAGTGGCATTAAACAGCTTGAAAGATCAAAGACAATTTTTAATATAACTCCGACTGGATTCGTCTGAAAGAAGAAAGTCATATACACCTAGGATGACTTGAGGGTGAGTAATTTATGGGCTAATTTTCATTTTTGGGTGAACTAGCCCTTTAAATTAGATTTGATGATACCTGCAGAAACCCTGTATGTAAATGCATGGATCAGAATGCTTCAGGCATGTTCATTGTCTTTGTATTGCTCCGTAGTGTCTATTCCGGCTGCTCTCTGTATCGCAGTTTTGAATTTTCTTTGCCAACAACTTTGACAGTTGTAAGTTTAGTTCAAGTTCCAACCTTTCAAGCTTCTTATAAATTCCACAGTATTGTGCCTAAGGGTTTGAATTTGACAGTGTAAAAGCCTTTTCACACCAAGTTACTTTTTGTTTTTTGGCTTAAATAAAATGCAAGTTTTTAAAGCGAAACAGTCTCTCTGAGCTCCTTGAACTGAGTCTGAATCAGCCACGCAGAAAACACTAGCAATGCACTCAAAACTCAGCCAGGTAGTAACGCACCATCAACCCCCAGAACACCTCTCAACCGTGCAGCAACACGCATAAAACCAGTCAGAACGCCACAGCAACTGCAGACTAACACCATAGATTGTAGGGCTGCACAGTTATAATTGTGGTTATCAATCATGATTGTTTTCTTTTGAGAAATATCTTTTTACATTTCATTAGAATTATTAAACTTCCATTTAAGCACAAATCAAGAGAACATCAACTCATGTAGTGAGCATGTAGTTAACCTCATCTATTTACTGATTTATTATATACATTTACACAATCTGTACATTTAGAAAATGGTCAAACCTTAAGAAGTTTTCTCAAAAAAAAAACAGTGCCAAAAAGCTAAAACAGTGAAATTCCTAATATTTATTCCATTAATTATTCCAAATTGTATTAACAATACAAAATAATTGAAAAATTAAACGAGTATAAACATTTAAGGATAAATAACCAGAAGGCCAATATCTCAGATGATTATGCTTAATTAATCAAGAGAAGTAGCAATCGAGATCATGATTAAATTACGACACTCAGGACAACATAACATAATGCCATAATTTATTGGCATGGTGATTAATGTTCTTAATTTCTTAGCAAATATTTAAATTTGGTTACGCTTTGTTTTAATGTGTCAATTAAGTACTTAGTAATATTAACTCTTTCCCAGCCACAATAGTTGCCAGCCACCGCCAGCGATTTTGATGATTTTCACTAAAATTTGATGTGCCGTAGATGTTGCTGTATGAATATTTGAATATGCAATACACCAAAATAAATATCAGAGCCTCTACTTTTAAACAAAAAAGTTGTTTTTTTTCTATCTTAAAGCATTCCTTTTTTATCAACGCTTGAATATAGGTAGGTTTCATAAAAATGCATAATTTTGAGCAAAAAGGTGAGAAAATAATTTATCAAAATCTACATATATGGATAATATTCAGTACAATTATCAAAGCATAAATCCAGTAAATCGCTTCCATTAATACCTCCAAAGCTTGCACAGACCTACAGTATACATACCACTTCCTGGATCAACATTTTACTCCGTAACATTATGCAGTTGCTGTTGCTGATGATCGCATTATTTTTCATATGCATCTGTTTACATAAGAGATCGCTAGTTTCTCCGTCCTGTTCACGTGTGTTTTTGTTTGGGAGGTTTTGTACTCGTTCAGAAGATGCGTAATAGCGCCCCCGAGTGTATAACAGTGAAAACACAAAAAGACGTAAAAACTCGTCTTTGGTGGCGAAGCATTGTCTTCTAAAAGACGAGATAACTCGTCAATGGCGGGGAAAGAGTTCATTAAAAACGTGTTCTTAATATAGGTTTATGGTTAGGATTATGGCTTGGTTCAGGGTTAGTTGCTTGTAAGCATGCATAATTTACTGTTATTGGTATAGTAAGTACATGTAACAAGGGCACTGTAAAAGAAAGTGTTACCTTAAATATTAGTTGTTGTTTTTTTTGGTCGTGGTGTCTTAACCATTAAGGTCATCAGAATACCTGGTCAGCCTCCTTCAGGAGAATTTGAATGCATCCGTCTGCTGAAGTAGTCATGGTAGGGTTTGATGAACAGACCTTTTGTGTTTTCCCAGCATGTCATGGGGCTTTCTCTGTTGTGTTTTCACAGATGGTCAGGCTTCCTCGGGGCTGGATGCTCTGGGCCAGCAGCATCAGCAGCAGCAGGCGGCTCGTGTGGGTCAGTGGGGTGAACAGTCTCCCTTCCTGCAGGCCGGTGTGGCCCCCTTCCCCCTGGCGCAGCAGTTGGCTCATCTCGGCCAGCCGGGTCTGCGACTCCCTCAGCAGCTCCTCAGAGCCGGCTGGGGCCTGGGCCCTGCAGCAGAGGAGGAGCCCAGACCTGCCATGCCCAGGTTTGAAGACTCTTTGTCCTGCTGGCTTTATATTATTTTGCGAGTCTGACGATGCTAGAGTTCAGTAGTCTGAAAATGTCATATTTCATGTATGCGTTTTCGTTCTAAAAGGTCGTGATTCAACAGAATATGTGATGAGATTGCTTTTGCTTTCTAGCGCAAACAATTTGTTCCCCCAAGAAACTTTACATTCGCTTGCAAAACAGGGTTTCTTGGGAGAAAGCAAACGTTTGTAAACGAATGCAGAAGTTTCTTGGGAGAGCGCAAAAGGTTTGTGAGCGAAAACAACAGTTTTGCGAATGAATGCCAAAGATTTTGGGGGGTATATAAGAGTTTTACGAGTTAATGCAAGGTTTCTCGGGAGAAGGCGAACGTTTCGCGAGTTAATGCAAAAGTTTTTCAGGAGAATGCAAAAGTTTTGCGAGCGAATGCCAACTTTATCGGAAAGCAAAATTTTGCGTGATTTTCAAACTTGACAAGTCGAGTCACAATGTAGTGTTTATTGTTGATTGTTGTTTGTTTCATACTGTTTCACCATTTTTCTATGATGTTTATGAAAATATATCAGGCAGTATACACTATGCACAGTGCAGTATGTAGTAAGCTAGAATTCCATTCCGACCATATCCTAGTCTTCCTGTTTCTCTCGCTCAATCTCTCTCTCGCTCCCTCTCTCCAGATATCCCGGCCTGTTGCGTGAAATGCTCCCTCAAGACCAGTATGAGCAGCGGGAGCCGGCCGACATGCCCCCTCCTCAGTCTCGCCTCCTTCAGTACCGTCAAGTCCAGCCCCGAAGTCCCAGAGACCTGCCGTCTCCCTCTTCCGCCAACTCAAACCACATCTCTGCCCCCAATCCCTTCCCAGTTCCAGGACCGCCCTCCTTCTCCGACACCAGCCGAGAGCTGCCCATGGGGGGCCAGCCCTTCCAGCAGCACCAGGCCTTCAATCAGGCCTCCTTCTCCCTGCCGCCCGAGCACACAGCGGGACCTCTTCCGGTCAAATACCTCCTCCAGGAGGCCCACTGGCCCCACCCTGGCCTACCCCAGAGCCACGTGCTGGGCCACGGCATGCCTTTTGGCCTGCAGGCCATGGCGCACAGACAAGAGCAGGGCCCCCTCACGCAGCTGCAGCACCAGCAGCAGAAACAGCAGCATGGACGCCGGCTTAATGGTCTCTCTTCTGTCGCTAGCCGTGAACGATGCGTGAGTGGCAGGTTCGTCAGTCTCGGGTTAAATTGTCTTCATTGTTTCGCTGTGTGTGTCTTCCCATTGTTGGCCTCAGCTTTCAGTTGTACAGAATTGTTCAGTATTGAAGTTTGGATATTCTAACGCCCCCATGTTAACAATGTCCTGTTTTGTTTGATGCTCAATTGCACCAACCCCTTTTTTTTTCATGATACCAATTGCTCATTTTGAACATCACATTACAATCATTACTGTCACTTGTCGCTGTAACTGCTGTCAAAGGGGTGATTGAGTTTGTTGTAAAGGAGTAATTCATGAAGGAATAATAACATTTAGAAATTAGTTATTTTAGCACTTTGGTTCCTGAACTCAATGGGTTTTCTGAATGGGTTTTACTTCGGGAAAATAAGCTCAAGATATTTTCATGGTTTATTCTACAATATAAAATGGATCGTATAGCACTGCTTGAGTTTTTTCTCGTCTTGAAAAAGGCGGTTCCTAACAAATGGCTAAATGGGACTACAGAGGTTTGTTCAGACATTAAACGTCGTCACGCAGAAACTCATCTACTCACTAGTCCGCTTTCGCAGCCTCGTTGTGTTTATAATCGACTCAAACTTCAAATGAGATTTTAAGTAATGATTGGAACGTTTCGAGGCTTAATTGTGGTGACGCTGAAGTTTGTGGTGATGCTAACTTTCGTTTGTACTTCTGGCGTATTTAGACTCAAAACTCGTGTTCATTGTGAAGATGATTTTCATGAACAAAATGTGTAAGAACCATAAACCTTTTGGTGACAGAGCTCCTTTTCTGCAATAATCCAAAAGCCAATGGGAAAATCCTATAGGGTTTTTTGTCGAGGGAACCAGTGTGATGCTAAATTCAGGGTTGGCCTAAAAGAATACGTCATCATTGCAGCACTCTATTACCATGGAGAATAATTGTTAATTGTCTGTTTGTAAGAGCAAATGGGAAACTCTTTACAGTACTGTACGTTCAATGGAAGTCTATAGGGCAAGAGAAGTGGAAGGTTTTAAAAGCTCACATTTTTGGTGAATCATTCTACAATGTAGGTGGATAAACTTCTGGTTATGTACTAACCAAGGTAGGAGTTTGCGCCATTTAAATGGTTTTAAGACACTGAAATCATATCAAACTTCACTGGAGGAGCTGATTGTACTGTAACTCTGTGATGCTCGTGTATTTTATAAGCGGTATTTGTGATTTGCTCATTTTAAACATTATTAACATTGGTATTTTAAAAGCTCACGCACTTGCCATCGAGGCTTCAAATATAAATGTGACCCTGGAGCACAAAAAGCAGTGTTAAGTCGCTGGGGTATATTTGTAGCAATAGCCAACAATACATTGTATGGGTCAAAATTATAGATTTTTCTTTTATGCCAAAAATCATTAGGATATTACGTAAAGATCATGTTCCATGAAGATATTTTGTAAATGTCCTACTGTAAATATATCAAAACTTAATTTATGATTAGTAATATGCATTGCTAAGAACTTCATTTGAACAACTTTAAAGATGATTTTCTCAATATTTAGATTTTTTTGCACCCTCAGATTCCAGATTTTCAAATAGTCGTATCTCGACCAAATATTGTCCGATCCTAACAAAACCATATATCAATGGACAGCTTATTTATTCAGCTTTCAGATGATGCATAAATCTCAATTTCGAAAAATTGACCCTTATGACTGGTTTTGTGGTCCAGGGTCACAAATGTACTTACAACATATTTTCTGTGCATTTATACACTGTACAGGACACTTGTTGAAATTGTCTGTGGTTATGACAGCATACAGACATTATGTAGAAAAAAAAAGTCTAGAATATTGCTTTAAAATGGAAATAGTTACACTTTTGGTATTCTTGGTTCTCTTATTTGGACTTCAGCTGCTTCCTTAGTGATTTGGCATATAAAAATAGGCTGAAAAAGGACAACAAATATTAAATCATGTCTGAATTGGACCTACATATCTCTGGCATTCAATTGAGCTCCCACTGTTTTGGATGTTTCAATCAGAGGGTTGGACACACATGCATCCAAATGAGTATCTCTTTGATTGCATTAGTTTTTCCGTATTCCCACACTCATTTTCTGTCTTTCAGTATGAACCACGGGGCCCCGGGAGGCCTCTGTACCAGAGGAGGATCTCCCCCAGCTCCCCCCAGCCGTATCCGGACAGCCTGGATCCTCAGGACCACCACACGCCCTCCTACAGATACCCCTCAGCAGACCTATGGACCCCCGGCCCGAGCCCCGCTCCTCTCCACAACATTCCATGTAACGGAGCGAGCCACCTCGTCCCTCACAGGGAGGTTTTAGGTGCGTTTCACTGACCTTTGCATGCGTAGGATAGATTTTGGTGATTGTTGTCGTGATATATAAGTGCACTTATTCGTTTAATCAATAATACTGGATTTTTATTTAGGATATTGACATCTAATTATTCTATTTGAATCATCTATCAATGAGTCAAAACTATTGTTGTGCTCAGTGTTGTTATTGTTTGATAAAACTATTAAAAAAAACTTTTTCGATTGAAATAAAGCGGAAATGAAATTTCATATAAATAGCTCAAAGACTTAGGAATATTGGCTTGGTAACTAACTGAATAAAAGTTGAAGTTGAAGTATCAATAAGACTAAAACTGATATGTGACCCTGGAGCACAAAAGCAGTGTTAAGTAGCACGGGTACATTTGTAGCAATAACCAACAATACAGTGCATGGGTCAAAATGATTGATTTTTCTTTTATGCCAAAAATCATTAGGATATTAAGTAAAGATCATGTTCCATGAAGATGTTTTGTAAATGTCCTACTGTAAATATATCAAAACTTAATGTTTGATTAGTAATATGAATTGCTAAGAACATAATTTGGACAACTTTAAAGATGATTTTCTCAATATTTAGATTTTTTTGCACCCTCAGATTCCAGATTTTCAAATAGTTGTATCTCGGCCAAATATTGTCCGATCCTAACAAACGTATTTATTCTTCTTTTAGTTGATGTATAAATCTCAATTTCAAAAAATGAACCCTTATGAACCCTTTGTGTCCAGGGTCACATATGTAAACAAAATAAAATAACACTGGTTTTGCTGTGTCTTAATATATTCTGATTCTTCTTCTTGCAGTATTGCAAAGCTATTTTCCATCACTACAACTTAAACTGAAATCTTAATATATTAAAACAAAAGCGACTTCTAAAAACAAAAATAAATACTGTAATACTATATAAACAATGCTATAATAATACTGTTTTGCTGATGTAATCATATGTCATATATGCATGTAATATATATTTAATATAATATATTGTGATTCTTTTTATGAAGTATTGCAAAGCTATTTTAAATCACTAAAAGCTGAAAATATTAAAAGCTACTTCTAAAAATGCTACTACTACTAAAAATGTAAAGAAATGCTATATTACTAATACAAAAGCAATACTGTTGTAATTTGCTGATGTGATCTTACAATATATGTATCAATATATTGTGATTCTTTTTCTTGCAGTATTTTAAAGCTTTTTTCGATCATTGTAGATAACGATATTAGCGTCCACACCAGCGAACGATATCGTCTGTTCATTCTAAGCGCACGTGCGTCTGTCTGTTACAGCAGGATGGATTCTAATTGGCTATCAATGTTTGTATCGTTCATCAGCTTGAGAAATTGTTCTGGAAGTGATTCCAACGTTATCGTTTCTCTGTATCGTTATCGGTATATTTGTGGTGTGGACTCTGCTATTCTTTAATATCGAGAACGATTTTTAGAACTATATCTTTATCGTTATCGTGCTTGGTGTGAATGGGCCTTTAGTTGTCTGGCGGAAATGCACTATTGTACCGATACCGATTGTACAGCCGTTGGGTTGATGTTAAACACATTAAAGGGGTCCTATTATGCTTTTTCAACTTTAGTTAGTCTGTAATGTTTCTGTTTGAGCATAAAAAGATCTGCAAAGTTACAAAGTTCAAAGTCCAATTCAAAAGGAGATATTTTATTTAACAGAAGTCACTTTTCAAAAACCTCAACGAACGACTCGTTTGGACTACAACGCATATTTTCCGGGATTTGTGATATCACAAATATCAATGAATGGGACGAGACCTGGTTGAGCTGCACAAGGGAAGGCAACGAGTGTTATCACTATGTAGGAGACACACTAGCTTTCCCAAGGCAGACGAACTCAGAGTGGTTACAATCATCCGGGTTTAAATCGCACTCAAATTGATTGGATTTTTGATACAATATTCACACTGAAGCTCGCAGGCGGCTATGGTAAGGGGCGTGGCATTTCCCGACCAGGCGCCGAGTGCTGCCAATCACAACACACACCTCAAGGGCCCAGCAAACGATCACAGCACACAAGGCCCGCTAACCGATTCCAAACACACACTGGCCCAGCTAACCAGTCACAGCACACACCGGCCCAGCTAACCGATCACAACACACACCGGCCCAGCTAACCGATCTCAACACACACGCTGGCCAGCTAACCGATCACAGCACACACGCTGGCCAGCTAACCGATCACAGCACACACGCTGGCCAGCTAACCGATCACAGCACACACGCTGGCCAGCTAACCGATCACAGCACACACTGGCCCGGCTAACCGATCACAGCACACACCGGCCCAGCTAACCGATCACAACACACACCGGCCCAGTTAACCGATCACAGCACACACCGGCCCAGCTAAACGATCACAACACACACCGACCCAGCTAACCAATCACAACACACAACTGGCCCAGCTAACCAATCCAGCACACACCGGCCCGGCTAACCGATCACAGCACACACCGGACCGGCTAACCAGTCACAGCACACACCGGCCCAGCTAAACGATCACAGCACACACTGGCCCAGCCAAACAATCACAACACACACTGGCCCAGCTAACAAATCACAGCACACACCGGCCCAGCTAACCGATCACAGCACACACGGGCCCAGCTAACCAAACACAGCACACACACTGGCCCAGCTAACCAAACACAACACACACCGGCCCAGCGAACCGCACAGCACACACCGGCCCGGCTAACCAATCACAACACACACTGGCACACACCGGCCCAGCTAACCGATCTCAACACACACCGGCCCAGCTAACCGATCACAGCACACACGGCCCCAGCTAACCAATCACAGCACACACAAGCCCAGCTAACCAATCACAGCACACACTGGCCCAGCTAACCGATCACAACAAACACTGGCCCAGCTAACCAATCACAGCACAACCTGGCCCAGCTACCGATCAAGCACACACCGGCCAGCTTACCGATCACAGCACACCCCGGCCAGTAACCGACACAGCACACACAGGCCAGCTAAACGATCACAGCACACCACCGGCACCGCTAAACCGATCCAGCACACACCGGCCCAGCTAACGATCACAGGCACCACCGGCCCAGATACCGATCACAGCACACAACAAGCCCCAGCTACCCGGATCACAGCACCACAACCGGCCAGATACCCGATCACAGCACAACACGGCAGTCTACCGATCAAGCACCAATTGGCCTGGCTAACCAATCACAGCGCACACTGGCTCAGCTAACCAGTCACAGCGCACACTGTCCCAGCTAACCGATCACAGCACATTTTGTATATTTTGATACAGGAACTATTCGAGCCGTTCATGTCAGACTGAGGAGAGAGGGGTTGTAATAATGTAAAATATGTGAAAAATAATGTGTTTTTCAAACAACCTAGTATGAGAGCCAGTTCTAGTACACCCCCAAAACAAATTCAAGACATTGTAATAGAGCATAATAGGACCCTTTTAAGTTTTGCTCATTCATAGAATGAACCTTAAAAACATAACTACTCGCTTAAAAAAAAATCTCTATATGGAGTGAAATGTAAGAACTTGTTTATTAGTGGTTTAATAATGAACATTAGTGTTGCCTGTGATCCCATTAACCCGTGTGCATTAGACCTATGATGAATATTATAACTGACACTTAATCCTGTTGAAGTAATAACGACGTGCGCTAATTGTTCCTCAGTTTCAAAGGCGGTGAGTGTCGCAGATGAGCAGCAGTCGCCTCACCCCGCCAGCACCGTGTCTCTCCAGCACCACGGACAGTTCCCACCCCTCATGCCCAGCAAGCAGACTCCACCTGACCCGGGAGGGGGCAACACCAGCCCAGGGGGCCCCCAGGGGCCCGGCAACCCCAAGCCCCCGACCATGTCCTACGCCAGCGCCCTCCGAGCTCCTCCAAAGCCCCGGCCGCTGCCCGAGCAGGTCAAGAAGAACAGTGACCCCATCTCTCTGTTACAGGAACTTAGCATAGGCAGTTCAAACAGTAGCAATGGCTATTACACGTATTTTAAATAAGTCAATATATATGAACTATATACACCTGTTAAAAAGGAAAACTGTAATAAAAAAAATAGAATAACAATCTAAAAAAAAAACAATAAAAATGTATTTTGATTTTGTGGAATAGTTGTAGACATTTTGCGTTTTATTTTTTACTTGCTTTAGTACTAGTTGATTCTTTTACAGTTTGGCATCTGTGATTTTACAAACCGAAGCAGCAATATATATTATATATATTAATATATATATATGTATGTATGTATATGAAACCACCAAACAAATTTGGGGGGAAAAAACATTAAAAAAAAAAAAACTAACAAAAAAAAAAAAAAAAAAATAAGATTATGGAAAAAAGATTTTTAAAAAACGCCATGAATTGGTTGACCACTCAGCTGCCCGTCTTTCCTGTAATTATGTCCGCTCTCTTTGCATCCGCTCCCAGAAGTAAAACTTGTTGAAGTGATTTCTCCCAGCTGGCTTTTTTTTTTATGATAAGTTTCTTGGTGTTTTCTTGTGCTTGCTGCTGAGTGGTGAACTGACTCGGATAAAACAAAACAAAAAATATTATAAAAAGTTGTATAGATGTAGACAGATTTTCTCAAACCTGTACATATGAATAAATGAATACATGAGATGAGAGTTGTGTGCTTTATTCTTCTACTACCACATCCGCATGTAGAACGTAAAAATATCTCGCAGGCAAATATCAAACCTTTTTATTAGCAATGAAATGGGACATCAGAACATTTTAGATTTTTTTTTTTTTATGTTTGCAAATACATGGAAAAAACACAAAGCTGCCAAATGAGCAGAAAGTTGATTTGTCAAGAGTCTGCTTGTTATTGGATATCAAAATGCTCCGTTTTAATAAGCAACAAAGAGGTTTTGTTTGTGCTCACCTGATCGGGATATAAAAATTAACCATTATGACGGCTATAATGCATTTACTTATTCTCAGGAAATGGTTATTAGTGCTGGCAAAATGCAAGAAGCAACCGAAAACAAAAACTGGTCATTTTAATGAAGCTGTTAGCTATAAGCCAAACTGATATCTTTGTACCGTGGACCTACATTAGAATTAGTAAATGAGCAAATATACAGAAAATGAGCATTCATTATTCTTAAATCAGAATTGTGTTCATTATTTGGCCACTGATCCAAAAGCCCTTGGACTATGTTCAAAACACACGTAATATATAACCATTCGACATCTTAAATGTCCCATTTGTTAAGGTGGCAGTGCACATTTCAAACCCAGGCTCACTGTGTCCAATATAATGGAGTACAATGCAGAATAACAAAGGCGTGTGAATATAAGCTCATTGAATATGAATATATGCATGAATGTTTTGTGGATTTCAGTCCATGTCTATTAGTTTGAACTATTTCTATACGAGTATACTCATTTTATACACACATTTTCTTCCTGGAAAATGGGTCAAATGTACAGTCAAATGAGAACCAGAATGTCCTTCCTTCTAAATTATGCCTCAAACCAGCAACAGGAAGCAGTAACTCATGGTCCGGAGGTGTCTTAAACTAAAGGCTAGTGGCTATAAAAAATAAAAAAGGACAAGACCTTCAGTATGTCCTGCCCCAGCTACATCAGCACAGAAAATGTTTGTAGGGTTTTAACAGTCTTGTCTCGAGGCAGTTCTTTGAGATTCACTCGCTCCAAAGCAGGAAGTCCCAGTGTGACGTGCGTAAAGAATATAACCGCTTAAATTACCTGGGAAGTTTAAGCCTGTGCTAGTAATGCTATTAGATTCACCTCACTTTAAAGTGCAATCTGTGTTTGCTGAAACTGCTTGTACAACAAATAGCCATCGTTGCTTATGCTTTTATGGTCATCCATCAATGGCACGGTTTCAGAAATAACAGATTGTGAACTTTACGTACTATAAACAAGTCCCTAAATATACATTCTAAGCTGTCATCTATTGCATATAAGCATGCACACAAAAATGTTTTCATATACCAGAAAACATACAAAATGCATGTTCGATATTTCATATAGACTCCCTGTTGAAAAAAATAGCATATGCTGGTTAGGTATGTTTTGTGATGCGGGTTTAAACTGGTCCTTTGCTGGTTTATGCTGGTTTATGCTGGTCATGTGCTGGCAAAAGACCAGCATAAACCAGCTAAAGGACCAGCATAAACCAGCAAAGGACCATTTTAAACCAGCAAAAGGACCATCTTAAATCAGCAAAAGGACCATTTTAAACCAGCAAAGGACCAGCATAAACCAGCAAAAGGACCAGCATAAACCAGCAAAGGACCAGCTTAAACCAGCAAAGGACCAGTTTAAACCAGCAAAGGACCAGTTTAAACCAGCAAAGGACCAGCTTAAACCAGCAAAAGGACCAGCATAAACCAGCAAAGGACCAGCTTAAACCAGCAAAGGACCAGCTTAACCCATCATCCCGCATCAAAACAACTAACCCAGCAAATCTAGTTTTTTCAACAATGGGATAGTTTACCCAAAAATATAAATTCTGTTATCGTTCACTCACCATCAAATCTTTTCAAACCTGTTTGACTTACATTCTTCTCCTGGACACAGTTTCAAAGAATCTATCAAATAAAAAAACTTTTTGGATAATCTATCCGTCTCTCTATCAATGCTTAGTTAAAAATATCAATGCATCACTATCATCATCTATAAATGCAATGCATCATTATCATTCAGTCTGCTAGTATGACTCCTGTGTCAGCTGCGTTGCGCTCTTACTCTGTGGTGCCGCTAAAAAAAAACCCCCCTGTTGAAAAAACCAGCATATGCTGGTTAGGTATGTTTTGATGCTGGTTTAAGCTGGTCCTTTGCTGGTTTATGATGGTCCTTTGTTGGTTTAAGCTGGTCCTTTGCTGGTTTATGCTGGTCCTTTGCTGGTTTAAACTGGTCCTTTGCTGGTTTATGCTGGTCCTTTGCCAGCACATGACCAGCAAAAGGACCAGCTTCAACCAGCATCCCAGCGTCAAAACATACCCAACCAGCATATGCTGTTTTTTTCAACAGGGTACTCTAGTCTATGGGTTCTGGTTCGGCGTCCATGCAGGTCTCCCAGGGGTTTCTGGGCATGTGTGGCATGGAGATGATGAGGAGGCTGATGCCGCTGAGGAAGAGGAGGGTGAAGGCGGCGCAGGCGCACGCGAAGGACCACGAATAGTAGTACTCGATCCATATGGTCTCATCGCTGTCGATCATGCGTTTGACCGACTGCCTCATGATCTCCACAGATATGACGATGCACAGACCTGTGAGGGTGAGGAAGGTCACAGAGGTTAAATGGAGAATAAAGACAGTGGTGTTTGTGGTTAGTGTCCGGGGTTTCTAGGCTATTGATTCACTAGCAGTTAATTACAAAAAAACCGTCCTGCAAGTCTTGAGGTGTATACTGCTCAGAAGCTGCTTTCGACCTGCAGGACACTTGACCAGTTGCTACTGCTTGAAATTATTGTATCGTGATAGTGTCATGAAATCACCCTTGTTAAAAAGAAGTGTGCTTAATTGTGTTGAATGTGCATTTGTACTACACTTCACATCTTGAAAGTGTAACTTAAAAACTTGTCCTTTCCACCATACTGTGAAATAAGGACGTGAAGTACGGAGAGACGTTTCGGGGGGGGACCCGTTCCTCACACAACTTTATTCACACTTTTCAAAATCGCACGTTTATAATAATGTCAAATTACAAGTTTTATATCAGTCCTGTTTTTAATAATGTTTTTGTTTTTGGATATACCATACCTTATTTTGCCTACGAACATACAGCCCACACTGTAAAAAAAAAGTCCTGTAAAAATGGTTAAATGACTGGCAGCTATGGCTGCCAAACAAAAACCGTAAAATTTAAGTAAAATAACTTAATTGAAACGAGAAATCTGTAAACATTTGTTTTTGCACTTTATTTCAATTGAGATATTTTACTTTCATTTTACGGTTTTTGTTTGGCAGCCGTAGCTGCCAGTCATTTACCGTTTTTTTACGAGTTTTTTTTTTTTACAGTGCATGTAAAGTATTTCATTATAATTTGAACTGTAGTATAATATATTTAATTACATGTCATACAAGTTTCAATAGAAATGTCATTGAAGTATATTTTATCATAAATGATTGACAGTACATTCGACAGTAGACATTAACCCTATTTATCAAAGGCAATCTAAATAATGATGAAATTACAAAGAGTACTTACAGTCCTACTTAAGTGGGTCAAGAAAAACTCAAGTTCTGCTAAATGCATTTTTTTTTTAATAAATTTAAACTATAACACATTGTGTCAGAAAACATAAGTTCATAAGTACTCCATAAATGCTCTTTATAAAAGTATGCTAAAGTGTACTTCTTTTACACAAGGGTATCAACAACAACAGCAAAAACTAATATAAATGCTAATAACATGGTTTCTTTGACATATACCACGGTAGTAGGCTCCATACCACGGTATTGTTTGAACTATGAATATTCAGTGTACATGAGAGAAGCATGATACCATAACTGTACAACGGTATCAGATAAATTACTCGAACTACAGTTTAACATAGTGCTTACCAGCAAAAGCAAAAAACATGCCAGCTGGTCTCAGCAGGTAGTCTCTGCCCTTCCCAAAAGCCCCCAGGAGGCAGAGACTGCCCAGGGTCATGAAGGCCAAACTGAAGATGGCTATGGCAGCGGCTGAGATGTTGTACTCTGACAGAAGAAAATCACAGTGAGTCTGAGTGTGGATCAAAGCTAGACCAGGTCTTATGAGATCTTATACTATTAAATTGTTCTTTTATGTATGCATAGCTGTCTTCAACTATGCATACAGGTGTAAACCTTCTGTACACGTATTTAATATAATCATATGAATCATATGTAGTAAATGCGTGCTGTGCTCTGTGCTATGCAGGCTAATCTGCTAGCGTGTTAACTGAAAACAAAACGAAGGAACATCTAATTTGACCATTTGTAACGTTGGGTGTGTTGTGATGCATGCTATGTAATTAAAATTGTTAAGACTGTTGGATTCCTAATAAGAACCCAAGCAAGAAGCTAAATTAAGCAGTTTCAACATAAGCTATCTATTACTCTATGTTCTTGACAGGTTTACATTTATTTATCCAATTTTATTCTTTCTTATTATCAATATCAATGATTTTGAATGCAACTGCTGCTTACCAAAAGAACTTGCATTCACCGTACAGCTCTGCAGGCAGCTTGCATTCACAACCAGATCATTGAAGGACGACTTCATCTACCCTGCTAATTCAGATGATCTGGCTAATCAGTCTGACCTCTAGACTAATGTTGCCTTTAATGTGTCATTAATTAGTAATACAGACAGATCAATATTGTGAATGAGTATTGACATTTCAGGACGTGGCTCAGGAAGTGCGTGCTTCACGTCTCGCTGCACTCAGCACTTTATCAAACTCAGATAAAAGGCTTTATTCCTCTTTAACTCAACGACCGAGCTAGAGCATGAAATAGCTAAGATGCGCTCTGCTCAAGTAGGCAGAAAATGTAGTGCCACTGGCCATATTTGGTTGCCAGATTGCACTGCCTGTGATTGGTGGACATTGCGTCATAACTGAGAGCGACAACGCTCCAATCTTAAGAAGAACAAGGTACTCATATAGCATAGCTTTCAAGAATAATAACAAATATGTTGTATCTCGGGAGCAGTACTTGCATATGCAAAACTCATTGCACACAATGCTAGTGTGTTGTTATGCATTGCTAAGTTGTTCAGTGTAGTTTTTAGCATGTTGCTATGAGGTTTCTAGGGTGAGGTTTGCTAGAGTAGCCTGTTTGTTTGACATTTATCATTTATCCGCCAAAAATTGGAAGTTAGATTGCTTGGGAAAGCAGGATCATTTGTGAGTGTTGTGTAAACGATGCAGGATGGACAGTCCTGGGTAGTAACTGATTACATGTAATCTGGATTACGTAACCAGATTCCAAATAGTAAGTACTTGTAGTTAGATTATATTACATTTTGAAATACTCGTAATCAGACTACAGTTACTTTTTTATTGATTACATGATTACATATTAATCACACAATAGCAATAAATTGTTCTTCTAAAACAATGCTGCTTTTTCATCTTGTAAATTTTCCTTGCTAAAATAGCCTGTATATATATATATATATAATCAGTCTTTGAGGTTTGTTTCGAAAGTCTTTCGAGTTCTGGTTAATGGTCACATGACATGCAGGTGCTGTAAATATATGGAATATTTTGTAGTAAGTGTTTTGATTTTTGTTATTTTAAAATGATTTATTTTAATTGGACATTTTCATGATTTCATTAAGTGTTAGCTTTTCGTTAAATTCATGAACGCCTTGCAGTTCTTTCACGAACCCCAGTTTGAGAAGCCTTGACATAATGTAACGTTTAATGCACTTCGTGTTGTTAATAACAATGAATGGAATATATTTTCTTTGTATTTTTATATCAGAATGGTACAAGATTACCGAACGGTTTAGTTAAGTTAAACAAGATCAAAAGTGATCTAAAAGTTCCTATTATATACCTAAAATGTGTAATGTAATGGATTACACTACTAGCTACAATTTTTGTCAGTAACGAACTACAATTTGCAAGTAATCGACCCAGCACTGAGGATGGGTTACAGAGC
Source organism: Sinocyclocheilus anophthalmus (assembly GCA_018155175.1). Lineage (NCBI taxonomy): Eukaryota > Metazoa > Chordata > Actinopteri > Cypriniformes > Cyprinidae > Sinocyclocheilus > Sinocyclocheilus anophthalmus. The sequence continues at coordinate 320,117 of JADLZN010004669.1, forward strand.
AAATTTAATTTGATTTCCTAATCCACTTCTTCACATCCCTGCTTGATTTTAAGTGTAAATCGGTGCACTACCCTCTCGTGATTTCAAAGGGGGGAAATCTTACCTTTCTGAGTCTTTACTTCAAAAACTTCAGCCTCTTCCCCTGATGTGAAGTGTTTGAAGTAGGAGCAGTTCTTGACTGCAAAACAAGATGAAAACAGTGATTGTAGCTGAGAGCTGCAGGTGCTGCCGTAGCCTGTCGTTACGATGCAGCCAAACTACCAATGATCCTGCTTGACATTTTCTCCAGAGACCATAGCCGGGTGCTCGAAAACAAGCCAGGCATTCGTGTGTGTCCATCGAATGGATCATGAATTCTGAATTATGTGCGGAGGGCATGTGATTACGTTGCGCAAGCCTTCTTGCTGGTATTCATGACAGGATCCTCTAAGTGTGCACATTTATGTATGGGTTTTTGGACAGCTAATGAGACGTAACAAGCTCTGTTTCCTACCATTGTTTAGTCCTCCCTCACTTAACTAAATAACACTTTGCATTGCACAATTGCCTAATACCCCCCACCACCTTTGGCTAATTAACAGAAATGAGCCTCTCGCCCATGTGTTCATCAAGTTACAGGTCCTCTGTCTCATATCTCCCAGGGCAATTTGAAAAGTCACATTATATAAGAGTTCATACGTAGGAACCTCTTCTTTAGATTAAACTCATAAAGCAACCTCAGCGTCCCCTGTGCCGGGAGAAAGACTGACAGAGGAGCTGTTTTTTACGCCGGACCAAGAATCTCCAGCACAAGTGGGGGGTTGGGGGAGGCCTATGTATAGGTTACCTAGCAACAGGCTGGTCTTAGCTTTATTAGTAAAGGCAGACTGACAGTGGCGAGGGTTTGGGATGCATCGTTGCGCTGCTTTAGACCGTGATTTACTCAGCTTATTTGACTATTCCCATCACAGGCCCTTAGCGCAAGTTGTTGTGGATGAGTTCATCTCACGATTGGCCTCTGAGAGCCTTTGGCCGTAATGGTTGGTGCCATGTGTGGGCTAATACACGTGTTGGGTCGTGTTCAGTTGTCTGGGCATAAATAGCCCTGCGTTAGGATTTCAATACCCTCATCTCACGATGTGCGACTTGATTTAATTGTGTTTCGAGGCCTTTGCGGCAATAGAGAGTTGTCGAGTGTGTTATGTGGAGATTCATTGACATGCCTCCGTGTTTTCCAAGCCACTGGATGTCTTTTCATGTCCTCTTCACCTGTCTTGCTTCAGTAGGCCTGTCAGCATCCTACATCCGTTTGACAGAGACATACAAGGACAGAGCGGTCACGAATCAGTCCCAGATAAAAGGGCCACTCTTGACAAATCTCTAATTTTTTCTCCTGGCACGTATCGAATGCGAGACCTGTGCCATGCGCCTTGCTCTGCATGTAGGCAGATCTGTTTTTCAGCATGATTGTACCTAAAGCTCAAAAAGAACAGCATGAGTCTTTTCAGTCTAGCGGCACCACCGCGCAAAATGAGGAGCTGAAAATAGCGATTTGGGGCGTATCATTGACCTCGCAGGTTTGTTAATGGAAGCACTTATTTCAGGGAGGAGGTCGATTGCTGGGTTGCAGTGGCTGTCATATTAGTTTTTTTACATCTTGATTAAAGCTCCCTCTCTTTTGTGGCTCATGCAAACAGACAACTGGGCTTGGCAAGTTGTCTTTAGCGTGAGGTTTTCGAGTGGCGTGAGGTGGCTATGCTGATTTAATTTTGGTAAATATGGAGCAGTAGCTCAAGAAAACAGAGGTGTCCTCTTTTGTCCACTTGCAGAGTGACCGTTAGATTCTGGGTCAATGTGAGAGGAGGAGGACAAATTTAAAGCAGCTGACCCGCTAAGGGTGCTTATATCTGGGTCGCACAAGAGAAGTGGCTTCCTCCGGGGCCTTTGTGCCTTTGCAGAAGTTTGGCTGTCAACTGAGTTAAAGCCCCTGCAACACAAAGGTACTAAAGGAATAGTTCATCTAAAAATAACAGTTCTGTCATTAGCCTCATAATGCCTCCTCCACCATGTTGCCGTCAAATGATACAGTGCAATCCACTTGCCTCAAAAAGCTTGCAAAGCTTGCCCCGCCTCCGGTGTTTTCTGATTGGTCCATTGTTTTGGAACTGGCATTGATGAGTGGCAAGAGACCACAAAATACGCAAGACGTGAGCGCAATGGTCATAAATATAGGTCATAAACCCCACCCTCTCAATGTAATCTAATGGGACGTGAGACAAACTAAATAATAAAATTTCACTTCAAATTATTTTTCACCTGGTTTCCATCATTTTAGGTAGTTCTTATCATGCTGATGTATGTTGAAGTGTTTGTTTTTCTAATAAGTTTGCTTTTAGTTGGTTATTTGATGCTATAAAATGGGGTGTGGCATCATGATTGTGAGCTTGCGATTGGATCTGTGGGAGTTTGGCCGGGACTTTGATACTGTGGCTCCACCACACGATCACTACTGCCCAGACTTGGCCTCCAATGAATCAATACTGCGCAAACTCTGGCTCCAAATGACGTCATTTTTCCCCCGCAAGAATGACCGCGTCACATACTGAGAATGTTTTGGCTTCACTTTTCTATTGTGGAAGGAAGTGGAGACGCGTCGTCCATCTTTTTTTAAAGTCTATGGTTCTGTGTGAACGGCCCCTACTGGTAGTCCATATGATTTGTGCGCTGTAAGTCTTTTGAAGCCATACAGTAACTTTCTGTGAGGAAAGTTAAAATTAAAAATCTTGGTGCAATGCTTTTGGTAACAAGAACAAGAGAGAATGCTGTCTGCTGTCCTTCCATGACACGTCTTGATACGACCAACATTCTTCACAATATCTTATTTTATCTTGCACAGAAGAAAGAAAGTCATACAATTTTGAAACAACATGAAGGTGAGTAAATGATGACAAAATTTTCATTTTTGGTGTGAACTATTTCTTTAAACAATTATATACTACAATACTGTATCAGAATCTACTGAGTGGTTCCATTTTCAAGATGTTTCAAGTCACTTAAAATTACTATTTTAACATAATTAACTCCACTGGGAAGATCGAGAGACACTTTAACAGACCCGAGTGTTGAATGAGTGTGAAATCCTAAAATCCCTCGAAGAAATTGATGAGTCTCGCCAACACTCATAGCTCTTCTTTTCCCTCTGTGAGAAGCAGGTCTGGGAGTGAAGTCAAGAATCATCGACCAAGCAGGAATATAACTGCTTAAATGCTAATGTTTTGGCTTATGGCTTGTGCAGTTCAAGAGGCTATCCAAATCTAACCACTCCCCAGACAGTGGTGTTTGCAGTACTAGTGTGAACTGGGCTACACCTTGTCTCATAGGACGTCGCTTGAATGGCTGTGCTCTGCAAGGTGTCTGTGGAGCCTCAGGGTTAGGTGCTTTCGAAACCTTGCCAGCACAAATTCTCCCACTGGTGCAGGAATATCAGTAGGTCTCTGCCAAGACTGGAATCCTCCACCTCATTGTACTGCTTATCTCCTCATGGTCTAAAGAGAGAGCTGCGGGGTTCGTTTGGAGAAAACTCATGCTGCACAGTGGTAAACAATACTGGTACTGTGCATTATCATTCAGGAAATGTTTGACGAAGCACAGATTTAGTTGACTTTGACTAATAATCTGACCTCTAAAATTATATTTTAGATCTAAGGGAATAATGGCTAGTCCTAATTGTGTTATTGCTAATCTGAATTTTGACTATCGGCATAAAGTCTAGTACACTCTGCAGCTTATTCCAGTCAAGAACACTCACTTTTGGCCCATCGCTGTTTTTACATGAGGTTTATGGATGGCTAAATTTCAAATATCCCTAAGAGTATAGTGCAATGCATAGGTATACTTAAGGATATCTCATGTACTTGCTACTAAGTCTTAAAACTCTTGACTTTTCAAAGATCAAAGCAACTAGGTAAGTGACTTCAAACCTTTGACTCCTCCTCTTCAGAAGTTCACATTGTAGCGAGAAGGGTCCCGCAGTGCTACAAACCACGCCCCTCCAAGTCACACCTACTACTATAAGTTATGCCTCCTGCAGAAAAAGCAATGTTGACTAAAACAATCTTTTCAAGTAAATTATCTTATGTTTTATAAATGAAATGTTTGATACGGACCTATGGTAATCATAGCTAAAAACCTACCCCCAACCCTAAACCTTACCCTAACCCTACCCCTTACATAAAATTAAAATTTACTGTCGCGTGTTCTAATTGAAATGCTTTTTAGAAACGGGATGACTTACGGTATCTGGTGAGCTATGTAATACAATCTGTACACCTCATCGCTGGGTGGTGATATTGAAGCTTAAAAAGCAAGGAAAGTGAAGTAGAAGAAGAGATGTATAACGACATCAGCGATTCCCTAATTGGCTGTTTCGTTGTAGGGGGTGTAAAGTGTAGTAGTAGGCGTAACTTGGAGGGGAGTGGTTAGAACTACTGCCGGACACAAACGGATACACGTGATTGTAGCAGCCTTGTTTCCTGGCGGACTGGCAAAAACCTGTGCACTATTCTGTAACATTTTGATTCCCAGAAATTGCATAGAGCCAATCAGATAGGAGCTTGCTGCTTTAGGAAAGCTCTTGTCATTTTGTGTAAATACGCCTCAGATGAATGGTCTTCAGTCCATAAATGGTCCAATGGCATCTGAGGCTGAAGCTACATCCTGGATGATGAAATATAGTGCACTGTCATAGTCAGTTGTCAACTAGTCTAAAATTAGTAACTGAGTTGGAGAATTAGGGTTTAACCCAATTGCAACTGTTTAGGCTGTTGTCATTTTGCCTTCAACATCTATAGTTGATGTTAAATCCTGGGGCCTTGCTTAAGGAGGAGATCCTCCCCAGACATTCACAGGAACACATGGAGGGACGGATCACTTTGTTTATCCCCATAGTTCTTCCTGAGATGTGAAAAGAGGAAGCTGGTCTTACTGTGCCCTGGATCACACCGGTGACAGCCTGGATCCAATGACTTTTTTAGTTGTTTTTGTGTGGCCTCTGTTCCAATCATCCACTAAATACTATGATCTTTTGTGTGACATTTTATCTATAACCTGCCATCTGTAATTCTCAAGCATTAAATGTTAAAGTAAGTATGTTTGCATAATGCAGTTGATGGTTAATTGTCAGCAACAGAAGGAATTATGAGTGAATTGCATTTACTTTTTCACACTCTTTTCTTCTTCTCTTCAATCTGTTTGACCTCATGAGCTTGGGTGCAGGAATGAAATCAGGCTGATCCATCCCTAGAGCAGCGTAAAGAATAGTCGAGTTATTTCCTGTCTCCCACAGGTGTATTTAACTCATCTGCCTTTCCATTAATCCATATCCACTGATCTGCTCGTAAATCACCTTAACCTATCTATTACAACCTTAAACAACCCAATGACATCAGAAACAGCAAATCAACGCCCGTTTGATTCATTAGCACTCTGGTCAATGACCTCCCTAAGCAATTTAAAAACAGCGCAAATAAAATAGACCCTCGCAAACTCACAGAAACAGACCCCCACTCAAATTGGCAATTAATGTTGAAAGGAGAAACCGCAGTGCTCCATAGAACAAAACTTTTCACCTTGAACTTTCTTGCACTGTGTCAGAATATGATAGAATGCCTGACTTGGCTTCTTCTGCTCCCCAATTTCCATGTACAAAACTTAAGATGAATGAGGTGCTCTTCTAAAAACTTCACACAGAAGACAGATCAATGCCTTTGGGCTGCATCGGATGAAATGGTTGGACATGTGCTAATGACGGTCATGAGAAATAACTTGAACGTGAACTTCCTTACCTCCTGGCAGGCTGATAGGGCCACAGCCTTTGCCCTGGGGGTCTTCCTCCACAATGAAGATACTCTTTTTACACAGCCTCCAGAGTCCGAAGTATGCCGCTTCGCAGGTGGTGTTGAGCCGCTCCACCCTGGGACTCAGCACCGCCCAGTGGTCCGTCACCACTGCCGCCAACATGGACGAGATGCCCACCAGGATAACCAGGAAGGTGATCTTCACCTTGGTCTTCTTGTCCTCCAGCATGGTGGCCTCTGAAGATAAGTTTGCGCCGTAGTTTGGAAGCGTCTCTGCCCTTAAATTAATGCTTTGGTTTAGTTTACTTCTCAGGGCACTAAGGGAAATGCAAAAGTCACACGGCAACAATGCTATCTCTTCACTTCAGCTCACTGTCCACAAATCTCTGCTTCTGCTTGGAAAAAGAGGCCAGATAATAGTGCCCTAGTTCTCTCTCTCTCTCTCTCTCTCTCTCTCTCTGTAAGACAGTCATTTGGTATGGTGGGCTGTGCCTTTAGACCTGCCTTCATGATGTAGGCTGGGAAAGTTTATTAACTAATATTGTAAAATCTGCAGCTCGTGTAGATGAAATGCAGAAATTAGCATTTAACAACACAGGTTTGATAAAACAGAGGGCTTGTGTCGGAGTTTGTGTACCGGCTAATGTCTTAGACCATTAGAACTTGTGATCGCTTGAATAATAATGAATAAACAGCCAGAGCATGGGTGCCATGTTTGTTTTTGAGTTTCCCTATCTGTCTGAAATAAAATTATTTAATAGTATCGTATCTGAGATTTGGTGATGGACTGGTCATTCCTCCAGGGTGTTTCTATACTTTTGGCCTGAGACACTGTAATAGGCTCCAGCAACCCTGTGACCCTGTACAGTACACACAGTTTCGAGATTTTAACGGATGGATGGAATAATTTTTTTTTTTCATTGAATTTTATTCAGGATGTATTTAAATAATTTAATATGATGCGATTTCAAGTTTTCTTTTCTCTTTGGAGTGTTACAAGCTGTTCGTGAATAGATAAGATCCCTAAAGTTGCAAAAACTAAAGTCTCAAACCCAAAGAGCTATTCTTTATAAAAGATAAGACTGGTCCACGCCCCCCTAAAACACCTCATTCAAACACATGTCTACATCACGATGTGGGAAAATTTGCATAACGCCGCCCAAATGTTCACGCAAAAAGAAAGAAAAGAGAAAGAAGGCGTAACTTTGATTCTGGCTGTAGTATTGTTGCTGCCGCCGCCATGTCGTGAAGACCCTGTGTGCTTCGTTGTGAAAGTGAAACTACGTTGTTTGGTCTTCCAAAAGAGGACACGACTAGAAATCAGTGGTTAAGTAGTATTTACAACACCAGGCCAGGCCAGGCCAGTTCCAGAACTGTTCAAACCAAATATTCAGATGTGTCCAGCGCATTTTATGGAGGCCTTGCGATACGCAACGCAATGCGTAAAAACACAGTATAAGTCATTATAATCAGTATTGTCCGTGTACGCAACGAATGCCTCGTTTATAATAGGTTTTAATTTTTGTCTCGTCGCACCGGGACACGGCATCACAGTATGGTAAGGAGCGTAACATTTCCGTCACATGCTTGAGGTATTCGATAGAGGAGAAACAATAATGTATTTTTTTAACCTTAAACCACATACACACATTTCATTACACCAAATACACAAAATAATGTTCTTTTTAGCAACATCATATGACCCCTTTAACCATTACATCAACGTCAACTTGTGATGTGGCTTGGTTTACCATTAAATCATCTTTGTTTCTAGCATTACTAACATTATTTCTAAAAATGCTCTAAAACAACCCATCCAAAGTCAGTTTGTATAGCTATGGATTTCAGTTCAATAGGATTTTATTGTCATCTTACTGTCGCTGAAGAGTAGCCTCAAGCTTGCAGCTGACTGATCTATGAATATCCGAGGTGATGTGCAGATTCAACGCTTGCAGTGTAAAGACAGACTCAAATTGTTACTGTGCAATGCATTGTGACGTGTCACTGAGGAAGACATTTAACATTTTACTTGTACTGAATATAATTTTCATCTTGCATGATTTGATGTTGATGGCCTGTTGTGTTCATTTGCCTTGTGCCTTGCTTTTCCAAAGCAGTTTAATTATTTCCTGTGCTACTGTTGCTCGCTGGATCCCAGAGGCTCAAGGGAAATTTCCTTTTATTAGTAGATGATCTACTTTCCTCCGTCAGTGAGTGAGAGGCTGTATCTATACCTGGATATCAAAATGGATTTCAGTTTCAGGAGGAGATTAAGACTCCAGTCTCTCATTGTTAGCTTTTATTTAAAAAATTGTTTTTAAATGTTACTGTTATCTAAGTTTCCTATATAATATAAAGAGTTATTAGTGTATGGCAAGCATCACTGTTACTATTGCTAATACTTAGGGTTAGTGATATGAACAAACAAAATTTGGCAACTCTTCCAGTTTATATTGAAGTAGGGACTATATTGAGATAAGAATATCATAGAGGCTTAGAGTGGGCTGTTTCTGTAAGAAACAACTTAGCAACCATCCAGCCAATCAACCAATCAGAACAGCTTAGCAACCACCTCTTATGAAAATTAACCATGGTTTTACTATAAAAAAACATGGTTGTTGTAGTTAAACCATCGTAACCACAAGTTAACCATGGTTTTACTACACATACCATAGTTTAACCACTGTATTTGTAGTAAAACCGTGGTCATACAAATGGTAATCAACCCTCCAAAAAAACATGGTTACTACACTTTTACAATAATAAAACCATGGTTAATTTTTATAAGGGACATAGCAACACCCTGGCAATCACCCAGGTTAGTTCACCCAAAAATGAAAATTAGCCCACAAATTACTCACCCTCAAGTCATCCTAGGTGTATATGACTTTCTTCTTTCAGACGAATTCAGTCGAGGTATATTAAAACATTGTATTTGATCTTCAAGCTGTTTAATGCCACTCAGTGGTTGTTGCATTGCTTCAGTCCAAAAGAAGTTAAATAAAAAGCGCCCATCCATAAAAAAAGTGTCTCACACGGCTCCGGGGGGTGAACAAAAGCCTCCTGTAGCGAATCCATGCATTTTTGTAAGAAAAATATCCATATTCAAAACGTAATAATCAGTCGTTTGAAATATTAATAGTGAAGTATAAAGATGACCAGGGTCTTTTCTCTCAGGGTCAGAGGTTACATTAATATAAGCGAAGTTGCTTCTGTAAACTAATATATTTCAAATGTGGTTTGATTTCAGAATAGTCAACAGAAAGCCAATTCTTTTATCATTCTTCTATAGGTAGACAGATAGAGATAAAAAACACCCCACGAGATCAAAGTACGCAAAAACACATATATAGATCAACTCCCCTCTGACCGACACACCTTTCCATGTTTTATGGGGACTCTCCATAGACATAATGGTTTTTATATTATACAAACTGTATTTTCTATCTAACCCTACCCCTTAAACAAAACTTTCTGCATTTTTAGATTTTCAAAAAACTTCATTCTATATAATTTTGACCAAAAATGTCCCCAAAAGGTCCAAATTTACTGGTTTAACTATACTTGTGGGAACATTCTTCATAATTTGGGGGAATACCAGGTACACACACCACACCAACACCCAGGTTGCCTGTAATATTGTCTCAAAATCTTAATTGTATTGTAATAATTCTAATATTAAAAATAGCTTGTTGTATATTTTTAAAAGTACTGTAATGTTTAATAAAGTCAAATTGAATATTTCTAGAGTGGGGGTATTCAAAATGAATGAACTTGGACTCGGATAGACTCGGGTGGACTTGGATTCGGACATTTTGGATGCAGATATTTTTCAGAGTGCAGACAAATCCATGTCATGTGTACCATGAGATAACAAAATAATAATAAAAATAAGTAGCAACATAAAATTAAAATAAAAAGACATTAATAAACATCTCACTCAAACTCAATTGGTTAAAGACTAGGACCTGACTCGAACTTGACAAGGTGGACTCGGACCCAACACTACCAACTTCCATCTATGATTATATATGAATGTACTTGATATATATCATAGTACTAAAAGGTTAATTGTAAATACAGTGGTAGTACTATTGTACTATGGTTGCAGTTTCTCATAGACGTCAGTGTAAGAAAAATACTAGAACGTTCCCCTTGATAATTGTGAGTGTCTTCACACAGCTGCCCATTTATTGAATGGCTTTCTTTGCCATTCACTGTAAAAGACAAAGCAGAGAACGTAAACAGCTCGCACTTGAGTTACCCTTACGTGTTATATAAAGTAGCGTAACATAAACCGACATCTAAGTCTGAGCTTTTTATAAAACACTGTGGCCCACTTATCAAGAGTCTTTTGCCGCCTTCCGTTTTTACACAAAACACATGTCAAAAATGGCACACGGCAAAATTGGACTGCTTAAGGCAGAAAAGAGCAGCTTTCCTGAAGTGAGGCATTACTGTTCAGGAACTACACCCTGGGCCTGATGTACGCTGTGAAAATAATGGTGGACACATTCATTGAGATGAAGAGCTCTCTTGAATTTATTTTTCATTTGCGTAGTAGCTAGGATACGACAGGGATTTAGATGCTGGGCAGAGGTTGAACGCCGCTGTGTTTCCAAACACGCCACTCATGCATCAGTCTTTCAGGAGTTTTTTTTAATTAGAAGCACCACTTAATTTAAAAGAACAGTGAGCATTTACATCCACAACAGGCAGCTATTTTTATCCCAGATTATTCAGTATTATTATTCTGATGGGGGATGGAATTCAGTCTCTTTATTGTTATTTTCCATGTAAAGGTCATGAGTCCTGCACCATGGAACAACTGACCACAAAATGCCATGAAGCGTGAAGTAGATATGTTGTACAAGTGGATTCTAAAAAAACTAAAATCTTTTCATTCACCTCCACTTTAGTGATGTCTAATAACATATAGAGGATACATGGTTTCAGTTGATTTCCCCGGTACTAAATCATTCTGAAGAAAGCATTTGTCCCTGTTAAAAAAATGCTGGGTTAAAAAGGTACAAACCCAGCTATTTGGTTGTTTTGACCCAGGGGTTGGGTTGGTTTGAACCCAACCGCTGGGTCAAAACAACCCAACCGCTGGGTCAAAACAACCCAACCGCTGGGTCAAAACAACCCAACCGCTGGGTCAAAACAACACTTTGCTGAGTGTGTTGCAAGTGCATGACAGCCTCAATGCAAAATCAATCTCATCTTGTCGTGAGTGTTTCATTAGGCTCCTCTGAATTCAAATAAATGGTTAACAATTTGATTCCTTTAAATGCGTTAGCTTCCAAATGGAAAGACAACGGTGATTGGTTTCAGATTATATGCAAGGCTGAAGGAGGAGGTGAATAGACTGTATGAATTTCCTAATGACAGGCAATATTATTCAAGCTAAATTAGATTACCCAAACCCTCAGGGTCATCTCCTATAAAGGTCACTGGAAATAGAACTGTCGCATACCAAATCGGTTTGTACCATTCTCCGTCAGTTTTAATCTGTGCCACAGAGAAGATGGGCAGTAATGCGGCAGAACACGGCTGATCAGGGCCATTCAGCTGGACTAATTTCTTAATACTGAGTAAACAGCCAGTTAATGAAGACCATTAAAGAGGATGGAGACAAACACTCATTGGCGAGGTCAAAAGATTGTACCATTAGTCATTGTGAAGAATATTTTATTTGTGTTTTTCCATCATTTTAAAAAGACACCTTATATGCTCAGAGAAGTAAAGTGGTTTGATATGAGAATGAAGACAGATTCAAAATATCTGATATTTTTACATTTTGTAAAGAAAATTTGAGTGGTACTTGTTGTCACTGTTGGGTTGCCAGATTTTGTGTGTGTGTGTGTGTGTGTTTGTGTGTGTGGGGGGTGTGTGTGTGTGTGTTTTTTTCTTACCAACCAAAGGTAAAATAGCCCACCATTTTAATATTCTGGTCAAAAGATTTGACATTTTATTCATTTACAAGCAAAAATATTAAGTTTGATCTCAATGGAAGCTTTTTTTTCGCCACAGACAGAAAAAAACAAAAAGGTAATTGCGACTTTTTATCTCACAATTTTGACTTTTTTCCCCTTGCAATTCTGTTTATATCTCACAATTTGGATCTTTTACTCAGGATTGTGCAAAAGAAGTTAGCTATAAACTATAGCTGAGACTTTTCTTCTCAGAATTGTGATATAAACTCGCGAAAAGACATTTCTTCGCAATAAGAATTTCTCAGTCTCTCACATTTTCAGTCTTGTGAGAACAAAAGACGGGAATTTGGGGAAATTAATTCAGAGCTGTGTTACACTAAAATAAATCTGAAATGGAGATAAAAAGTTGCAATTGCTTTTTCCGTAACATAATAGCACACCTATCTTTAACATATTGCATAATTTGAGGTATAATTCATGTCTGTAGTGCAAATGGGAATATTCACTTTAATACTTATGGTTAGAAGGTTGTTTAAGTCCATAATCCTAAATATAAGCTATTGTGATCGTGGAAATTGTCTAAGCAAAGCACCACTAATTGTCAGTGTTGTATGACTACTTGATGTTCCTCACCTTCTGTTAAAGTGACAAAAACTAGTTTTGATGTCCTTTCTTTAAAGATGAACAACCTGCTTTGAACAGAAGACTCTTCAGCACGCATCTCGTTTCTGGAATGTACAATTTACCATAGATTCAAACCATTCATACTTGACACTGGAAGGCCAGACTCACTATTTATACAAAAGTGCAAGAAAATCTTCATTTATTTTAGGTGTCAAAACAGTTCGGAGACGGGAAGCTGGTGTCACTGGATTGTGTCAGAAAATGTTCAAAATGCTGACATTTTGGCCTGTTTTCCCATTTTACATGACATTCCTCCTTTTGTTTCATCCTTAAAGTATCTCAGCATTATTAATAGAGAACGAACAGCAAATGTGCTTTATAGGAGGAAAATTCTGCCATCATTTACTCATTCTCATGTCATTTCAAACCTATTATTCAAACCTTTGGAACATGAATTTTAAAAGTAATATCCTGATTGCGCTTTTCCATGTAATGAAAGCGAATGAGGACTGGGGCTGTCAAACTTCAAAATTATATCTGATTTGTGAACAAATCTTTCTTTTGAGTTGGATCTTTTCAGTGTATATTATACAATCAAGTTCACAGTTGGAATGATTCATCCACTGGACGGATTTATTTCTCAGGTGACTCATGATTCAGTCAATTGGAGTCATAAGGACAACTTAGTATCATAACTGTGATGATAAACTGATAATCTTCCTTTCCAGTCATATGATAACCATTGCAATTGGTATCATGGAGTCCATTGAACTTTTAAGAACCAGATGAGTACGGACATTGTAATTGTGATGAATTAAAGCACCAATCCTCAGTCATTCTTTCAATATATGGAAAATAGCTGCCTGGACATTATTTAAAATATGGATTTGGAATGACACGAGGGTGAGTAAATAATGGATTGTGGATAATCATTTTAACCCACATGTGTAGGTTATGGAAGGACTGAATCTTGTATTACAGCCACATGATCTGTCTAACCATCAAAAATATGTCAGTTTCTAGATTCACTTTAAAACAAACAATGCTTTATAAAAAAAAAAAAAAAAAAAAAAGCAAATTGCTTTTTCTGATGTTCTTATTTGCAATATAGACAGCTGCTAGGCTGTTTTATTTGTAAGATTATTCCTTGCCCTGTTACAAAACACAAAAGTCACATAACAAAGCACTTATGCATAAGCGAGACACCGTTCCTCAATTCAATTTATTTATGTGAGCAACGATATGCAGACTTTGTACTTTGAAATACTGAGAACAACATTAGCAAATCAAGAAAACCAGAAGGACGAAATGCCTTCCATGATGAGCAGAGAGAACATTACAGGTATTTATAGTGAGTGATGCTTGGCAGTGAGGCATCCTAGAGTCATCCTGTTAATACTACTGTTAAAAGAACACAAAGTCAATGGGTTAGAGAAAAACATGCAAACATTTACATCTACCCACCACACACCGTTCTACAAAGAGCCTTGGCTCAAAAGCTTGTGTCAAAATGGCTTTACTAAGAAAAGGTAGCTGTAAATGCTTTAGTGAAACACATACCTGATATTTACATCTGTAACCTCTCCTTTTGTGAGGAAACACTTTTAGCGACATGGATTAGACCACTCACACGGATAATGCAGTCTTCTGGGACCTTAGTGGGAAAATGCGATAGATTCTTCACTAAGGATCCGTCGAGGGTGGGAGAGGAAAACCAGCAGCAAACTCGAAGAGAAATCCAGGCATAAGGCTCTGGTGAGGCTAAGACACTTTGAATGGTCTTCTAAAGGGCTGGATTTGCCACACTGACGTCTTTCATACTGCTCTGCCCTAGATACTTATCAGCGGTCAGTGAAATGCTTCTTAGGGCTGACCGGCTCAAAACTTGTCTTTCATTTCCGGATGTCTGACATTTCTCAGCACTCCTTTTATCAGGGGACTCAAACAATGTCAGATCCCCAAAGGTGCCCCATTCAGACGTTGCACGGTCATTACTCAAATTCACGAGAAGAAGTGGCTCTATTCGACCCGCATTCAGGCAAAGACTGAGCTTTAGTAGAGGTGAAACCCCCCGATGGAGATGAAGGCTGAGAAATTACATTACTCTTTGACCGATTCACAATGGAAAACAACGAGACTGGCTGGTTAACTACTGACACTTGCTGAACTACTATCAATGGCAGTCCGAATTCGATGTGATAGTATAAAACTTGAGGCTTGTTGAATACTGCTATACTTCCCTGCTGAAAAGACCAGTAGAGCTGGTCACCATCATATGATGTGTTTTGGAGGCTGGTGCTGAGCAAGGAACCCTGGAGTCTAAACCAGACTTCTGAACTAGCTTAAACACAACATGAAATCAAAACTGACCCTATTTACATACGTAATAAACATCTCTAGGCTTATGGTGCATTCTTCTGCATGACTCATCAGTGCACATGAAAACATTTCTTTATAATCGTATAAACCTTTTTGGTTGATGTCCCCAAAGTAACGTAAATTTCACCCACTGGTCTGGCTCTGCTCATACTCCATCCACTTAAGATGCTCATTCGTTTAAAGAAATATCCTAGCCACCCTTTTCCATATAATCAAAGTGAATGACAACTGGGGCTGCCAAGCTTCAAAATTATATCTGATTTGTGAACAAAACGTTCTTTTGAGTTTCAGTGTATTTTATACAATCAAGTTCACACAAACATTTGGAACGATTCATTTATTGGACTGATTTAGTTCTCAGGTGACTCAATGGTTCAGTCAATTGGAATATAGTGTATGAGTCATAAGGACAACTTGACATAAGAGCATCATAAAAGTAGCCCATTAGTAATCCACGTTATTATTCACTGATAATTTTCCTTTCCAGACCGGTGATTGCAACTGGTATCAGGGAGTCAGTCCACTGAATTCAAGAACCAGATGATTAAAGAAATAATTCTGGTGAACTACAGACCCAATTCTCATTCACGTTCTTTATATGGAAAACAGCTGCCTGGACATTATTGGGAAAAAAAATCATCTAGATTTGGAATGCGGGTAAACTTTTGAGAATCCAATCAGTTTTCAATGGACACAGTCCAGTCCAGCCCTACATTTCACTCAGAAATACGTTATATGACAAAAATAAAATGGGTTACAAATGATATTTCATGCTGACTGTAACCAGCTAGACTTCCTTGGTCAAGTTTTACTGATGAACGGCATGTCTAAGCAGGTTCGCCAGTTAAGAAAGCACCAGACTAGAACAAACCAGTGAGAACATCATGAAAATCCAAGCTGGTCTTTTCAGCAGGGTGTTTATACACAATTAGTAGTCATAAATCTACTAAACTAAATTTTCCCAGTGATTATTTAGTAATTCAACTGATATTTCTAGTTGTACAACAATGAAAACAGAGGAAACTGGAGTGGCTCCAGAAAAAGTCTGAGCAGTTGACACTGCCAAGATGATAGGCACACTGAATAGGGTTAGACAACTGTGGCAACAAACATATAACACGAACAAGGGCGTTCAGTATTCAGCTCGAGTCTGTACTGAACACACAATAATGGGAAGGCTTCAGCTGTGAGCCTACGTTAGCACCCTCTCATACTGTGAGAGTCATTATCACATTGGTATACATTGAGAGTATGGCACTGTACTGACAAACACAAATATATTTATCAACCAAGGGAATGGACTGGCTTACTCAAAGTCCTTAATATCTGAAGCACTGCCAAAGACCATCCATTTTACATTTGCATGTCTTGCCCTTTGATGTGAGATGGGTCTCTCTGAGAGTTCCTGTTTATATGTGAGGAGCAACACAAGAAGAAAAACAAATTAGCATGTTCGCAATGGTTGTTGAATGTCGAGATGAAATCTTTCCCTCTTAACACAGTGCTTCTCCTTCACCGTCATTGGTTGACTGGCTTCACGAATAAGAATCCCTTCCACTGGCATCTGCCACAGGCCACTGAGCACTGATGGCTATCCATTCAGTATGGCCTTAACTTTATCTCTTTCGTTCCAGTGTGACCTCATACAGGTGTTGTCCTCCTGTTGATACCATCATTAAGGTCTTTGGGAAAGCAGTTGTGCACTTGGAGGAATCCTGAATCGTGCTCTGGGCTATAGGAGCTGTCTGTCCCTGACTTGAGAGGGTCTCTTGTCAATGTGTACATGTTGATCTCTCCTATGGGAACCGAGCTCATCATCTTCATACCCACTGGTGATGCCTCACGGGATGCTTCCATTGAGCGAGAGCTGGAGCGAGAGTGCCGTCGACGGTAGCGAAAGCTGGGTATGCGAGAATACGGCGAAGAGGACGAGGTAGACTTGATGAACTCACGGCGTGCTTTGAACTGCACTTCTTTGTTCTTCTCAATGTAGATACTGACAGCCATAACAGCCACCGCCTCAGCAACAATGAAAGAGAGTGCTCCGAAGTAGAATGACCAACCATAGTTGTACTGGTTCTTCTTGTCTTCGTCTCGTTTGTCACTGGGGTCACCAGCATTACTGGAGATGTAGACGATTATACCGATAATGTTGCTCAAACCTGCCAGACACAAAACAGAGCCAGGAAAGCATAAGAGAAATACCTTGTTAAGTAATATAACAGAGTTATGACTTTATTAAACTTTTCCTTGGTTATAAAAGGATAAATGTATGGATACACGTAGATTCAAACACCAAAATTTTAGATTCGGCTGATTGGGATGTGTCAACAACACCTCCATCTTTGAACGTTTAACACTGCAGACTGAGCTCATCAGATGTAATCACTAGTCGACCTACTGTAATATCAAGGACAAAAACTGTAATATCTAAACAACCTTTAGAACTGATGACAGACTTTAGACTAAATGGAATAGATTTTCTCAGGGGTGAATACGAATGTAGACATGACACTTGGCACAGGCTGCAAATGTCTTCAATATGTGTTTATGTCAAGGGGTCAAGGTTTGGCCGGTTAGTGTAACTCAGGGGTAGCTAAACTTCTCCAACACACTTGTCTGTAATTTTCAAGTAATCCTGAACGCCATGATTGGATGGTTCAGGTGTGTATAATAAAGACAGTAGATAAACTATACAGGAAGGTAGCCTTACAGGAGCAGGGTTGGCTACCCCTGGTGTAACCGGTCCTACTTGTACCACGATGAGTGGGATTCAAACCACCATCAACCAGCATGAGAGGTGGGCACACTTACAAGGATACTTAAGACTGCAGCCCCTAGCACGAGTTGCTGGTGTGCCTCTTGAGGCCAGGGGAGTGAAGTTTACCTGCACAGCTTGCCTCTGTTACACTCTCCACTCTAAAGCTCATTCCCATCCGGGTCACGGCACCAAGATTTGAACCAATGTCAACCAGCATGGGAGGCCATCTGCTAACAAAGACCACAGCCTCTAACACCAGTTGCTAGTGTGCCTCTGGAGGCCAAGGGAGTGAGGTCTGCCTGCACAGCTCTTACTAGCTAGCCTTTGTCATTCACCCCCCTGAATCTCCCTCCTATTTGGGTCATGGCACCAATGTAACTGGTCCACACCACTCTGAGTGGGATTTGAACCAGTGTTAACTGTCATGTGTGGCGGAAATGCTAACAAGGATGCTAATGAGCATAGCCTCTAGCCTTGAGGCCAGTAGAGTGAGGTTTACCTGCACAATTCTTCATAGCTGGGCTCCATTACATTAGCATGGTCCAATTAGCCCCTGCCGGTAGATGCTGTAACATCACCATCTGGTTGAAAAACTGCTACTGAGATGAATAGGAATGTTAACGCATAGCTTTCCAGGAATTACGTGTGTGGATCTTGACCTTTAAAATATCATAGGCACTCTGATATATTGTGGTAATTAGCAACAGCTGCTAATGCAGCATCTAGGGAACGCATGACCCACCCAGACACACTATGCCATCTAGCCTAGTACTGAAGTACTTTACACATTCTTTTACTGTTTTGCTAAAGAGTTTTTCATTTTCTTTACATGTATAGGGTGATGAAACTATAGTGAATTACAGTCCATACAAGGAAGGCACTTTTAGAACAAGCAATATCAACCCACTAAATTCAGTTGAATAACAGCTAAAAAAGTTGGGGAGTTGTCGCCCCCTCAGTTCCAGTGCACCTGCCAGTAACAGCAGGGATAAGGTGGACTATCAGAGCATGGACATTGTCCTATATTAAATTACATTTATATTCAGTTAACAAATTTAATTTAGTAGTGTGCTAAAAGCATCTGAAGTGAGTTGAAAACCCATGTGCAAGTTAGCAGGTGGTCATTAGCAAGTTTACCTGCTGCCACAAATAGTATCCCTGCGCTGAGTAATATGTTGTTCCTCTTGCTGTAGATGCGTCCTACACCGACACACAGCGCCCCCAGCAACAGCAGAATGGTACTGAGGATGGGGAACACACTGGAGGCGCGCACAACACCTGTTCACACACCCATATAAACAAGGCTTTTACTTTAACAAGATATCTAAACGTGCATGATAAGAACATTGAAATATAGACAGTAACACTAATATTTCTGAAGAGCAAGTCACTCACGTAAGAGATATTCAGAGCTGTCAGTGTCATAATCGTTGTCATCTGGGAAATGATTGATTCGGTAACAACTTCCTTTGTTGAGACCTAAAAAAAAAAGATGAAACCGGTCAAGATTAGAGCCATGAGGACCTGGAAACAATGCAAATCACCAAGCATAAGTGAGAATACTGGTCAGCAGAATAAACAATTAAAAAATAACTAAAACATCCTGCATATGGTTGGAATTTGTTCTGTTTTGAAGCAGTAGAGGACGAATATGAAAATTTTAAACCTTAGAATTGTTCAGAGACAGACTTTAAAGTCAACGGGGGCTTTCACACATACAGCCCTTTCTGGAAAATTACCAGTAAATTACAGTTTTGAAGATATGAGTGAACAAAGCACTAGATTACCGGTATGAGCAACTACAAAGGCCTAGAGACGCACTTAAGAAGTTTGCTTTGGGCCAATAATAAAGTTGTGACGGAGATGATACAATTACTCTGCCCTTTAACAATAAAGTCTTGTTCGCACAGAATGTGTTTTTGTGTTCCACTGGGCATTTTAATTATTTTTCTATGTAAACATGTGCTAGATGTATGGCAAGCCAATAGGCTCAGTACTGCGCTATTCTTAACATCCAAAATGCAATGAACACCCTAATACAGTTTTAATTGACATCAAATGCAATGTTTTGGATGTAAATGCAATTCCTCTATAGCATAAGTTTGATTCTATTAACTTGCACATAAGCACTGCATATTTAAAAAAATGTGTCTTGAGACCGTGCCTCCTTTTCCAGTCATCAGAACTGCGGTTCTGCAGATGGATATATTTTTATGGCATCTCATGTTTTAAAAAGCAAAAATGTATTCTATGTGATCGTCACCTGTTGCTCAGAAGTCAAAAAATGTTGTCAAATCGCACAGACTGTGCAACTAAAGCGCTTCTGATCTGGGTGGATAAAGAAAACGGTGCAGGTTATTTCCAATGAATGGCATTAGAGAGTTTACAGGTATTTCAGTTCTGATGCATTTATGGTATCGTAATGGTAAAAAGATGTAAAGCCATTGTTTGAATGAACAACAGATATGGCGTATTTACCAGAAAAGGCATTCTTAAAAACAGTTTAATGGTTATTTTCTGTATTTAAAACTGGTATAAAAACCATATTCATAACCAATTAAAAATTTTTTTTTTATAGTCCATGTGACATCATTGGTTCAACTGTAATGTTATGAAGCTACGAGAATACTTTTTGTGTACAAAGAAAACAAAAATAAAGACTTTATTCAATGATTTCTTCCCTTCCGGGTAAGTCTCCACCGCCTTCCACGAGAGTACCATGACATGCGTAGCGGTACTCTCGAGAATGGCGGCTGAGACTGAGCTGGAAGAGAAGAAATCGGATGAACCACTGATGTCACATGGACTATTTTAACGATGTCCTTACTACCTTTCTGGGCCATAAAACATTTCAGTTGCACTGCTGTCTATGCAGGGTCAGAAAGCTCTTGGATTTCAGCTAAAATATCTCATTGGTTTTCAGAAGACAATACGAAAGTCATAACGTTGGGGGTGACGACATGAGGGTGAGTGATTAATGAAAGATTTTTCCTTTGTTTGGAGTGACTATCCCTTTAACATACATCATATAGTGTCACATTGCAAACCTCTCTCCCTCTGTCGGGTCCTCCAGTGAATCTACACCCTGGACACGCTTTGTGTGGCCCAGCATGCCATTAATTGGGTCTAGTGTTAAAAAAGGAGCACATTAATTAGTATTAAATAGGTCTGAGTAAGTGGGGCTGGTTTGCCCCTAGCTAGTCATGGGAAAAAAAAAAAAAAAACCTGGTAAAAATCGGTATATAAACAAGTATATTTGAAACAACCTGACACATTATGTCACAGATTCTTCAAAACATCTTAGAGTAACATGTAAATACTATGATACATGAATATGAAGATCATCTAGTGCCAATGTGTCTATCAAATTAGCCCACCATGGTATTATCTTCTGATTTTGTATATTTTAAAGTTTGCATTTTTAAAGTTATGAGATCCAAATTCACTTTTTAATACACATTTGTGGTCTTATTGACCTCTCATTTATACACCACTTTCCATCATCTAATCAATTACCAAAGTGTGAAGTAGAGACTTTTGAAGTGTGAAGTTACCAAAGTGTGAAGCAGGATTCTGTCCTGCACCCACCCGCTCCCACAGAAATATGATATCTTGTCCCGCTCCCGGCCGCAACATTCATGTTTTGTCCCGCTCCCACCCGCAAAAATCTGCATAAAAGTAGCCTATATAAGTAGCCTTTTTTTCAGTACATCCATGAAATTTATATGAAATAGTAAGTTCCATGTTGCCTAGCCACAACATCACAGCATAAACCACTGTTAAAACAAGAAAAACAAGCATAGGCTGCCGCGGGCATGGCATGGCAGAATGCGAGCAAAGAGCACTCCCTTTATAATCACTAAAAAGCTGACATCTCAGTTAATCTTAATCTCACAAAAATACAATGAATCTTTCATAATATCTACACTTTGTGTGTTATAATAGATTCATACAAAAATTTCACCACGCAAATTTCAGCGCTGCACAAAAACTCCTGCGTTTTGAGCGGTGAGTGGATTCTAGTTTAACTCTTTTTAGTGATGCTATTCAATCAGAGAGATACAAAAATGAAAAAGACAATAGAACAGCTGTTTAAATCTATTAACAGAGATCAAAATTAAGTTAGTCAAAAACTTCCTTACTCTCTGAGTCAAACACAAAATACAATTATGAACGGTAGCACTAAGAACAATACAAAAAAACAAACAAATAAAAAAGAAAATAATAAAAATAATAAAGAAAAATAAAAAAGCAATAAAAATAAATGAGGAAATAAAATAAAAATATATAAAATGCAGCAGTAGTTTGAACAATTCTGAGGACGAAAAAAAAGGGGAAATTACTTGCACCTAAGTACATAAACACTTCTAACAAATATAGATTTTTTTTTCTCTGTGCTCTCCATTTGTTAGAAAATCAGGGGCAAGGGAAATAAATGTTACTTACGTAACCTTCCCTGAGACACGGGAACAAGCATTGCATTAATTACGCTATGGGGAAACTCCTGTTTACTCTGATACTGAAGCCTGATTTGATCACGTTTGTGTAGCTGCACAAACAAATCATGCTTCAGCCCGCCGAAAGGGGTGGAGGCAACTACTATATAAGTCGCCTCTGGGTGCCATTTCATCAGAATTTTTCGACTGAAGTGACAGTTGTTGACTTGCGTGCAGCCTTATAGCACGGCAGCCTAGACAACACTCGTTACCTTATATCAGGGAACCGAGTTTACGTAAGTAACCAGAGCGTTCCCTTTCGAACGGCCTCTCCCATTGCGTTAATCATGCTATGGGGAACGCATCCAATCGCGCCATGCTATGAGCAAGTGCAGAACGAAGTCGCTCTGCGAGCCCAGCCACGGAGCCACATACAAAGGCTCCTGTATGGCACGATATCACACCAAATACTTCTGCTGGACTCGCCCAGGAGGAGTCCATCCCTCTGGTTAGAGTGGCACTCACGCCTATAGGACATTGTAATCCCCTGATGTGTAAGCCAGGGGCTATAGCATCCCTATACAGCGAGATCTCTTCTTCTGCCGGACCATTGCCTTTTAGAGCGTCTCTCCACAGCATACAAGAGCTGCTCTGAGTGCGAAAATGGTTCAGATCCTCAACTACACTGACTGGGCAATAATTTAAAACCTGCTCACCATCTGTATTGGGGAGCACTAGAAGGGTGATGACTTGTGCTCTAAACAGAGTGGAGAGCACCTTAGGCACATAGCCATGTCTTAGTTTGAGGACAACTTTACAGCTGTTAGGCCCAAATTCAAGACGAGGCACTGACTAAAAGTGCTTGCAAGTCTCCCACTCACTTTTACTAACACTAACACCAAATAAGGGTAGTCTTAATCGACAGGGCCGCAGTTGGCTGACTGTAGTGCTCAGGGGGGCCCCAAGGGCCCTGAGACTAAATATAATTCCAAGTCGCACAGTATAGGCGAGGCAGATTCAATCTCCGGCTCCCCTCAGAACGTAACCACCATGTGTTTCTGCCGATTGACTGGCTACCATTGTAAGCTTCTCCCCCGCGATAGCTGCCACATCTAGCTAGAGGCTGGAGGGGGTGCATTCCCTTGTCTCATAGATCTTGTATAAAAGTTAGGCATGTTGGATACTCACAGGTGACGTCCGCTTCCGTGCTACACACCTTCATTTAAGTCCTAGAGACGTCTTGTAGACAGAGCTCTAGCCTCCAAAATGGTATTAGCTACACTCACGGGGAGCTCCAAAGACTCCCATCGAGGGGCCAAGCATGAAAGCTCCACAGCTCTGCCCGGGGATGCCAAATCATGCCCCTCACTTGTGAGAGGAGGTCCTCCCTCAGTGGTATCGGCCAAGGGGCTGTTGATAGCAGCTGAATCAACTTGGGGAACCACGTCTGATTCCTCCAGAGTGGGGCCACCAAGAGAAGTCGTTGAGCCCATCTTGTAAGGGAGCGGACCTGAAACCACCTTTACGATTTATAAAGGCTACCATCGCCATGTTGTCCGAACAGACCAGGACGTTGTGCCCCTTTAAGGCCGGCAGGAAGGTTTTTAGCAGTGCAGCGGTGGTTTACCCTGAGATGAAAAAGTCCCAGGCGCCCAAGCGTGGGACGAGACATGGACCTTGAGCCAATTCAGGAGGGGCCGCATGTGAAGCAGGCCCAGAGGAATCACAGAGGAAGTGGCCAAAATTAGGCTGAGCATCCTCTGGAAAGCCCTTAGGGGACATGAAGTCCCTAATTTGAAAGATGCCACCAATCGCTGATTAGTCAGGGAACATTTCAGCATAATCCAAACCTGCATCTGGGCAGAATCGATAACTGTCCCCAGAAAGACTACTAGCTGGCTGGGAGACAGAGAGCTCTTGGCTAAATTGATTTTCAAACCAAGCCGCTCCAGTTGGCTGAGCAGCAGCGACCTGTGAGAAATGAGTTCCTGATCTGATCTGGCTAAAACCAGCCAATCATCAAGGTAATTCAAGATGTGTATTCCCATCTGTCTCAAAGGGGAGAGAGCTGCATCTATGTACTTTGTAAAAGTCGATAAAAAATGGGGCCAGAGACCATCCGATTGGCAGGACTGTATATTGAATGGCCACTCACTCGAAAGTGAATTTGATCTGTGATGGGGGGCTGTCTAGATGTGAAAGTAAGCATTCTTCAGATCCACCAATATAAACCAGTCCCAGGGGCATACTTGCACGAGCATCTGTTTTAAAATCATCATCTTGAACAGCTGTCTCATGAGCGAGCAATTCAGATGCCTGAGATCAAGAATGTGCCTGAGCCTGCCGTTTTTTTGGGAATGAGAAAGAGCGATGTAAAACCAGACTTGCTGTTTGTTAGAGGAACCGTTTCTACAGCTCCATTTGCAAGCACTTTGGACCATTTAGGAGAAGAGAAATTGGCTTTTTGGGTAGGGGGGGGGGGGGGGGGGGGTGTGTTGGTCCGCTATCACAGCAGTAGTTTGTTTGGGCATGCTGTGAATGGGGAGGACGAACCCAAATTGAATGGAGCTTCCATCGCTTGGTGTTGAGCGGAGGGATGCTGAGTGGGCGCAAGACTTCTTCAAGATAGTTCCAGCCTTGGCGATAACTGACCCTCTCCTGTTCCTCTTTGCATTTGGAACAGAATGGCTTCTGAGGCTCAGGGTCCACCATCATTCTGGCTTGGCAGGCTGCTGAACGGATGCAGCTTTCTGGCGACTTGAAACATCCGCCGCACTGGAGCGCTTCGGCAGGAAGTGACAAATTGCCTACAATGACTTATGTGCTGCTTTAAACCACTCAGCAAACCCATCCACAGCAGGGCCTTTGGGAGAGACTGGTGAGTCAAGGAAGGTGACCTTGTCAGCGTCCCTGATCTCGGTCAGATTCAGCCAAAGGTGGTGCTCCACCATGCGCTGCATGGGCCTTTAACCCCAGGGCCGATGGAGGGCACAGATGTGCAGCAACCGGCTCTTCCAGAGGGGAGAGCTTGCTGTAACCTTGTTCTTCAGCGCTGTCAACAATGGTGAGAGCGGCAGAAGTGGAGGGATTAATACGCGCTGTGTAGGGGTGCGCCACATCCTGGTGAGTTCCTTGTGAACTGCTGGAAGGAACGGGGCGGACTGCTGGCAGGAGGATTGTTGACGGCACCCTTTCAGAAACCACTCATCAAGAAGGCCGTGGGTGGGCTCTTCCGAAGCTGACCAAGCCAGGCTGAGATCCTCCACAGCTCACTGCTCACCTGGGCCGCATTATCGGCATCGGAGGAAGGGTGTCGGGGTCTACACCAGAACATTCCCACTCTTCCGCATCTGAAGCCATCAATGACATTGAGTCATCCACGATAGCTTCCTCCTCCGACCCGCTGAAGGAAATCAAGCCGCTCACAGCTGACCAGGGGCGCTGATCCTCATGTGTGAAGAACACGGCTGAATCGAGGCACTGAAGGGAGAGTGAAGCACATGGGACCTGAGCCGGCATGATTTCTAGGGGAGGGGGGAAACGGAAGACCAGGCCGGGGAGGACTGCCTTTGTGGAAGAAGGTGATTTGTGAGCGGAGAAGTGCAAGACTCTTGTTCTTGCAGTGAGAACATTCTGCCTAAACTGCCCAGACAGGCGACACACTCACTGTGCCCATCTGCCACACTTGCGGAGCGACATTTGCAACAACGTCGCAGTGGAAGGCGTCAAGCTTCTTCCGCTGCCGGTGGCTTCTTCTCACGCCGGCAAGCAGGAGGCTGAGCTTCTCTCTTCTCTTCTCTTCTCTTCTCTTCCCTTCGGCTTTTTGCTTGCAGTGTCAGCGAGGAGATGATCTTTGTCACTGAAGGAGAAAATTCTGATGAAATGGCAATCAGAGCTGACTTATATAGCAGTCGCCTCCACCCTTTTTGGTGGGTTGAAGTGCCATTGGTTTGTGCAGCTACACGAACGTGATCAAATCAGGCTTCATTATCAGAGTAAACAGGAGTTTCCCCGTGATTAACGCAACGGGAGAGACCGTTCCAAAGGGAACCATAAAGTCCAGGTACAGAGAAAGGTTTTTCTCTTATTTTCTTACCTCTTCTTTTAATATATATTTTTTAAATGTTGCAAGAAGGGTTGCCAAGTAGTGTGACATTTTTCTGTATTACCAAGTAT
This sequence comes from Sinocyclocheilus anophthalmus, assembly GCA_018155175.1. NCBI lineage: Eukaryota > Metazoa > Chordata > Actinopteri > Cypriniformes > Cyprinidae > Sinocyclocheilus > Sinocyclocheilus anophthalmus. The sequence continues at coordinate 346,263 of JADLZN010004669.1, forward strand.
TGTAAATCTGAGCTTTTCTATTTGAATAAGCTGCATCCAGTTCAGTAATATAAGCAATTATCATGCAGAAGGTGAGCACATTTGACTGTGAGGGTGACAAGGAAACATTTGAGGGGTTGAGTCCAAATAATGCTACTAGGGGGCATGGTTCAATATCTAAAATAAAATATTCTGAAATTGACTTGATAATTGATGCCCAGAAAGAGGTCAATGCAAAGCCAAAAATTATGATTAAGAGTAGCTGGAGCTTGGGGGAGGGTTGATTTTAGACAATTTGGCCTTTGTCCAATAGCCTACACTCTATGCAACATCTTGAACTATATAAAAAAATGATGAAATCAAATAGAGGAGGTAATAGCCTACACGGCAAAGGACCTTGGACCATTCCTCATCTGTGAAAACATGGTTAAGGTCCGATTCCTGATTCTGCTTTATTTTAGAGAGGGGTGAATAGACTGACTGCATTATAAATTAAAAAATTGTTATGTAAATATTGAAGACAGTACCTTTACAGAGTTTTGTTTCTGAAACCTGATCAGTCTCTTGTTTAGGAGGTGCATGAGGGAAATGAGAAAATGTATTTCTTATAAATTCAAGAGTCAGAAGTTATCAAAAAAAAAGGGGTTTGGGGAAGATTACATTTTTCTGACAGATAAGAAAAAGTAACAAATTTATGGAAAAGATCATTAATATTTGCAGTGCCTCTTCTAAACCATAATACAAAAAAAACATCTGAAATATATGGTGAAAAAGAAAGATTTATATATATATGAGACAAGTGGTGAGTGGATTCGAACCTCTGATTGGGCATTGCATTCCAGAAATCAACAGATACAGTGGGGCAAAAAAGTATATAGTCAGCCACCAATTGTGCAAGTTCTCCCACTTAAAAAGATGAGAGAGGCCTGTAATTTTCATAATAGGTATACATCAACTATGAGAGACAAAATTAGAAAATCACATTGTAGGATTTTTAAGAATTAATTGGTAAATTCCTCGGTAAAATAAGTATTTGGTCACCTACAAACAAGCAAGATTTCTGGCTCTCACAGAGCTGTAACAACTTCTTTAAGAGGCTCCTCTGTCCTCCACTCGTTACCTGTATTAATGGCATCTGTTTGAACTCGTTATCAGAATAAAAGACATCTGTCCACAACCTCACACAGTCACACTCCAAACTCCACCATGGCCAAGACCAAAGAGCTGTCAAAGAACACCAGAAACAAAATTGTAGACCTGCACCAGGCTGGGAAGACTGAATCTGCAATAGGTAAGCAGCTTGGTGTGAAGAAATCAACTGTGGGAGCAATTATTAGAAAAATGGAAGACATACAAGACCACTGATAATCTCCCTCGATCTGGGGCTCCACGCAAGATCTCACCCTGTGGGGTCAAAATGATCACAAGAACTGTGAGCAAAAATCCCAGAACCACACGGGGGGACCTAGTGAATGACCTGCAGAGAGCTGGGACCAAAGTAACAAAGGCTACCATCAGTAACACTGTGCTGCCAGGGACTCAAATCCTGCAGTGCCAGACGTGTCCCCCTGCTTAAGCCAGTACATGTCCAGGCCCGTCTGAAGTTTGCTAGAGAGCATTTGGATGATCCAGAAGAGGATTGGGAGAATGTCATATGGTCAGATGAAACCAAAATAGAACTTTTTGGTAAAAACTCAACTTGTCGTGTTTGGAGGAGAAAGAATGCTGAGTTGCATCCAAAGAACACCATACCTACTGTGAAGCATGGGGGTGGAAACATCATGCTTTGGGGCTGTTTTTCTGCAAAGGGACCAGGACGACTGATCCGTGTAAACGAAAGAATGAATGGGGCCATGTATCGTGAGATTTTGAGTGAAAACCTCCTTCCATCAGCAAGGGCATTGAAGATGAAACGTGGCTGGGTCTTTCAGCATGACAATGATCCCAAACACACCGCCCGGGCAACGAAGGAGTGGCTTCGTAAGAAGCATTTCAAGGTCCTGGAGTGGCCTAGCATGTCTCCAGATCTCAACCCCATAGAAATCTTTGGAGGGAGTTGAAAATCCATGTTGCCCAGCGACAGCCCCAAAACATTACTGCTCTAGAGGAGATCTGCATGGAGGAATGGGCCAAAATACCAGCAACAGTGTGTGAAAACCTTGTGAAGACTTACAGAAAACGTTTGACCTCTGTCATTGCCAACAAAGGTATATAACAAAGTATTGAGATGAAATTTTGTTATTGACCAAATACTTATTTTCCACCATAATTTGCAAATAAATTCTTTAAAAATCCTACAATGTGATTTTCTGGATTTTTTTTTTTTTCTCATTTTGTCTCTCATAGTTGAAGTATACCTATGATGAAAATTACAGGCCTCTCTCATCTTTTTAAGTGGGAGAACTTGCACAATTGGTGGCTGACTAAATACTTTTTTTCCCCACTGTATGTCTGTAACTAGCTACATTGCTCAACACTGCCAACACGTGTTATAAATAAAAACTTTGCCTATGCTTGCGCCTGTTAATCATTTTTATTTTATATTAGCTGTTCTTGTTGCTTTAGTGCAATAAATGAATAACTATTTATTTGTTTTTAGATATTTTATGTTTAGATATTTCTATTTTGCGGGAGTCCCCCGCAAATCCATTTTTAATATTTAATCTCCCCATTCACAGAGTCTCCCGCCCCTAACCCACGACCCACACCCACACTCGCCTATCAAGTCTTGTCCCATGCCGCACTCTGTTGTGAGTGCAAGAGTGCAGGTCTCTAGTGTGAAGTCATACCCTATGCTGCGTTCCCATGAAATATCCTGTTTCACTCTGAAGCAAGTCACATTACTAAAGTAAAATGGGATGCCATAAATTATGTCATAAAATATTTATCTATACTTCTTTGTCTGTTAAAACAAAAAAAACAGAATGTTCATGGCTCATGCATTTTAATATGGATAATACAGCTATAGCTTTTGTTTAGCTTTTTCTTCTTTTATTGTTATTTATCTATTAGTTATTAGTATTTTTCTTATTTAGTTTTCTAATTTAATTAAAGGGCAGAGCTAAATAGAAGTTCATTGCACCTGTATACGGGATAAGAACGACTATTCTATTCTATAAATGTGACCATTAAAAATATTTCAATAGTTCAAAAAACAATATTTCTGTGACTCTCTCTCTCTCTCTCTATCCCTCTCTCTCTCTCTCTATATATATATATATACACATCCCAGAAATATTGTATATCTTTATTTATTAATTTATTTGATTGCAAGGACTTCAGCATCTCTAGTGGACATCTTAAACCATCATTTTTGTCATTTAATTTAAAAAAATGAAAATGATTTAATTGCAAAAACAAAACCTGATCACCAACATGATTTGAAAGAGTAACTGGTGCTACAAAAAAAGGAACAAAATCCGACCCTTTGTACAGTTCAAATGCTTACTGACACGAGTGATCTAGAAACTCTTTCCATTCTTGAAAATCCTTACTGTTTATTTCCAGGTTTAACAAAACAAACTGACATTTCCTATGTGTTCTCAGACTTTCAGACCCCACCGTAGATCCCCACAAAATCCTAGACTTTATAACTTCTGTAAGTGTGTACAGTGAGTGTGGTGAGCCATAGGATCTTATGTAAAGCTCCGCTCAGGCTGTTGATTTATAGGAGCTGGTTATGGGCCCGGTGACTGAAGTGTACCTAGCCTCATAAAGACAAAATAAGGAACCTTGCTTGACTGACACGGAGGCACATCAGAGAGAGAGCGCTAGAGAGGAGAAAACCTGCACTTGGTCCCTGCGGCCTGACTGGAAATAACAATGCTCATCGCTGAGCATGTCTTCTCCATGGCAACCTCAGGTCTGATCCAACAATCTGATTTCCATAATGTCTCCAAGGATGCCTTTGACATCTTCATTGTGGTTTAATACAGCAGACAGCAACACGCTCCTCTCCCCCATGCCACAAGCCCCCTCATGCCTCGCAAACCCACATCCCCACCGGGCAAGGAAACAGCTGCCACATTCCTCGCCTCCAGCATTTTGTCATAATTGTGAATCAGGGCAGGGCCGCCAATCGTTCGCCTTGTCGAGAAGTTAAACCAATCAGTGCTTTGCATGCTGGGGAAGTGTGCTTTGGACCATCTCAAATCGGTCAATATGAAGACTGCCTTGGCGATACAATGTGTCTTCTTCTATGAGGCAAGCATCAGTATTATTGCTCATACTTGCTGTTAGGGAGTTCAACAGACTATTAGACTGTGGTGTTTGTGCTGTGGACATATCTCAAATCGTGTGAAAAAAATGCCATGTATTTTTCACTGAAGGAGGAACTGCATGTTAACAAGCACTCAGAACATCTTAGAAACCACTTAGCAACACCCTAGCAACAACTCTGAACACCCTAGCAACTGCATAACAACGTTTTAGTCGCTTTAAACTCTTGAGCAAGCATTTAGCAATGCCCTAACAAACAGCCACACGCTTGCATTGCAGTGTCATGAGAAAACGTAAAAATCGAATTGTAATATTAAAATGCCATCATGTGAATAAATCATTCATGCTTTTTATTCATACACATAAAAAAGTTAAATGATGACGCATGTCTCATTAGCATTGTTATTGTTAACTAAAATTAAAAACTCAACTAAAATAAATTAAAGCAATAAGCCCCGTGAAGCCGTGGTTTACAGTGAATTTATAACAGGCTAAGTGTGTTTGTTAGGCCGACCGCAGGGATTATTGCTTTTATAAAACGATTATTCCATATACGTAGTAAGGTTGCACAAAATAAAACAGAGCAAATAAAGTGTAATGATATTAATAAAAACAGTATTCTTCCACCAAACAATGTAGCGCCTCAGAAACAGTTGTGGTTGCTACAAAGTGGTTGCAGAGTAACACACAGAAGTAAATAAAGGTGTGTGTTTGTAGAGTAATTTACAACAGCTTCGAACGTGGCTCAGCCAATCAGAATCAAGCACCGGAACTCTCCGCTTTATAAAAATAAATAAGAGTTGGAAAAAGCTTTAAAAATCAGAAATTAAAATGAGAAAATTTTCTTCTTTGGCACTCCTGAAATAAGCTGAAGTTCTAAAATTACTCAAACTAAATTTGAAATAAAGCTAAACAGAAATAATAATAATAATAATGTGTTATGCGTCAAGCTAACTGAGACTTGTTACAGCACTTGCATGCTCTTTTGTTGTTTTGATTGCTCTGTTGTCTCGTTTGAAGTCCTTGGTGGATAAAGGTCTTGCTAGAATGACTAAATGGTAAAGTAATAATATATGACAAAATTACATAACAAAATGACAATCTTAAACTAAAATGAAAACTGAAAAACAGACACAGGCTAATTCAAAACATGCTGTATGCTAATTAAATGAATGAAATACTTAATAAACACTATAATAGTAAATAATACTGAAGTAACACACTCTTAAAAATAAAGGTGCTTCAAAAGGTTCTTCAAGCGATGCCATAGAAGAACCATTTTTGGTTTTCCAAAGAAGCAGTCAGTCAAAGTTCAGTTAAAGAAGCATCTCTTTCTTACCTTTTTATAATCGGAAGAACCTTATTTCGCCACAAAGAAACTTTTGTGAAACATAAAGGTTCTTCAGATGTTAAAGCTTCTGCATGGAACCATTTAGACCAAAAGGTTCTTCTGTGGCATCGTGAAGCACCTTTATTTTTAAGAGTGTAGAAGGAAGCAGACACTCTCAGACTAATCTTTTAAAACTCTCCCTAGATGATTGTATATGTATTTGTTTGAATATGCATATTAGAATATGTAGAATATTTTGTATATATTTTGCTGCATATACGTCTCATTTGGTTGTTTTGTGTATCTTTTGTCATTTACTCTTCTGTGTAACTGACAAGCCTACCGTATTATTTATTTATTTCATATAATTATTTAGGGTTTTATGTGTTGTTGTATTTTGCTGTTGTTTTGTGCACCACTCATTTTTGCACGGCTGATTGTGTTCTGTATGTTTAAAAGACAGTAAAATAGCAATACAAATTTGATTTTAAAAACTCCACTTACTGTAGCTTCCACCAAAAATGAAAATATAGGCTATATATTAGTATATATTAATTTATTTTTGTTCTTAAAATATATTCTTATTAATGACACAAGGAATGAATAAATACAAAGCAGTATTTTCCTCTTGTGTTGTATTTGCACGACATCTCCTTTGCAAACAGTGTTTATTTGAGGTGTATGCAGCGAGAATTTCAGCACCTGCGGCACGTGCTCAAAGCTCGTTATGACTGTGTTCGTCAGTGTGGAAGTCGAACCCGGTGGCTAATTAGAGACTCTGTGGCCTTTCAGCCACTGCATTTAATTACAGATCTGTTGCGCACACTGGGAATGGCAAAAGTGGCCGCTCTTCCCTTCCAATACCCGCTACTCTCACAAACAAAAGAATAATAGTCATAGTCAATAAACTACACTCAGGGCTCAAGGCATGGATTATTTTCTGTTTCAGTATGAGCTCTGCTCTTAAAATGAAGCCTGGCGACATTATCATTCGACTTTTAGAAAGAGATCAGTAATAAGTTACCACTGATGTCCTTGTTTAGCCTATGAACGCATGATGTAATCAGTCTGACTGTCTGAGTCAAAGCTCTGCCAAAACTGTATTAGTCGTCTCTCAAAATTATATAAATATAAATGTTATTAAACATCTGTTTGTCTCTCTGTCTCTCGTGTCTGTCTGTCTCGTTCTTATCTATGGACAATCATAAGAAGCAACAGATTCATCTATTTTTAACCATTGGCCACGTTACCATAGTGATTTCAGACATATTGTTTCCAAGCAACAGCATCAAATGCAAGAAAGACATGAATGAGGAGAATCTCTGGACTGATTACGCCTTTCTGTCCATTCAGGAAACCCGCTGGTGAAATAGGGAGCATTTTCACTCCCTTACAAGCGAACGTCAAGTTATGTTAACTTGAGAGAGATCCAAGCCCAATGAATGAGTTCGGATGAGTTGTCGACAGCTCCTGTGGATGGGGAAGGCCACCCATAGGACCATTGCTTTTTCACTGCATAAAAGAGTTAGATATGAACTATGTTTTAGACGTTTCTCCTAAAATCTCCTTTCGTTAGACATAAATGTCACGCACATGCTGTGATCAGCAAAGATGAGAAATGAGAACCATTTGAACTCACCCTGAGATCTGACTTTGATTGCTCTTCTGAAATTCTAGTCTAGTCTATTCTTCTGGGTTTTCATTAGAATTCTCCATTGGCTGTCTAGACTTTATCAAAGATGTGATGTTTCTTTCTTAAAGGCCTGTCTGTGCACTCGAACCCGTGTCTCTGGGTAGGTCTGAGCCCCTTCACATACTGGCTGCACAGGTACTGAAACTGAACGCATGGTTCAATAAAAACTGCGTCTGTTTTGAGTTCACCTGGACGCAGATAAAGCGCAAAAGCCTCCGAAAGCTTAGTCTCAAGACAAAGGCTGAACAATGAACTTAGTTTGCTCTCTTTTAAAACTCGAGTCTAAGAAAGGATGTGAAGCACTGGTACCCTCTATGCAGCAGATCCTCCAGAGCCCGGAGTGCGTGAGATCTCCGCGGACCTTCTTGGGTTGCGTCTGCGCCTCGTCCGCGCTGATGTTGGTGGCGTTACAGATGTATGCCCGGGAGTAAAGCCAGTAGTCGGTCCCGATCGCGATGCTCATCAAACTAAACGCCACGAAAGCCCCGATTGTGGCCAGCAGCATCTGAATCCCACGGTCACACCACGCCATGGCCACTCATAATAATAATAACCAGGGTAATAATCCACGCGTCATGCTTGGCCTCGCGCTCGCGCTGCGTTGTTCTGAAAGGAAACTTGAGCGCGTCTGCTCCACATGTTGCTGTTCATATAGGCTGGAGAGCAGCTGTGTGAGCTCACACATCGGGGTCGCTTTTTATGCTTTTTGAGGAGTTTTGATCACCACCGTGTCCATTTGCTATAATCACATCCCTCTTTTCCAAACTCAGATGGCTTTGGTTTGGGATTGCGATCTTCAAACCCCACCTTCAGTCACACTAACCAATGAGAAACACACATGGCCTGAGGAATAAGATGATGCTCTCACATCTCTTCATCGCGATGATGATTAAGGAAAATGTACGATATGCAGTGTTGCATGACAAGTAACGTGAGTTACGTAATCAGATTACTTTTTCCTCAAGTAACTAGTAAAGTAACGCATTACTTTTTAATTTACAAGAGAATATCTGAGTTACTTTTTCAAATATATTGACTGACAGCTCTGCTGTTCCCATGTTGAGAGAAATCGGGAGTAAGATACTGTAGTTCTAAAATAAATATGAATATGCATTATTTTTATTAAAAAAAAAAAAACACAGATTCAGTATTCCTCAAAATAATGCAACTCAGAATATGACGCAAACCTGCAATAATTAAATGTTAAACAACACAAATATGCTTTATGTATTTAATCCCATTCTATTTGACTTCTGAGCTTCGATGATCCGGTTCAAGCGTACTAATAAACACACATTACTCTAGACAAACATTCGTGTCTTTGTTTATTGCTGAAGTTTGTTGAAATGTCTTCTTCTGCATTCTACTGTACTTTCCCTTCAGCCTGAGGCGCATTCATTTCACTTTTGGTGTGAAAAGGCTTTTATATTTGCCAAAAATATAACTTTTTTATTTTAAAAACAAACAGGCAAGCCCTGTCCAGATTTAAAAAGTAACGCTAAAGTAACGTAACGCATTACTTTCCATAAAAAGTAACTAAGTACCGTAATTAGTTACTTTTTTATGGAGTAACGCAATATTGTAATGCATTACTTTTAAAAGTAACTTTCCCCAACACTGACCCTAATGTTTTCATGCTTAAATGCTGCTGTAGCCTAAATGAGTTTAAAAAACACAGAAAATGACAAAACTCAAATAGTCTACATAAAATACAGGGTTTGATGCTTGTGTGGCTTAATAAAGAGACTGAAATGAATCAATACCCAGTGTTTTCCACGGCTTTGTGTTTTATTCGGTGTTATGAGATTATTTACCAATATTGGATAAAGAGCTTAATGTAGAAAACTTTAGCCAGTAACAAAATTAGATTTATTAAACAGAAAGTTCTGGTTCTGGCCTCTGATTGGTCAATACAGTGTTCCAGTCCACGCGTGTATATGTATATGTATATGTGTGTGTGGTGTGTGTATATAGATATATATATAAGATATAATATATAGATATAAAATCTTTTAGTTCTTAATATCTTTTTTATAGCTACTAACATATTGTAAACACACACACACCACACAGACACACACACACACACACACACCACAACACACACCCACACACACTCTTCTCCAGATAAAGTAACTCTATTCGGCCTTCTGTATTATATAATATCTAATAACTTTAAACGATTTTGTAAAATATGGCAGTGAGGCTAGATTCCAGAATTAGTTAATACTTTAATACATTATAAGCAGCCATAGCTAATATGTTTAGTTAATTAATTAATGATGTCTTACAAAAAGGAGGTTTTAATTTCATAAATTAGATTTCTTATATTAATAAAGATTTATAAATGCAATTAAAAATTGAACTTATAGTATATGAGCTAATCTTAATGTCTTATGTATGTATATATGTCTTATGTATGCATGATATACGTATATATATATAAAGGGTTTTATAGGCTACCAGAAATGATTTCATCACCTGCGACCCTACAGTACAAGTGGTTTAGGAAACAGATGGACGGATGGATGGATGATTTCATCATCAGTAATACAGTAACTTGTGCTTCAAAAAAACTGACACAGACCTGCTTTTACACAGTATTGGGCAGATTATTTCTAAAATGTGCTACTGATTATGGATTGCACCAGTGTAATCATTAATTTACACAATTTAAAAGCACGAGAATTGTTATTAATAAGGGAAGGGATGTTTTTCTATTGTTATCATATGGCCACTTGAAGCAACAAGACTTTATTTATTGTTTATGTGTAGAATATTCTGCCCCAGATCTCCACACACTTTTATTTAATTCAAAGGCTCCGTTTCATTATTTATGTAAACCATACCCAGGAAAACAAATACTATATTGGAATATTCTTCTCATCAGTGTACAGACTGGTGGTACATCCAAAAATACCCTTAAAAAGGGATGCTATGGAAGTGATGTATCAGATTGTAATACAATGGTACTATGCATACTCTATTTATGAATCAAGCCATTTGCGTGGTTCTCCAAGGAGCTTAGAGCATTCCATTGTATATGTTTAAAATAGCATGGAAGTACCATGGTACCTATTTGATTATAACATCAGAGAAATAAACCAATAAAACAGCAATCATTTGACCAGCAGTTAAAGCAATATGCTGATGAAACCATTCTCAGAAGGACAATCAAATAGATCCTCATTGGGAGACATTAAAAAAAGCGATTGTTTAATGAGTTTGCTTCAAGCACCTGATAAATGTTCTCCTTCAGTCTGGTACAGCCAGACCCTCAGAGTAAAGCGATTGTTCAGTCTCTCCTGGGAACAGACATTACGACAGCAGCAGGTTGTTTGTTAGCTTAACACGTTTTACACAAAAATTGCACTATTGAACATGGAAGCCACTAAATCCATTAGCAATATGAATGTTTTTCAGGGAAGACATCATAATATAGACACAGAGGTGCGGATGTGCTGTTACAATTTGAGACTGGAGACTGTTTTGGATATTTATAGTGTAATAAGTATGGTGGAGGTGAGTACCTAAGAAAATGAGCAGGACCCTCAGATGGGTGTGTGATCAGCCCAGTGGATCGATGGAGAATGTGTGGCTGGAATCAGGCTGGAGCACTAAGAGCATGCTGACTGCAGACACACTGATTGGGCCAATCGAGATGAACACAGGACTTCATCAGTAGGAAGCAAATGGAAAGGATCTATTCACAGTTAGCTGGTCCCTATACTAGGAGAGAAAAAAACAGGTTTACACAATGTTTCTGATTACCAGTGTGTTTTTCTACACTACACTAGAATAGAATAGAATAGAATAGAACTAGCTTAAGCATCGTTTGGCACCTACACAGAACAATTGTTTTAGAAAAAGATAAAATGAAAGTCGAGAATGAATAAAATAAATTAATAGAATTGGCTGCAGCACCCCTGAAAACTCTTAGGAAAACCTTTCGGAAAATCGAGATAGAACAGACAATAGAATATCCAGAAACATAATAGAATAGAATCCAGCAGCCCCGGAGAACCTACAGAAAAATGTATTTGGAAATGGAGAATAAACAAAGAACTAATAGATAGAATAGAATAGAATAGAGAAATCCAGCATCCTCCCGGAGAACCTACAAAGGAAAATTAGTGGGGAAATACAGAATAGAATAGAATAAGGAGGCTTAATCATCTTTTGTAACCTACACAGACAATTGGGTTAAAAAGAAAATAGAAGATATAGACAAAAGATAAAATAAAATGAATACGAATTGGCTGCAGCACACTGAGAAACTCTTAGACAAGCATTTTGGAAATAGAATAAATAGAATTCGCATCCCTTGAACCTACGTTCAGTACATAGGAAAAGTATTTGGAAATAAAGAATAGAATGAATAGAATAGGATACCTCCACCTCCCTGTGAACCTACATAGGACAAGCAGTTTGGAAAATTTAAAATAGAAAAGAACAGAACAGAATAGAATAGAATAGAGAATCTATTATAACCTAAATAGGACAAGCTGTTTGGAATTTGGAAAATAGAACAGAATAAAATTAATAGAATTGGCTGTAGCAATCCCTGAGAACCTACTAGGGAAAAAAAGCAGTTTGGAAAATCGAGAATAGAACAGAACATAATAGAATAGAACAGAACAGAACATAATAGAATAGAATCCAGCATCCCGGAGAACCTACAAAAGAAATGTAGTTTGGGAAATGGAGAATAGAACAGAACATAATAGAATAGAACAGAACAGAACATAATAGAATAGAATCCAGCATCCCGGAGAACCTACAAAGGAAAAGTAGTTTGGAAAATAAAGAATAGAATAGAATCCAGCATCCCGGAGAACCTACAAAGGAAATGTAGTTTGGAAAATGGAGAATAGAACAGAACATAACAGAACATAATAGAATAGAATAGAATAGAATAGAATCCAGCATACCGGAGAAACCTACAAAGGAAAGTAATTTGTAACTAAAGAATAGAATAGATATAAAATCTCACCTCCCGAGACCTACAAAGGAAAGTGTTGGGAAAATAAGACTAGAATAAACTAGAATAGAATAGAATAGAATAGGCTTCAGCATCCCGGAGAACATACATAGGAAAAGTAGTTTGGAAAATGAAAAATAGAACAGAACATCCATGGCAAAACTGACAGGTGATTGAGCATGTTGTTGCATAGTTGCTAAGATGATCTGGGTGGTAGCAAAGGAGCTGCTAAGATGTTGTGCAAGGTTTTTAGCATGTCGTTATGCAGTTGCTAGGGTGTTGCTAAGGTGTTCTGGTGGTTGCTATGTGGTTGCTCACTGGCCCAATCAAAAGAGCCCACCCCCAAGTCTCTATGATATTCTGGTGTCTAGATATGACACAAGTGCTATGGGAATCGTTTGGTCGTTTGATTGGATAGAGAAGCAACAGCACACCTCTCCTCAACATGCTACATGATTTGAGGTATTCATGTCTTTTCACAAACTGTGTGGGATGTTACACATTGTAGTTTAATATTTAGAGCTGCGTTTGGGGGGGAAATAACCAAACCCAAGTATAAGCAATAGTAATAGTAACTTATAAAACCAGATGATGACAACACAAAATCTTCTGATATGTTATTCCCTGATATGATATGTTATTTCATCTTTTAAATAACATAGGCACAGACAAATCCCATGTGTCTTCACAGCTGAATATTGATGTATGGCGTGTAAATTAAGACACTTGAGATTATGTTGCCAGGATGCATCTGTGGTAACTGAAGAGGGGTAGGTGTGAAATAAGCCTGAAAACATGATGTTAACACCAATTAAAGCTGCAGGTTGAGTGTGAGGCTCTTCGAGGAGAGGCAGAATTTGCTGACAAGCTGGACCAAAGGACAGCACTCTGACCTTTATACGCCATTATTTTTTAGAAAGCACTCACTGAAAGACTGTTCTGTGCGTATTTCACCTTGACCTATGCATGTGGGTTTTACATTATACTTGCTGTCACAAATACTGATCAAATGTTTGGGGTCGGGAGGATTTTTTTGATCTTAAATCTCATGCTCACCAATGCTGAAAAAATACAATAAAAAAGTAATATTGTGAAATATCATTACGATTTAGCAACTGTTCAAATGTGATATTTCAGCATCATTACTCCAATCTTCAGTGTCACGTGACCTAATATACTGGATTTGCTGCTCAAGAAACGTTTCTTATACATGTTTTTTCATTTCATTTAATGCATCTGTGCTTAAATAAAGTTTTGATTTGTTTCAAAAGAAAAAAAAATCTTACTGGAAATATAAAATATACAGTAAAGTGTTTGGACACCTAAGCCATATTTAATGAAAGTAAATGCAATAGCAAAATATTATCTGCACAATTTATGCCACTCCCTACATTTATTATCTCATGCAATAAATGTCAAAAATGAACCCAGTTACGTTTTGGGGCTATTGTATTAAAAATGTAAGGACACAAATGTTCATATTAATATTATTTTATCAAGCATATTCATAAGTGGATATCCTTCTGCTAGAAGTTATAACAGATGGTTGCTATGCAACAAAAATGTGATTCATTGGCTTTGTACTGTACTCTGCACAATGAAAATGAATTTGAATCTAATCTAATAATGATTCGTTATGGGTGCTGGTCAGTAAAAGAAATGTAAAATCTATTATACTACATTGTGTAGTACACGATGAGAACTAAATACGTTACATGAAAATCTTACATGCACATATTCATCTAATCATCCATATTATGAAGGCTATTTTAATGATTATGATTAAACAAAGGATAAAAAAAAAGAACTGATTATTCAACAGCTCTGTTTTGGGAGGAGGAACATTCTGAGAACCAAAAAAAAGTGTTATTTGGAGATATGGTGAACACATTTTGTGTCATCGTTTTTGTGTAAATAACACAGTGGAACGCCGCATTGAAGCCAGAAACAGACCTACGCCTTTCCCAAATCCATAAATCAGATATTTCTCAATTCTAATGAAAACATGACTTAACTGACTATAGTTTTAAGCCCTCAAGTCACATCACAGATGAGCAGAGTGTTGTTAGTGAAATCAAAGCATCATTTTTACTATCCCTCGCCTGCAGATATGAATCCCATTATATTCCACAACAGCTATCATGTAAATAAAACCGTCTTGGGTACAGCTGTCGAGACCTATAGGCGTAATAACTCAACTTAAAACACAGCATACATAGACGGTTTGAGCATTGTTTGTGATGTGTTCCTAAAGGCGCTATAGGGAATTTTCTCATTAACTTTCAGCTCTGTCGACACCGGGCTGATTACATTATCCTTGATTCTTTAAACTCTTTATCTTGGAAATGTGCACTTCAGTGAAAAACAAAAACAAGTGTTCTTCTATTAAGGGGGGGGGGGGGGTGGATAGCAATATGATTGTACTGCTAAAATATAATAACTGGCCTATCATTATTGCTGTCAAAGTCATTGTCATACTACTGTAGACAACATAATGTGGCACGGTTTGTAGTTCCATTCACATCAACCTAAATCTGTGCATACTGTGCTTAGTGATTCAGTACGTACTGGTATGAACCTCATTCAATCTGACTTTAGATGAAAATATGTGGTTACATTCTGGGTTCCAGGTTGTAGAGATGTCAATTTAAGGATCCCAGTCATTACATTTTTAAACCTTTCACCTTGATAAAGTGTTATTCGAGCTGTGTAGAGCGTTAATTCTTTCCCGTGTGAGTGAGGAAAGATCCGAGAGTTGTGAAATTAAAATGATTTTTGCCTGAAGGGAAATGAACTGAAATTTAACTCGGCGGTTTGAGTTGTTGAGGATGGTGCTGTATGGCACCTACAGGCTACATCATGTATCACAGCTTCTTTGATTGGGCCATTTTGATTGTAAGAAATCAAATGCTAATTTTGCCTAATGTTCCTTTTTTATAATTCTATATAAAGCTCTATCTAGTTTCCCACTACAATGGTTTTGCTTAGTAGTCCTACTGAAGCTACAACTTCTGAAAAGCTACATTACCATTCAAAAGTTGGGGTTGGTAAGATTTTTTTTTTTTTTGACATAACATTGAACTGTTTTGAAAGGTCGCTAATGCTGAAGACTGCTTTTATTAATCAAAAATGCGGTAAAAACAGTAAAACATTATTAGAATTTAAAACAGCTGTTTTCATTGTAATATATTTTAAACTGTAATTTATTCGTGTGATGCGAAGCTGAATTTCCAGCATCATTGCTCCAGTCTTCAGTGTCACATGATCTTCAGAAATCACTGAAGAAACACTTCTTAATAACAGTTTTGCTGCCTAATATTTTTTGTGGAAACTGTGATGCATTTATTACTCTCATGAATAATGTTCAAAAACACTTATTCTCTCTGTCTGATCAATTTAATGCGTTCCTGGGTAATAAAAGTATTCATTCTTAGTAGTTTTTTACTTTTTAAAAGGAAAAACTGTAATAGGTTGGGGTTTTTGTGTGTGTGAAAAAAGTGCATCCTCTTGTCTACCACTCAGAAACATAACAGCATATCATTCTATATTATACATGTATTAGGTGAAGGAAAAAAATCAGTCGGTAAATGTCTAACCCGAAATGAAAATCTTTATTAGGTTTTAAGCTACAAAGTATCACCTCTCATCCGTCACATACCAGTAGGTCCTTGGGTTCAAATTTCAAAGGCTTCATTAAACACCCGATAGATTATGTCACAGCAACACACAACATCTTCTAGTTCAACGTTTTATTAGGCACAAGGCGGGAGGGAGTCGTGTTTACAGTATCATTATCCCAAATGCCCTCTCTCTGAGTGTTTGCATCTATGACCCTGGCCTGGGATCAGTTTCAGATCGCCTCCAGTTCAAACGTCATTTCTAAACATTCCATATTACAGACCTGAGCTCAGTTAACACTGGATTCTGGGATGTTACAGTGTTTGGCGAAGTCATGTTGCATTTCCCTTTTCATTATATAATTGACTATGGCGTATCAGTTTCCAGCTAGAGTACGACCTGCGCCGATCTCACAGCTTTCGTCACTGTAGTAACGGATACACGCAGTCGAAGTGGCCCAGGTTCTGGCAGGACTTGAGCCAGCGCTGTACGTTAACTGGTGCAGAGGTGGTCTGGCCGGCCCGCAGCACGCAGCAGGCACACACGATGTCGGCGAGAGAGAACTCCTGACCCAGAAGCCACGCTGAACGCCCCAGAGCCGCGTTTAGTGACCTCAGCACGGCCGCCCGCTCTTTACTGCCCCCCTCGGACAGCTGGAAAACTGCCGTGTCGATCCAGCAGTCCATCTGCGTGGCGGCGACCGGGTCCTGGGGTTCGGCACCCAAAAGACGGAAGAGAAAGCGAGCGACGTTGGCCTCCCCCTCGATCGGGCACATGTTCTGCGTGTTGAACTTCATCTGGCTTCGGACACTGAAAGGGATACAGATGATACACAATATTAGCATGTTGATATATCTGAGGCTACTGCAAATGTATATACATATATATGTGTGAGCCTGGAGCACAAAAGCAGTGTTAAGTCGCTGGGGTATATATTTTGTAGCGATAGCCAAAAATACATTGTTTGGGTCTAAATTATTGATTTTTCTTTTATGCTAAAAATTATTAGGATATTAAGTAAAGATCATGTTCCTTGAAGATATTTTGTAAATGTCCTACTGTAAATATATTAAAACTTAATGTTTGATTAGTAATATGCATTGCTAAGAACTTCATCTGAACAACTTTAAAGATTATTTTCTCAATATTTAGATTTTTTTGCACCCTCCGATTCCAGATTTTCAGCCAAATATTGTAACAAACCATACATCAATGGAAAGCTTATTTATTCAGTGGCTTTGCAATTTTTCCAATCTTGGTTCTAGTTTTTTTTCTCTGGGGGAAAAAAAGAAAATTTTTCCCCTTAAGGCCAAATTTATCATGGCTACATTTATTTGACCAAAAACACAGAAAAAACTGTAATACTGTAAAATATTATTACCATTTATAATAATGGCTTTCTATTTTAATATACTTTAAAATTTAATTTATTCCTGTGACGCGCAGCTGTATTTTCAGCATCATTCCTCCAGTCTTCAGTGTCACACGATCCTTCAGAAATCAGTTTAATATGCCGATTTATTACCAATATTGGAAACTGTTGTGCTGTTTAATATTTTTTTGGAACCTGGGATACTTTTTTCAGGACTTTTTGATGAATAACGTTAAAAAGAACAGGATTTATTTAAAATAAAAATTGCATACATACAGAAGATACCCAAACTGATCCTATTTATACCCCTGATGCACATTTAAGGTTTTATTGTGCACAATTATTGCAAAGTAAAAAAGATTCGTCTTCGTAATTGTTTGTCAAACTGTAATAATCTGCTCCACCTTTAAATGAATGCATTCTTCTTTTCAGCTTTTTTTTTATATATATGTTGACTAGTAGCCAAATAGTTTCAAGAGGAGTAGGCCACCACAATCAACAGGTCTGGTATAAACACCCACCCTTCACAATCCAATCTAGTGTTGCCAAAAGCACCCGTACTTCTGTACCGCAATGATACTGACATTTTAAAAATGTAACAACACCAGTCTTCCAGCAGTAGAGCACATCAAAAGTTAGCACTATGTAACTTTTGTCGCTCTAGCAGTTAATAAACAGAGCTGCACACATCCCGCAGAAGAACTTTCCAACCGAAGCTACTTCTCTAAGTTTATGTCTCTGGCGATTCACACAGGCATGTGTTCCTCCGCAGCGGTGACGACCCGACCAGCCTACAATAGTCCAAATATAAGTATACAAGTGTACCGTAGTGACTCGGAATAAGAAAACGCAGTTTGGAAGATGAATTCATGATGTACTCGCTCATTATATACATTTTGCAAATTTTGAACACAGAAAAAGTGACGCAGTGCTGCTTTAAGTTCTAAAGCCGGAATTATTCTGTGCAGCGCAAGCTCATCGACTCATGCACTTGTGAATCCTGTCATGAAAACAAAGTATAAACACCTTTTGATTATAATGGGAGTTTTCGCAAAAGAGCTCAACTTGCGTTGAATTGAAACATTTGACAACTCCAGTGATTTTTTTTAAGGAGCGTTCTGTACATAATCCATTCACAAACTGATGAAAGTTTTATTTTCATGCTGCTATAAGTGCACACTGCACCACATAAGTTAGATAATTAACTACACTATTATTCAAAAGCTTGGGGTCAGTAAGTTTTTTTCGTCCTCAAAGAAATTAATACTTTTATTTAGCAAGGACACATTCAATTGATTAAAAGTAAATGCTGACTTTTACATTCAAAAAAAAAAAATTATAATACATGCAATTCTTTTCTTTCAACTTTCTTCATCATCAAAGAATCCCTGAAACAATGTTATCATGGGTCAAAAGAAATTACATTTCAAAACATATTTAAAAATGTATAGTTAGTACTTATTAAATATACTATAATCTTACTATATTATAGTAATTTCTATAAAATATACTATTCTTTTATTAAACATTTTTCCCTGTCCAAATACTCCTAGTTTTTATTTGTTGATTTAATTTTCACTTCCGGAAAGCAAGCGTTTTATTTATTTATTTAATTTTTTATTAATTTAAATCACCCACAGGTTTGGTTTTCCATCTCCAATTATGTTTCGCTACACAATGATACGAGGATGTTCCTTAGAATTTTCCAAAAATGGCAATCCTTAAAAAGTTCCCCAGTGCGCTTCCACAAAAGCTTTCACGCTATTCGTTATTCGTCGAGTCTTCTTCACATGTCCTCTAGAGGAGCGTTAAAGGGATAGTTCACCCCAAACTGAAAATTCTATCATTAATTACTCACACTCATGTCGTTCCAAACCCGTAGACCTCCGTTCTCTCGTACACAATTAAGGAGTATATGTGCAATTTCTTTTTTTTCCTTTCTCTTTGGAGTGTTACAAGCTCTTGGTGCATAAAGAAGATCTGTACAGTTGCAAAGATAAAGTCCATAAATCCAAAGAGATATTCTTTAGAAAAGTTAAGACTCTGCCACGCCCCCCTACAACGTCTCGTTCTAACACGCCCCCACATTTCTACATCACTGTGTGGGAAGATTTGCATACGCCGCCCAAATGTTCACGCAAAGAAAAAAGGCGTAACTTTTTATATTCTCACTGTATATTGTTGCTGCCGCCGCCATGTCGTGAAGACGTTGTGTTTCGTTGTGAAAGCAAAACTACTTTGTTTGGTCTTCCAAAAGAGGACGATATCTGCTTCGTCATGCCTGGAGCTGATCTGTGCTGGTCGCTGAGGAAATACATCAACTTAATGCTGTGGATCACCGGCACATTTTATGGAGGACTGTTTACTGATCCTGGGAGAGTAACGTTAGACTAAAATGCCGGCAGTTCTGACTCACGTAAGTACGTTTTCATATTTAAAGAATTTGTCACTGATGATTCAAACGCGAGTTTTGGGCAGTGTAGAGTAGCGCTTGTTGTTTGTCATTTCTCTGATCACAAATGCAGACATGGTTTTATGTTTACGCGGCGCGATGCACTGCGAAAAAAAGACAGTATAAGTCTTTATAATCAGTAATTATGTCCCCACTGGATGCAACAAATGCCTCGTTTATAATGGGTTTTAATGTTTTTGTCTCGTCGCTCCGGCCGGACACGGCATCACAGTAATGGTAAGGGGCGTAACATTTCCGTCACACGCTTGAGGTATTCAGCCAATCACAACACACTGGATAGCTGGCCAATCAGAGCACACCTCGTTTTTCAGACCGGTGAGCTTTGTAAAAATCGAGCGTTTCATAAAGGTGGGGCATTGAGGAGAAACAATAATGTGCAGTATGTTGAAAATAATGTGTTTTTTTTTTACCTTAAACTGCATAAACATATTTCATTACACCAAATACACAAAATAATGTTCTTTTTAGCAGCATCAATTACCCCATATTTTTGATGGAATCTGAGGGCTCTCTGACCCGCCCATAGACAGCAAGGTAACTACCGCGGTCAAGGTCCAGAAAAGTACCAAGATGATCGACAATGTAGTCCGTGTGACATCAGTGGTTCAACCTTAATTTTTACGAAGCTATGAGAATACTTTTTTGCACAAAGAAAATACAAATATAACGACTTATTCCACATTTGTCCTAGCGCCGCCACACGCTCACTCAGATACTGTCGTGAACGCCACGTCCAAAGTGACGTCAGTAAGAGACGAATGTGAAAAAGTCATTATTTTTGGTACTTTTCTGGACGTTGACTGTGGTAGTTACCTTGCTGTCTATGCAGGGTCAGACGGCTCTCAAATTCCATTAAAAATATCTTAATTTGTTCTGAAGATGAACGAAGGTCTTACGGGTTTGGAACACACGAGGGTGAGTAACTAATGACAGAATTTTTCATTTCCGTTTGGGTGAAGCTATCCGTTAAAGCAAATCAGTTTCACTCCCTTCCGATACAGCCGTCCCTCCAGGAAAACACATTCCTGATCAATTTTAGTGCCGCTCTCTTTTTACCCTCTCACCATCTTTCCATATGAGAGTGAAGCCGAGCTGAAAGTGCTGGCGGGCGTAGCCGTCTATGTGCCGCGGGCCCAGGCAGGACAGCAGCGGAGGGGGCACAGCGCTCACAGAGGAGTGCACATGCACACTGGAGAGCACCTGGTAGCGCTGGCACAGCAGAGCATGAAGAACCAGCAGGCACAGAGGAGGACAGGCAGGGCTGGCGTTGATCACGATGTCTCTCAGCGCACCCAGGTCCTGGAGGACAACCAGAAACAATTCAGCAAGACGTGCATTTTAATCTATGTGACCCTGGAGCACAAAATCAGTGTTAAGTCGCTGGGGTATATTTTGTAGCAATAGCCAACAATACATTGTATGGGTCAACATTATAGATTTTTCTTTTATGCCAAAAATCATTAGGAAATTAAATAAAGATCATGTTCCATGAAGATATTTTGTAAATTTCCTACCGTAAATATATTAAAACTTAATTTTTGATTAATAATTTGTATTTCTAAGAACTTCATTTGGACAGCTTTAGATGTGATTTTCTCAATATTTAGATTTAGTTTTGCACCCTCAGATTCCAGATTTTCAAATAGTTGTATCTCGGCCAAATACTGTCCGATCCTAACAAACCATACATCAATGGAAAGCTTATTTATTCAGCTTTCAGCTGATGCATAAATCTCAATTTCGAAAAATTGACCCTTATGACTGGTTTTGTGCTCCAGGGTCACAACGCCCAACCCAACTAAGGCTGCTAAACAGAAACAGAACAGAAAAGACCAACTAGGCTAACCGGACTGACATGTTTACGCTGGTTTAGTGATAAAAGTAGAACGCAGGAGTTAAATACCTGAACAGGGTTGAAACATCCCAATCTAACTCGAGATGAATATAACACGTCTCGTGGCGCACGTAAGGGCTCACCTTGCCCAACAGAGAGTCCAGATCTGCCGTCCCTCTGAACACAGACTCAGCCGGCCCGCGTGACAGTGTGCTGGCGTCCAGGTCTGCATCAGGAGTGCTCACCGTCTTCGCCAGCCCCTCGACCGTTGCCTTGATCTCATACAGTCTTCTCAGCACTTCATCCTGTCGCTCCTCCAGCGCCTTCAGAGCAGGATCCACTTCTCTGTTCTGAGACCAACAAGAGATACAGACCAGAAGAGACCGGTTACATGCAATCCGCATGGCTACCTCCCCAAACATGCAAAGGTGCACTACAAAACAACATTTAGTTGCATTAAACTATGTGCAAGATGATCTATAAATAGATCAATTTACCATATCATCATCATCATCCTTTCTAGTATGATGCATCTCCTTCCTAAATATTCCAGGCAGTCGTTGTTAGTTGCAGTGCATTAAACTGAAAGTGTAAGTCACTAAAGGACCAACCTCTGGTTCCAGAGCTGTCAATCACACCCGATCATTGCATCAGACAGACCTAGCCACTGTGCGTCTTATGCATTTTTACGATTTCATGTTCATATGTGAATGATGACCTGACGTGCTCCCGTAGCATACCTGAAGCGCGCGCAGTCCGCAGTGCATTCCCTGCGCGTGGAGATTCGGTGACCTGTACATGCGCGTTGGCAAATCGATCTTTATGTCAGCGGGACTGACGGGCTTCACCTTGTACATGGCCATGAGGACGGGTGACACACGCACGCCAGTGCCAACATAAAAGCACGGGGTCCAGATATGTTTGTCCGTCTAGCAGCAGCCAGCTAACAGCAGCAGAGTAGAGAAGAAGAGGCCGTCGTTTCCGGTGAGAATGAAAGCACTCGGCTCGCGCTCTCTCTGGCAGCGCCACTTCTGGTGGCATCCCCCAAATAAACAAACACACACCTAAATGCTTCTCATCAACTCTGTATCTCTCAGATATGTTAGAAGGAAATCATAAACCCTTAGATGTTTCTGTGCATTCTGAAATATATTCATAACTGCAATGTTATTCCCAAATGCAAAAGTGAACAGTTTCGGCTGGAGAACTTTCGTCATATTCACCCATCCAGCTCTGTTATTTGCATTGGGATGCAATTTGTTGCTCCTTTTCCATTGAAAGGACAACGGGACATTGTATTTTTCCATCCCAGTTTCTCTTGCTACACCAGTCCTGTGCAGTCCCGGCGTCTCTCAGAAGAAGGATTTATAATAACTGCAGTAAATAACACATATGGTCAAATTATTTCATGTGTACAGATGTTAATGCTTCAAACGTGAAGAGAACATAAAGCTGTTACAACATTTTTAAGAAATATGTGATCTTTTGTTATAATGAATGCTGTCTATGCTGTCATTTAAGACCTTAATGGATCTTAATCAAATCCAGTTCCTTAACTGTTATGTATCATTTATCAGGAATCCCACAGATATTTGCCAGATATTTAATTTTACAAAAATGTTATTTCATGCATGTACCATGTTTATATTATTCTCCATTTTTATTCTTTTTGATGACACATGAAAATGATGTAAAAAATAATCAGCAAAAACATACAAAGCAAAGTCTCAAGGATCATTATTTAAGATTAATTCATTTTTGATGTTTGTGAATGGGTTATAGGCTTCCCCCATTTAGGTGTTGCCACTGAATAAATCAAGTGAGGTTAATTTTTGGGGGGTGGGAGGCTGTTGTTAAAAATGTCTTACCTCTTCGGTGCTTTCTGTGTCCTCACCTGTTCTGATCTCTGCAACACTGGGGGAAAAGAAGAAAATCGGTACCTAATTACAGTGGCATCAGCTTGACATGGAAAGAATGTATTTAGAGATGTTATACAAAGAAAAAACATCCTCTACCTTTTCTTTCCTTCGAAAGATGTGCACTTCAGAAGCACAGATCGGCACATATTGACATTGGTTTGCAACCAATAAATCAGAGCCTAAGAAATGTACAGTATTCATTTTAATGTGATAAACAGACAACTTTAACCACATTTAAGGAGACCTCAACATCTGATATATTATATATATATTATTACAAAAATTCTATACTTAATTGAACTGCCCAATTTCCATTCATCACTTTTTTTTTTTGTTAAGATTTATTTTTGGCGTTTTTTATGCCTTTTTTGTATGTAGAGGAGACAGGAAGTGAAGTGGGAGAGAGGGGGGATGGGATT
Source organism: Sinocyclocheilus anophthalmus (assembly GCA_018155175.1). Classification (NCBI taxonomy): domain Eukaryota; kingdom Metazoa; phylum Chordata; class Actinopteri; order Cypriniformes; family Cyprinidae; genus Sinocyclocheilus; species Sinocyclocheilus anophthalmus. Next base: position 370,099 of record JADLZN010004669.1, read on the forward strand.
GGGAAAGGTCCGTGAGCCGGGACTCGAACTCGGGACGCCCGCACTTTTATTAATTTGAATAATGAATGTAAAATAACCTGCCAGAATTGACATAACCTCAAAGCCGCAACTTCCCCAAGGATCATAATTGAAGATGAATGAATGTCTGATGTTTGTGTTGTGCGGCTTCTGCCATCAGTCAAGGCAAGGGAGGCAGAGTCTCTTTAGAGAAAAAAACTGGATGAGAAAGTTATCGATATTACAAAAATAAAACAACACAAAAATGACAAAATATGACATAAAAAGTGTATAAATCACAAATTTTTCTAAAGTAACACTGTCCAACAGCGACAAAACCCGCTGGTAAGAATAAAAAGAACGGCTTCACACAGTCTGACAATAAAATAAACTGTTACTGCCTTGATTTATTATTTTGGAATAAATATGAAAATACGTAAAAACACTAACTTGATGAGATTTATTGGTTTTGATAAACAGAATATTACATAGTGTAAAAATACCAAATATAATTGTATTTTGCCTTTTAAATGTAATGTTTATTTAATGCAGGGAGATGACAACAGTGAGGTTATATATAATCTATATATATATATAATATATACATACATGCATGCATGCATACATACATACATACATACACACACAAACACACACACATATATATATATATACACACACACACATTATATATGGTTTTATATATATATATATATATACACAATATATATACATACATATGCCATGCATACACACACCCACACACACACAACACACACACATATATAATACACACACACATTATATATGGTTATATATATATAATATATATCATATACAGTGGGTACGGAAAGTATTTTTCAGACCCCCTTAAAATTTTCACTCTTTGTTATATTGCAGCCATTTGCTAAAATCCTTTAAGTTATTTTTTTTCCCTCATTAATGTACACACAGCAACTCCCCATATTGACAGAAAAACACAGAAATTGTTGACATTTTTGCAGATTTATTAAAAGAAAAACTGAAATATCACATGGTCTTAAGTATTCAGACCTTTTGCTGTGACACTCATATATTTAACTCAGGTGCTGTCCATTTCTTTTGATCATCCTTGAGATGGTTCTACACCTTCATTTGATTCCAGCTGTGTTTGATTATACTGATTTTTTTTTTTGATTAGGAAAGCCACACACCTGTCTCTATAAGACCTTACAGCTCACAGTGCATGTAGAGCAAATGAGAATCATGAGGTCAAAGGAACTGCCTGAAGAGCTCAGAGACAGAATTGTGGCAAGGCACAGATCTGGCCAAGGTTACAAAAAAATTTCTGCTGCACTTAAGGTTCCTAAGAAGCACAGTGGCCTCCATAACCCTTAAATGGAAGACGTTTGGGACGACAAACCCTTCCTAGAGCTGGCCGTCGTTCCAAACTGAGCTATCGGGGGAGGGGGAGAAGAGCCTTGGTGAGAGAGTTAAAGAAGAACCCAAAGATCCCTGTGGCTGAGCTCCAGAGATGCAGTCGGGAGATGGGAGAGAGTTGTAGAAAGTCAATCATCACTGCAGCCCTCCACCAGTCGGGGCTTTATGGCAGAGTGGCCCGACGGAAGCCTCTCCTCAGTGCAAGACACATGAAAGCCCGCATGGAGTTTGCTAAAAAACACCTGAAGGACTCCAAGATGGTGAGAAATAAGATTCTCTGGTCTGATGAGACCAAGATAGAACTTTTGGCCTTAATTCTAAGCGGTATGTGTGGAGAAACCAGGCACTGCTCATCACCTGTCCTGTCCAATAGCAGGTCCCCCAACAGTGAAGTTTGGTGGTGGCAGCATCATGCTGTGGGTTTTTTTTTTTCAGCTGCAGGGACAGGACGACTGGTGCAATCGAGGGAAAGATGAATGCGGCCAAGTACAGGGATATCCTGGACGAAAACCTTCTCCAGAGTGCTCAGGACCTCAGACTGGGCCGAAGGTTTACCTTCCAACAAGACAATGACTCTAAGCACACAACTAAATTAACGAAGGAGTTGCTTCACAACAACTCTGTGACTGTTCTTGAATGGCCCAGCCAGAGCCCCGACTTAAACCCAATTGAGCATCTCTGAGAGACCTAAAAATGGCTGTCCACCAAGTTTACCATCCAACCTGACAGAACTGGAGAGGATCTGCAAGGAGGAATGTCAGAGGATCCCCAAATCCAGGTGTGAAAACTTGTTGCATCTTTCCCAAAAAGGACTCATTGCTGTATTAGATCAAAAGGGTGCTTCTACTAAATACTGAGTAAAGGGTCTGAATACTTATGTAAATGTGATATTTCAGTTTTTTCTTTTTAATAAATCTGCAAAAATGTCAACATTCTGTGTTTTTCTGTCAATATGGGAAGCTGTATGTACATTAATGAGGGGAAAAAATTAACTTAAATGATTTTAGCAATGGCTGCAATATAACAAAGAGTGAAAAAATTAAGGGGGTCTGAATACTTTTCCGTACCCCACTGTATATCATACATACATGCCTGCAATATACCCACACACACACACATATATATATATATATATCACACACACACATTATATATGGTTAAAATACTATATATATAATGCATACATACACACACACCACACACACACACACATTATATACACCCACACATTATATATATATATACATACATAAACTGCATGCTATACACACACCACACACACGACACCAACAACACACACAATATATATAATATACACACACACCATTATATATGGTTTATAATTTATATATCATATATACATACATGATCATGCATACACCACACACACACACACACACACCACACACACACACACACCACACACACCCACCCATATAATACACACACACATTATATATTGTTATATATTTTTTAATTTTATATATACATATATAATACATACATACATGCTGCTAACACACCCACCACACACACAAACACACACATATATATATACACACACACATTATATATGGTTATATATATATATATATAATATATACATATATATACTACTACATGCATGCATATACAACACACACACACACATATATATATATATTTAATAAATAAAAAAATAATAAAAAATAAAATTCAAAAATAAAAAAAATTTTTAATGGGGGTTTTTTTTGTTTTTTTTTTTTAAAAAAAAAAAAAAAAAACAATTTTTTTTTAATGCAGGGAGATGACAACAGTACGGTTATATAATATCTATATATATATATATATGGTTTATTTGTGCTTTTTAAAATCATCTCCAGGTAATAAATAAAGTATACGAACAATTCAGTGTTACTTGACATAGCATTTATTACAGTACAGAAACTATTCTGCCTTATTATGTGATAAAAATGAAAAAAAAGTGTTTGTAGTACATTAACAAATCATTTATTGGTTATTGTCTAACAGTGTATCTGATTTATTAGCCAATTAAAAGAAAGAAATAAGAGACGAAATAAAGTTTTCTAGATACAGTACTATATGAAGGGGTATGAATACTTTCGCAAGGCACTGTACATGCATGTGTGTGTATAATATATAATATATATTGCAAGGGGCGGATTTAGTGATTAGGATTGCTTAAAATGGATAGATGTCGGAAGCCTTTGGTGAAGACTTGTTTTAGCTAATTCAGCACTGGCTCAGTTTTATTTTAAAAATTTGTGGATTTTTTGCAAAATATGACAAAATAAAGGATTTAAATGCTGGTGCATTTACTCTATGCACTGTATCCAATATTATATTATAATATTTGGAAATATAACTTTTTTGTATGTTTACTCTCTTGTATACATTTATATAAAATGGATTATGTAGATGGATTTATCAGTATATTGGGCTTAACCTTAAATATTATTCAGCATTCATGGTCACACTTTATATGACAGTGTTCTTGTTACTGTGTAGTAACTATGCCAATGAACTACTGTGCAATATTTAAATATTTTGCGAAGCTGCTTGTAATTACACACTTGTACATATGTATATGTAAAATATATGTTTTTATTATATTATATTATATATATTATATATTGGGGATTTAATCACCATGTACTGGGGTTTGAAACAGAGTCTTTCTGTGGATTATAACCTATGTGTAATATTTAAATATTTTGTTAAGATGCTTTTAATTACACACTTGTAAATAATTATATGTAAAATAAAAGTTTTTATGGCCAAAATATTTTTATTTTATTGTATTATGTATTTTATTATATTGATGAATATAGGCATAGTTGCCTCTTATGCACAGTTGAAAAAAGGTTGACATTACTTACAGTGTACTGGCATAAAATAATACATAAAATGATCTTTTACTTTGTTATGTTATGTTTATGTTTATGTTATATTATATTATGTCATGTTATGTTATGTTATGTCATGTCATGTCATGTCATGTTATGTTATGTTATGTTATGTTAGATTATGTTATGTTATGCTATATTATGCTAGATTATGTTGTTATGTTATGTTATGTTATGTTATGTTATGTTATGTTTTATATGTTGTTATGTGTTATGTTATGTTATGTGTTTGTTATGTTATGTTATGTTATGTTTTGTTATGTTATGTTATGTTATGTTATGTTTATGTTATGTTATGTTATGTTATGTTGTTATGTTATGTTATGTTATGATAGATTATGTTGTTATGTTATGATAGATTATGTTATGTTATGTTAGATTATGCTAGATTATGTTGTTATGTTAGATTATGTTATGTTATGTTATGTTATGTTATGTTATGTTAGATTATGTTATGTTATGCTATATTATGCTAGATTATGTTGTTATGTTAGATTATGTTATGTTATGTTATGTTATGTTATTTTGTTATGTTATGTTATGTTATGTTATGATAGATTATGTTGTTATGTTATGTTATGCTAGATTATGTTGTTATGTTATGCTATATTATGTTGTTATGTTAGATTATGTTATGTTATGTTATGATAGATTATGATAGATTATGATAGATTATGATAGATTATGATAGATTATGTTGTTATGTTAGATTATGTTATGTTATGTTATGTTATGTTATGTTTTATGTTAGATATGTTATGTTATGCTATATTATGCTAGATTATGTTGTTATGTTAGATTATGTTATGTTATGTTGTTATGTTATGTTATGTTATGATAGATTATGTTGTTATGTTATGATAGATTATGATAGATTATGTTGTTATGCTAGATTATGCTAGATTATGTTGTTATTTTATGATAGATTATGTTATGTTATGATAGATTATGTTGTTATGTTAGATTATGTTATGTTATGTTTTGTTATGTTATGTTATGTTTTGTTATGTTATGTTATGCTATATTATGCTAGATTATGTTGTTATGTTAGATTATGTTATGTTATGCTAGATTATGCTAGGTTTTGTTATGTTATGTTAGATTGTGTTATGTTATGATAGATTATGTTGTTATGTTATGATAGATTATGTTATGTTATGCTATATTATGCTAGATTATGTTATGTTATGTTTATGTTATGTTATGTTATGTTATGTTTATGTTATGTTTGTTATGATATGTTATGTTATGTTAATTTATGTTATGTTATGTTATGTTATACTAGATTATGTTATGTTATGCTAGATTATGATAGATTATGTTGTTATGTTATGTTATATGTTATGTTATGTTATATTACATGTTTGTAATGTTATGTTATATGTTTGTTATGTTTATGTTTATGTTTTGTTATTTTTGTTATGTTATGTTATGTTTTGTGTAACCCTATGTTATGTTATGTTTTATGTTATGCTATGTTATGTTATGCTATGTTTTATGTTATGTTGTTATGTTATGTTATGTTATGTTTTATATGTTATGCTATGTTATGTTATGTTATGTTATATGTTATGTTATGTTGTTTTGTTTTGTTTTGTTTTGTTTTATGTTGTTATGTTATGTTATGTTATGTGTTATGTTATGTTTTATGTTATGTTATGTTATGTTATGCTAGATTATGTTGTTATGTTATGCTATATTATGTTGTTATGTTAGATTATGTTATGTTATGTTGTTATGTTATGTTATGTTATGTTTTATGTTATGTTACGTCATGTTATGTTTTGTTATGTTATGTTATGTTATGATAGATTATGTTGTTATGTTATGATAGATTATGTTATGTTATGTTATGATAGATTATGATAGATTATGATAGATTATGATAGATTATGATAGATTATGATAGATTATGATAGATTATGTTGTTATGTTATGTTATGCTATATTATGTTGTTATGTTATGTTATGTTATGTTGTTATGTTATGTTATGTTATGTTATGATAGATTATGTTATGTTATGTTGGATTATGTTATGTTATGCTAGATTATGCTAGGTTTTGTTATGTTATGTTAGATTGTGTTATGTTATGATAGATTATGATAGATTATGTTGTTATGTTATTTTATGCTAGATTATGTTGTTATGTTGTTATGTTATGTTATAAATTATGTTTTGTTATGTTATGTTATGTTTTGTTATGTTATGTTATGCTATATTATGCTAGATTATGTTGTTATTTTAGATTATGTTATGTTAGATTATGTTATGTTATGTTATGTTAGATTGTGTTATGTTATGATAGATTATGCTAGATTATGTTGTTATGTTAGATTATGTTATGTTATACTAGATTATGTTATGTTATGCTAGATTATGATAGATTATGTTGTTATGCTAGATTATTTATGTGTTTTTGAGGATTTTGGTTTTTTTTTTTTTGGTTTTTTTATGTTATGTTGTTATGTTATGTTATGTTAGATTATGTTATGTTATGCTAGATTATGCTAGATTTTGTTATGTTATGTTAGATTGTGTTATGTTATGATAGATTATGTTGTTATGTTATGATAGATTATGTTATGTTATGTTTATGTTATGTTTGTTATGATATGTTATGTTATGTTAATTTATGTTATGTTATGTTATGTTATACTAGATTATGTTATGTTATGCTAGATTATGTTATGTTACATGTTATGTTAGATTATGTTATGTTATGATAGATTATGCTAGATTATGATAGATTATGATAGATTATGATAGATTATGTTGTTATGTGTAGATTATGTTATGTTTTATGATAGATTTAAACTTTGGGGCCCCCCCGCAAAAAAAGAAAAAAAAATTTTTTTTTTTTATGTGTTATGTTATGTTATGTATGTTATGTATTTTAGATTAATGGCTAGATGTTATGTTGTTATGTTGTTATGTTATGTTATGTTATGTTTTATGTTATGTTACGTCATGTTATGTTTTGTTATGTTATGTTATGCTATATTATGCTAGATTATGTTATGTTTATGTTAATAGATTCTGTTAGTTATGTTTTGTTATTTTTTGTTACGTTATTTTTTG
>JADLZN010004669.1:385000-417500 GCA_018155175.1 Sinocyclocheilus anophthalmus
TTTCATCACTTGCAAAAAGCCATTTGAGGACAGTCAGTTCTGAATATCTGAAAAACAAAAACAAATCGATTCTATGTGCAATGTGAATAAAACCAAAGGACAAATGAACCAATCACTTTTAAACCAATCAAACAATGGTGAAAAAGAACAATGCTTAGTTTGATTGAATGTGCACTTGTAGTATATTTAAAAGAAAACCTGATACTTCACAATGTAATATTAATGAAAAGTTAACATATTTTAAATGTACCAAATTATGTGTTATTACAAATATATTTAAATACATGACATACAAGTTTCAATAGAAATTACATTTTAAAGGGGTCATATGATGCTGCTAAAAAGAACATTATTTTGTGTATTTGGTGTAATGAAATGTGTTTATGCGGTTTAAGGTTACAAAAACACATTATTTTCCACATACTGGGGGGGGGTACATTATTGTTTCTTCTCCTCTATGCCCCGCCCGCCTTTCCTGAAACCCGTCGATTTTTTTACAAAAAGCTCATGTATCTGAAAAGCGGGTGTGCTCTGATTGGCCAGCTACTCATTGCGTTGTGATTGGCCAAAAAAACCTCAAGCGTGTGGCTGAAATGTTACGCCCCTACCTCCCTATTGTGATGCCGTGTCCGGCCAGAGCGTAATATAAAACCATGTCTGCATTTGTGATCGGAGAAATGACAAACAACAAGCGCTACTCTACACTGCTCAAAACTCTCGTTTGAATCATCAGTGACAAATCCTTTAAAAGAAAACGTACTTACAGGCTGTGAGTCAAAACAGCCGGCATTGTAGTCTACCTTTCAGGTTCAGGAAACAGTCCTCCATAAAATGCCTGCACACATCTGAATATTTGGGTTGAACTGTTTCGGAACAGTGTTTGTAAATACAACTAACCACTGATTTCTAGTCGTGTCCTCTTTTGGAAGACCAACAAAGTAGTTTCACTTTCACAACAAAAAACATAGCGTCACACACGGCGGGCTAGAGTATGCGGAGGCCGGCGTATTTCGACGAAGGAGGCCCTGCGGCAACCACACGTGACGTCCCCGGGCTGGACTCCGCTTTGTCCACGGTGAACGCCGATACGGCGTTCCACATTGCGAAGTTGATGTATTTCCTCAGCGCAGCACGGATCAGCTCCAGGCATGACTAAGCGGATATCGTCCTCTTTTGGAAGACCAAACAAAGTAGTTGTTTTCGCTTTCACAACGAAACACACCGCGTCTCCACAACATGGCGGCGGCAACAACAATACTTACAACAATACTACAGCGAGAATACAAGTTACGCCTTCTTTCTTTGCGTGAACATTTGGGCGGTGTTATGCAAATCTTCCCACATAGTGATTTAGATTTGTGGGGGCGTGTTTGAATGAGGTGTTTTAGGAGGGCGTTGACGAGTCTTAACTTTATAAAGAATATCTCTTTGGTTTTGAGACTTTAGTCTTGCAACTTCAGGGATCTTATCTATGCACAATCAGCTTGTAACACTCCAAAGAGAAAGGAAAACTTGAATCGCATCATATGACCCCTTTAAAAATTATATTTTAGTTTACCATAAATGCTTGTCAGTACATTCATACTTTAAGCATGTTTAAGACAATTTAAATAATTATGAAATTACGTATAAAGATGTACTTAAGTCCTATTTAAGTGGGTCAAGAAATCACCCTAATGTTCAGCTAATTGCATTCAATATAAATTTAAACTATAATACATTTTTATTTAAAATAGTAACATGGTAAATAACAGGCAATTAAGTGTCCGTAATAAGTACTCTTTTTAAAAAGAATCTTAAGTGTACTTCTTTTTCACAAGGGAAACCCTAAAGCACAAACACAAGGCTGACAAAACCTCATGGCTCAAAAGCTTGGCATGTTTTTGAAAACCCTCACGACTCCTACGACAATCGGGTCACTTTGCATGTATTTGCTTTTGCAAAGGCGGATAAATCCAAACAAAAGTATTGCACTGATGATTTGCAGTTGATCTAGCCCTGTAACATGGAGATATCATTGTGAAGTGATTGGATGACTGCATTTCTTTGACGCAAGGATCAATGTAAAGCCAAAACCCTTGAGCTGTATGATTCATTCCTGTTACGGAGTACCTTTTACGCTTCTACTGTACTTGTGTTGTATTTTACGGAAGTATATCTATATTCTAATATTTCTATATAAGATCAGGAACCATAACGTTATTATTTACACAATGGCAGGAAAATCAACCTGAGACACTTAAGCAGGACTTAAGTACATCTTTATATTTTCATAATTACTTGTTTTTTTATGGTTAATGTGTACTGATAAATGTAGTGACAAGCATTTATGGTAAACTAAAATATAATTTAATGCCATTTCTATTGAAACTTGTATGTGATATGTTGTAATCACACATTTGTAATGATAAAATTGTAATTCAGGACATGTGCTTTAGTATGTTAGTCAAGACATTGAAATAAGTTTGCAACGTATTAGAACATATTGATTTAAAATAAACTTTTAGTTTGACATTATTACAAAGTGCACTTTTAAAAAGTGTACTTAAGTCTGTTAAGAAACATATAGTCATGAAAGTGTCTCTCTGTAAGTTCATTTAAGTGTCCTTTTATTTCATTAATATTATATTATCTGCAAGTACAGTTTTTTAATATATAATTGTAAGTTTTGAAGTGCACTACAAGTACACATTCAGAGCACTTCACGAAGATGACTCAGTCATCAGTATACTGATGAAATAAAACTGAAAAATATTGCTTATTGTTTTGTTCGGAACATTTTGAGAAAGGAAAAAATAAAGAAACTATTAAATTGCCAGTTTTGCGTGTTCATGTTTCATGTTGGCAACATCAGCTCAAGCCAGTTATTTGTGTTTACTTGTCATGATGTTATTGTAAAAGAAATCTCTCGTAACAAAAAAAAAATTTTCCTTTTTCCCCCCCCCCCCCCCCCCTTATGATTCCCATATTTTGAATTAAGACACACACCATGTCCTGAATAAGAGGACTGACCCATATCAGAGCTGATGTCATTCTCAACCTTGGCTGAGATTTCTCATAAAGCATACGTCTCAGTATGTCACCCTACATAGACATTAAACAATAGCAGCTGACTCTCTGGCCAGAAGCCCTTGCTGAATAATGCATGCAGAATCCACCCAACCTTTATCTTCCACAACACTTAAAACTTTCATGACGCTCAAGCTTTTTCAGGACTCAGGCGAGCCCAAATCGAATCAGATCTGAATAATAATACGGCCTGCAGCAGGTAATCCCCTTTATCCGAAACTGTAATTATTGCTTTTCATACTTAATACGCCATCTAGCCGAAACAAACACCCTGAAGCTGTGAACTAGCCGCAAACGGTGTTATCACGGAGGATGAGGTGCCCATTAAAGATTCAGAGACCTTTAATAAGTAAGACGACCCTGACACTTCTTCCTTGCTATGAGTTTTTGGTGACAAAGAAGCGAGGTGCATCAATTATTGACCAGCTGTGAGACAGCAGGCACAAGACGTCTATCTACGGCTGTCACCCCACCAGACCAGTTAATTGCCACGGCAGGACGAAAGAAATTTGGCCAGCATTACTTATTTACATCATTCTTTTACTGCCTTGATTAGATATGCTCATCAAATCTTGTTGGGAAGCCCTGGTCGAGTTTCAGATGATAATCCCACCCAGGGTACGCCGCCGACTCAAATCCAGGGCATCCGATCTCGCCCCTTTCTTGAGGTTCCTTCATGATGGCCCCATGCATGACTGAGATGTCAAGTGCCCGGGGCACATCTATTGATAAAATGCATTTGATACTGTTTACAGTAGCTTAAGTTAATTACACGGGATTATCATTAAATGTGCATTGTAGTCGCACTGAACTGAGGTGACATGGGTGCAGTCGTTAATTATGCACTAGACTGTGCAAGAATGGAGGCGAAAAGCTGCATGACTGTTTAAAATGCGGACTTGACATTTATTTATACCGTAGACCAATAATTAAGAATGAAAATGAGTACAGTAGCATGCATCACGAGAATACCAAGAACTGTAGTGATTTCTATAAAATAGTGTTTAAAATATAGGATGTTTGAGTAAATGTGCTGGGGTTCCGAAGACAAATCTCAACAATTATCTGTGAAAATTTCTATCAAGATTCCTTGTTGTCCTTGAATCGATTTTTGAGATGCCGGAAATACTGGTAAACATGATTCGTCTCATTTAGGATCATGAAGATGCATGCAAAGGTTGGATGCTCTGATGTGGAATGTGCGTGCAAAATATTTATTACAGTTATGTTACGTTCGCGAGTCAATTTGATCCGCATATTTCATAGTTAGTGGAATCTGCATAGAACCCAAAAAAATTGTGGTTTAACAAGTTGTTCAAAGTTGACTGTTTCGATTTCTCCAATGGTAAGTACTACAGATCCTCGAATCTCCTAATAATAAGACCATCTGTGGTATCTGCAAACAATAATTCAATGGTGTCAAGGCTGTAATGTGATTGGTCATCAAGGCACATGTGAACCAAATTGGCCATTATGCATTATGCATTATGCATAAGACCATATCTGGCTATGCATGGGCATTTGTTGCTGCCAAAAAGCAATATGCCCTTTTTGCGGATTTTTGTACACGCTCACCAAACTTACATACTCCCAGAACAGATATTTGAGGGGGAGTGTGGGAAAGGAGCAGAAGCTATTCACCTTATTAGAAGTCAGTGTACCATCAGAATGACACTGAAACCCAAACTTAAATACAGTTGCTTTAATTTAGCAAGGAATCGAATCCATAGGGCGTCATGCTTCTACTATTTGAGCAAAGCACACAGAACCCAAACCTTTCCAAATAAATGTTCATAAAAAAACGTATAATACTATTTATCAAGTCTTAAAGGTGACGTATCATGAAAATCTGACTTCTCCAGGTTGTAAGTGCTATAATCAGGACCCCGGTGCATCTACCAACCAAGCAAACGTGAAAAAGATGAACCCAGTAACTTTGTCTAGTTAAGCTTTTTTCTGCAAGCGTCTGAGAAAACCAGCGCGTCTGATTTCGCTCTCTTGGTGACGTGGCAAAGGGATCTCATTGTAATATCACCGCCCCTTAATCTGTAAGTTTCCACCCACGGCGCCTTCATCAGCGACAACGGTGTAGCAGCTCTAATGCCATGGAGAAAGTTTGAGCGAAGCATTCTAACTGTTCAGTGTTTGGCTGCAGAGACGAGCACAGAACACTGTTTAGAGTCCCAGCCTCAGAGGAGACGACAGAGCAGAGGATTTATTGATTTATTTACTGTATATTGCTGCTGCCACACAGATCTAAAATAAACATGTGATTTATTTCCCAGCTGTTTACCTTCACAGACATAACCCACTGTTTTTGTAACTCATGTGTGTTTTTAAGGTAAACTTGTGTGTGAATGAGAGCTTAGTTTAGTACTCGCATGCTGTGACAGCCGCTTTCTGTGCGTGTGCTTCGGATGTGTGCGCTCAGAAAACCGTATATCAGAAGTTTAAACTCATATGGTTTAAAACACATGATTTCAGCGCGATAAACATGATAATCAGATGTTTTTAGCAGGTCCGAGCTGTAAAGGCACAGTTCTATTCTGGAAAAGGGGGCCGGGAGCAGCAGCTCATTTGCATTTAAAGAGACATGCCTGAAAAAACAGCGTATTTCTGCTTCCTCTCAAAATAGGCATTTTCAAAATGATATAATAAAGGATCTGTGGAGTATTTTGAGCTGAAACTTCCCAGACACATTCTGGGGACACCAGCGACTTATATCACGTATTGTAAAAAAGGGGGATAATATGTCTCCTTTAAAAATCATATATTCTCATGTTTAGTTTTTTTGTAATGTATGAGAACTATTAATGTTAAAGTTTACTGCTTTTACCTGATTTTTTTTGTTTTGTTTGTCATAGTGTGACTTTTAGTGAATTATACTGAATCCAGTTAGGGTCAATTTAACCCACACAACAAAAATCATACCCAGAACTTGAATGTAATACAGTATGTACATGAAAAGGTTGACCACTTCAGAAAATCTATAGGTGCCTCTCATTTTGTAGAGCTCTCCACTATTACAATATATGTCATTTTATAGTAGCTATATGTTTTGAGAGTAAAGTACTGTAATCATGCTGTAAAACACAGTAAGACAGTTCATTACGAGTACTAAGAAACAAGCGTACTGGCTATACATGCTAAAATTAGCAGCAGCACGTTCAGTAATTTGTGACAACCATAAAAATGGCTTTTTGCCTTGATTTTGTTTTTCTTCTTTTTCTCGTACAGTAAGCCTAATAATACTGCACTGCCACAGCTGTCCCGCTCACCCGTCCTTGTCACATGATTCCACTCTACTGCCCAAAGAGTCAGCTTGGACCTGACTTCTCTGATTTCCTTCCTGTTTACAAGTCACGGTTTCTGACCATTTAGGGGTCATGATCTATTGTATCCCTGAATAGTGGTATCTGCCCTATATATCCCAGCAGTGCTACATGCACCTCATTTACAGCTCGAAAGCCACTGTAAGTGCATTTTCTGTGTTTCACAGGTGTTTTTTAAATTTTCTCTCCATTATTTATTTATTTATTTATGCTTGTTCATAATCATTTCAGGAATTTCTTTGACAACAGATTATTAATAATCAATCCTTGCTGATTTAAAAAAAATTGAATTCATCAAAACATTTTAATTAATCAGAATTGGCTTATTCATGAACCATAAACATGTATAGATAAAGTGTAATTCATTTAGCACTTTTACATTAAAGGTGACATATCATGAAAATCTGACTTTTCCAGGTTTTAAGTGCTATAATCAGGTCCCCGGTGCATCTACCAACCAAGGAAACGTGAAAAAGATTAACCCAGTAACTTTGTTTTGGTAAGCCTTTTTCTGCAAGCGTCTGAGAAAACGAGCGCGTCTGATTTCACTCTCTTGGTGACGTGGCAAAGGGATCTCATTATAATATTACCGCCCCTTAATCTGTAAGTTTCCACCCACGGCGCCATCATTTTGATTTCGCAAGCGACAATGGTGTAGCAGCTCTAATGCCATGGAGAAAGTTTGAGCAAAACATGCTAACTGTTCTGTGTTTGGCTGCACAGACGAGCACAGAACACTGTTTAGAGTCCCAGCCTCAGAGGAGACGACAGAGCAGTGGATTTATTGATTTATTTACTGTATATTGCTGCTGCCACACAGATCTAAAATAAACATGCCATTTATTTCCCAGCTGTTTACCTTCACAGACATAACCAACTGTTTTTTGTAACTCGTGTGTGTTTTTAACGTAAACTTGTGTGTGAAAGAGAACTTAGTTTAGTACTCGCATGCTGTGACAGCCGCTTTCTGTCCGTGTGCTTCGGATGTGTGCGCTCAGAAAACCTTTTATCAGAAGTTTAAACTCATATGGTTTAAAACGCATGATTTCAGCGTGATAAACATGATAATCAGAACCAAAACAGATGTTTTTAGCAGGTCCGAGCTGTAATGGTGCAGCTCTATTCTGGAAAAGGGGGCGGGGAGCAGCAGCTCATTTGCATTTAAAGAGACAGGCCCGAAAAACAGCGTGTTTCTGCTTCCACTCAAAATAGGCATTTTCAAAATGATATAATAAATGATCTGTGGGGTATTTTGAGCTGAAACTTCACAGACACATTCTGGGGACACCAGAGACTTATATTACATATTGTAAAAAAGGGGCATAATATGTCTCCTTTAACAATTGTATATACAAAAACATATTTATAATAATGTACAATGCAAGCTAAAAGTTGCCTTTGTTTATGTATATATCATGTAGGAAGATGACTGAACTGTCCCTTTAAACCGCACGGGAACAGCTGATGTCAATTTTAATGAAATCTCCTGAGAGATCCCACATTTTAGCGGTATAAGTTGCATGATATTGAGATTCACAATGCAAATCATGTTATTAATGATGTTGTCTCTCACCACAATATTTAATATTAGAATTCTAATTATTGTTATTAATCAGATAGCTTACACAAACCTATGCTGTTAGAAATTAAATCAATAGATTTAATTACCAGCACCATTTTCCATTTCCTTCAACCTTAAAACACAATTCCTTCATATTAACATGGTACATTGGGCCGAATGTTTACAGTTTAAAATATTGACAATTTACAGTTCTTACAGTAAAACAACATCATCTGGATTTTACCGTGAAATCAATAGAGACGATGTAATTTTCTCTCTTAAACACCATTTAGTTGAGTTAAGACAAAAAAAAACGACCAAAACGTATAGCAAAATTTAGTACGGTATTTTAATGTAAATAACGTCCGTTACTGTTTCTGGTCAAATCCTGGCAATCGTTTACAGTGCATGTACGTGAAGCAGAAATGCACTCATACACAGGCTGCTAATGTCAGGGTGTGGTGTCTAGTGGTCAACATGCTCGCTCTAATTCTAGGTCCTGTTGTGTAATTCTCAGCTATTAAAGTCTACAGTGAGCTGACTGTTTGGAAAACATGCATTTGTGTAGAAAATGCATTCGTACAGAGAGGCTGAATTACAGTATACTGCATGTGGTGCCAGAATTCTCCACCAACATCCGCCAACAATTGACAGCAACAGCAAGGACGAGCTAAACACGGGCTGGAGGCCAACAATTATTAAGCAATCGTGTAGCTGACACTTTTAAACTAGCAACTTACAGCAATTAAGGGTCAGTTCCTTGAGGGTTTAACCACTACACCACAAAATTCCCCAAAAAAAAAAAAAAAAACCACGCCACCCACCCCAAATACTATGTGTGTCTGGACTCCATCAGCTTCGAGGTTTTTCATATTTTCTGTGATGCAGCACAAACCAATACCACTGTAGTTTTATAGATTGCTCTCATACATTAGTAAATTCATGTTTAAAAGAGACCATGGAAATCTGAAGATGTTTAATGTGATGTGTGTTAAGTAAACCTATGGCAGAACTGTGCGTGCTAACTGTTGATAGACAGCAGCCATAGTTCTCCTAATAATATTTGCTCACGCAATGTCTTCGTGCATTGTTTGTTCATATTGAATGATGCACGTAAGGTAAACTTCTGTTATTATCAATGCAAAGCTCCAAGCTTTTAGAATGGGATTGATTTCATGGGTACTACAGCAGTGATTAATTAAATTGTTTTAGTTCAATTTATTATTAATATATAAGATATAATTAATAAAGAAAATAGGATCATAAGTATTTTCGCTATTTATTTATTAAGTCTTGTTTGTTCTTGATTAATAATTACTAATTTTATTAATACATTGCATATTGTATTCCATTTGGATATTGGTAGTTTTGCATATCATTTTGTGTCATTTAAATTTGATTTCAGTTCATGTCATTTTCATTTTAGGCCTTTTTTATATATTTTGTTAGCTGACACTTTTGTCCAAAGTGACTCTTTATCATGTTTATCTACACAAAGTCATCTTGATTGTGAAGTGTTACATGTTTCCATGAAGTGCTACACTCTAAAAAATGCTGGGTTAAATACAACACAGTGCTGGGTAAAATAGGGACAAACCCAGCAATTGGGTTGTTTTGACCCAGCGGTTGGGTTACTAGCCAGAAGGTTAGGTTAAACATTTAACCCAACCGCTGGGTCAAAACAGCCCAATTGCTGGGTTTGTCCGTATTTTACTCAGCACTGGGTTGCATTTAACCCAGCATTTTTTTAACCCAGTGTATTTCAGGTCCTGTGCTCACCTCTTCAATATTTTACGACCGGGATGAAAATAACACAGACAACATTTGAAATATTTTGAGCCATTTATTTATTCACTTCAATAATAATTTTCAGGTAGTTTTACATTTGGTCAGTGCCCATGTGCGCCCCTCTACATATTCAAAAATCAAATAAAAACTTTATGCGTCTGCCTTGTGTGGACTCTATTGACCAGGGGGTCCCCGGGAGCAAAAAAACCTGTGTATCGAGTGGCGGGACTGCTGAATTGAAATGAAATCTGAGTACAAGAGAGGGGAGAGATGTGTACCGATCATTCAGGACAGAACCATCGCCTGGAACTCTGCAAGAGATCAGAGACACAATTCGTGCACGTGAGCAGAAATTCCTTCATTAAACTGTACCGCTCAAATAAACGACTTAATACAGCAGTTCCCTTTTTATACGCGATGACGATAAAATGTTGAAAAACAGCCATTATAAACATGATATGCATATTTAAATTGCAACTAACTTTACATAGATGTTTAAATCGTGTGGGCCGACTGTGTTATTATCCTGTTCATTATAAATGATGGTAAATGCCACAATTACCATCCACTCCAATCTTGCCATCGCTGTCATCGTCAGCTGCTGATAGGAAAGCCTTTGTCTCTTTGTCGGTCAGCACACGAGCACCAGCTGAGAACCGCTGCAAGAAAAACCTGGAAGCACATCAGAAAGAGCATCGTCTCACGTCCCACATCAGACAGTCCTCCTGTCTGGGAAGGAAAGGCTCAAAATACTGGTACCCAGACAGAGACAGGATGCATTCAAAGCAGGAGGATCAAGTGTCTGTCCTAATTAAAAGGCCAAATGCATAGAAACAAGACTGTTGTCAGGCTAGGTAATCCCTGCCTGTTTTTGAATACTTAATAAAAGGCTGAAATCTGTCGTTCTCACATTGATCCTGTCTATTAAGTTTATCTGCTCTTCCATGCGGCTTTAAAATGCATGTGAAAGTTCCTACTTGAGCTCTTCCTCCTCGATGAATCCGCTGGCGTCGTTGTCCAAGATGTTAAAGACATTCTTCACTTCCTGAGGGCTTTTCTTTGTCAGACCACACAGCTGGAAGAACTTTTTGGGGGTGAAGGAGTCAGGAGCTGGAAGAAGACCACGGAACAACCAATTAAAAGACATGGCACATCTGACAGTGCCATTTAAGGAGCAGCTGAAGTCAGATGTTCACAAAGATGTCACATAAATGCATTCACGGCTTCAATTCCTAATCTGCTGATGAGGCACAAACATGCCGATAGAGGAGAGACAAGTGTCTTTAAACAAGCTCTTTATTTGAGCCCACTGGACTACATCAAATCAAATGACAAGACGTTTCGGTGTTCTTCCGAACACCATCTTCAGTCGCATGTCACATGACCTGCAAACATGTAGAAGTCACATGACTACCAAGAGCTGATGGTATGCCCTGCCGCTTACAGTTGTCTCCCTCCTCCTCTTGCAGTGGAGCCCCTTGATCTCTCCATACAGCGCCATGGCATAGTTTCTAAAACAGCACTATAGGCATCGGACAGATGATGTCTTAACCCCCCTCCTCTTTTCAGCGAGGGACGCCTCCTCTACACCTCTTTCAAAGCACCTGTCTGCCATATCCAGATCCTTACCTCATGATAATGTTATGATCACGGTCATGGGTCCTACCTTGACAGTCCTTGAGCGCACTGTCGATGGCATCAGCGGAAAGGACAGATGAGAGTGACATGGTCCTGAAGAAGAAGCACAGTTTGAAATAATTCATCGACTTTCACAAGCAGCTGCCATAGCAACCTGATCATATAATATAATATACTACAATATACAGTATATTTGAATACGCAAACTAGGCTGGGCTACATTTAAATAAAACTTGCTTGGTTAAATGGGGGAAAAAAGAGAGCGAGAGAGAATACTTTCCATCTAAGTAAATAAATAAAATCGACTAAAGATACAGATAGACACAAGCGCAACTAAGGTGCTGGGATAGATGGATGGATGGAAGATAGATGGATGGATGAATGGATGATAGATAGATAGATGGATGGATGGATGGATGGATGGATGGATGGGTGGATGGACGGACGGACGGACGGACGGACGGATGATAGATAGATAGATAGATAGATAGATAGATAGATAGATAGATAGATAGATAGATAGATAGATAGATGGATGGATGGATGGATGGATGGATGGATAGAGAGATAGAGAGATAGATAGATAGATAGATAGATCATCTACATGCATTGGTGCAATTGTCATTAATATATGCATGCAATTTGAGTATAATTCTCATAAAAGTAAACCTAAAGAAGTATTCAATATGTTGCTAAACACAAAAAGAGACTGACTCGCTGGCAAAGTGCAGGCACTTACCTCGGTGAAGTTCTCCCGGCAGGTGAGTCAACAGAAGTAAGGCTGAGTGGTGACTGCGAGTCTGTCCAGGTGCGATTTATATAGATCTGAAGGCAGTGACAATGGGTGATTCTTGAGTTACCTGTCTGTGGATCAAATTCTAACTGCCAGGCCCTGGCTCAAATTACTTACCTAACTAATTAACCTGTACTATTTATATCTGTTTGACTTATGTGTGTGTGTGTGTGTGGTGTGTGGGCCCAGCCCTCAGACATCTGTGACGTCCTTGTAAAAGGCAAATTAAGTAATAAATGCTTTGCTGTCTACCTCTTCATCATGTCCCTCCCATCCTATATCATAATCCACACATCACAAAAGCCCTCACACACTCGTTCACCTCTCTCACGCACATCCGATCCTCCTCTCAGGTTGGTCAGTCCGTCCCTCCATCTTTCCCTTCTGCTTTACATGAGGTCATTCTAAATTCCTCATTAGAATATTATATAACTCTTTTTACTTACTGCATTTCTATTGGGAGGTGGGGACATTCTGGAATGCTTGAAAACCACCTTTCCTTGTGTTTTTTTTTTTTTGACTCCATAATCGGTTCCATATTGTCTTTATGAAACAGATGTGACCCCATAATCCACTGATCTCCAGATGCAACACTAATTCATAGGTATAGCTGTGGACACACACACAGTCTGTTGTTATAGAGAGTTTATCCTTCTCATTTCACCCTTCACAGGCAGACAAACAGCGAGCTGTCATTTTTCCTCTGCTGATTCAGGGATACAAGGTCACCTTTTGACTGGTGCCCAATAGCACGCTGTAATCAATGTTTAAAATGCACCTGCTAGACGCATATATTATGTAAGAGGGTGCAATATGTCAGTACTTTACGGTTTCAAGTACAGGAAAAGAAAAAAACAGACACTGCCTAACTTTTTGTCACCAAACCTCATGTTACAATTAATTCGAGGTGTTGTTTCCATCAGAGCAATGGCGTTACAGAGAGCGTATCCTTCATACATGTGTAACAGATACCAATTTTTCTTCAAGTGTCTAATATGTCGACACAGATATTGATTTGTAGTTATATTATCTCATGCTTTAAAGGTTATAAACAGAAAAATGTGAATAAACCGTATTGGTTTATGTGTCAATGCATGCATTAATGGCAGCTTGCACATTTGCATCACAACTTTTTAAATTAAGATTTTTTTTAGAAACAGTAGAAATATTCAGTTTCTCCAATTAATACTGCATGCATAAATGGCAAAGATTTAGCAGTTGGTTTTTAGAAGTCAGTACTTTTATTCTGCAGTGATGCGCTAAATTGATCAAAATGATATTTATAATGTTAAAATATATTATTTCTATGGCAAAAATGTTTAAATTGTGAATTATTTTTCTTTTTATTTATCAAAGAATCTTGAAAAATGTATCACGATTGCAACAAAAATATGAAGCAGCACAACTGTTTTCAACACTGATAATACAAAGAAATGTTTCTCGAGCAGCAAATCGGTATATTTGAATAATTTCTGAAGGATAATGTAACACTGAAGACTGGAGGAATGATGCTGATATTCAGCTGCACATCACAGAAATAAATTGCATTTTAAAATATATTGCAATAGAAAACAGTTATTGTAATATTATTTCACAATATTACAGTTTTTTTACTGTATTTTTGATCGAATAAATTCATCCTTGGTGAGCATAAAATACTTATTTCAATATTTATTTATTTATTTGAACAGGTAAATATTGGCTTGTTGGTCAGTGATCTTTGCAATAGTTTCTTAATAGTTCATAACACATGTCTTTACTGTCATTTTTGATCATTTTAATTCATCCTTGCTAAATAAAGTGATTTATTTTTTTTCTTAATGATACCAACTGTATTCACGTAGTGTATTTCATCAGCTTACATCATGTTTGACATAACTGTGCTTAGCTCGATTAATCGCAGCCAAAATAAAAGTTTTTTGTTTACATAATATATATGTGTGTACTGTATATATTTATATGTATATATAAATACACATGCATGTAGATATTTAAAAAGAAAAAGATGTTACGGTTACAGTATATATATATTTATATATATATATATAAATATATACATGTAAATACTTGTAAATATTTTCTAAATATATACTGCATGTGTGTGTATTTATATATATATACTAAATATACACAGCATACACACACATATATTATGTAAACAAAAAAACTTTTATTTTGGATGCGGTTAATCGCGATTAGTCGTTTGACAGCACTAAATCCAGTACCTGTATACTACACTTTATGTGAGTAGTTTTACTAAAAAAAATAACTTTGAATGTATCTGTCATTATTATAGCAAGCGAGTCAATTTGGCACAAGGTGCACCTGCTAGCGTCAACTTCTATAAGCGTGCTCACTGATTGACAGTCATGATTGAGTGCATCACAAAAGACTGCATTAATGCATGCTAGCGTGCCTATTGAGTTTATAGTGCATTTGTAAATTCATTAGGACGAGGTGTTTGCTGTGACATGCTTTGGGACAGTCCATGCGTGGGATAACCCAGCGTGATGCTGCAAAAAGAGAAACCCAAGAGCCTGATGCTGACAAGGACACCGGATACAGAGGTGCTACTTACCCTGCAACACTGATGTCATGGGCCATGATGATACCGCTATGCATCCTATACGGTTACCGAGCAATATTAATTTACGTTTTCTTATATTCTCTGCAAGCACTAAGTTGCACTACACTGGCTGCTTTTAGTGTGTCAGAGGCTAACTAGTCTAGCATGCCACTCTTTAGCAACTAAACTCAGAAAAAAAGTGCAAAATCTGTACTTTTAGGGACACAACAGCAGCACAACATCTTTGTAACCCTAAAAGGTTTATAGTAGTATCTTAAAGACACTACTACTCTAAGGTACTAATATGCATCTTTTAGGGGGAAGTACGGTACAAAAATGTCCCTTTAAAAATTAAAGTAATATCTCGATGACGTAATTTTGGACCCGGATACGGGTCCGCGGAGTTTAAGTGGTTTTAAGGGTGCTGCTGTTTTTTTTCTGTAGATACTAAAAGGCATTGTTAATTTTGTAAAAATGTGTGCAATATAATATTTACAATAAGCAATTTACTGTAGCTTACTCCAAAGCTTGCAAAGGAATTTGCATAACTATGGTTTTACTACCATTCACTAAGTGTAAAGTAACGCCATCTAGTGGAACAGTTAAGCTCAAACATACGCTCGTGAGAGAAGTTTATTTATTTATTTATTTATTTGAACAGATGAATATTGGGTTGTTGGTGAATTTCTTAATAGTTTCTTAATAGTTTATTATAAATGTCTCTACTGTCATTTTTGATCAATTAAATTCATCCTTTAGTTTCTGTATAAATTTCTTTAAAAAAATAAATAAATAGAAAACAGCTATTTTAAATTGATTCATATAATTTTATTTGAACAGATAAGCGTTGTCTTGCTAGTGAGTAATTATAATCTTTGTCAATATAAATATAAGTCTAGGTATTTCACATATGTAGTAAAACTGAATGATAAACAGTTACTATAATAAAAAAAATTATAATTTTTGCATTTTCATGGCAGTGATCCCAAATAGCCCACTAAATACATGTAACTGTATTGTATTTTGTTTTAATTTATTGAAATGGAGAAGTAGTTCTAAACTTTCTGCCCACGGCTGGAGTGAGAAGAAATGAAAAGAAGTCTATATTGAAAAAGAATATTTATTCTTTTCTTATCGTCCGTTCCCGTAAAAGTGCATCAGGTTTTACAGTAAGCAAAGTTCATATTTAAGACAGGAGACACAACCGCTACATTCACAGTCATCGTTTTGACAGTGTGCTGCATGGGAGGAAACTTCTCATAAGCATCATGTGTAAAAAAATTAATTTATAGTAAGATGAAAATGGGAGGTCTTGGGCAAAGTTGTTCCGTCAGAGCAAGAGGTGTTGTTGGTCAGAAGCAATTTATGCCTTAACCAAGACAGCGAACTCTGTCAGAAAGAAACAAACAACGTGTTAAAATCTGTTTTTCAATCAAATCTCTCATTGTTAAATAACCTTCTATAGTATGCATACTACAGAATACTTTGAAGCATATTGAGGTGCATTCGGAATATTTATAAGGCAAGTTTAATCTTGCAGATTAATGTGAACGTGACTGACCATCAACTCCGATCTTGCCGTCGCCATCAGAATCTCCAGCCTTCAGGAAAATCTTGGTCTCGCCGTCAGTCAGTGCCCTGGCATTAGCCTTGAAGTTCTGCAGGAACAGTCTGCGCATGCACAATTCACCAGCGTTTATGAGAACAGAGATTGCATTGATGGAGTTTAAAAGCTCAATCAGTTTTTTTTCTCTTACTTGAGTTCATCCTCCTCAATGAAGCCACTCTTGTCCTGATCAATGATGGCGAAAGCCTTCTTCACATCATCAGCAGACTTGCTGGCCAGACCGACCTTGGCGAAGAAAGCCTTGTGGTTGAAGGAGTCAGCAGCTGTGTGGGAAATACAGAAGACTGATAAATACAGGCTTTAATGGAAGACGGTGTGTTAAAGATCTGTCCGCTCGAGGTGTCTCACCCTTGCATGCCTCCAGTGCTGCAGTGATGTCAGCGTCGCTCAGGACTCCGGCGAATGCCATCGTTAGCTAAATGGATATTAAAACAGGAAATATTACACACAACTTTCATTGTTTGAGCTCCGAAAGCTCAAATGCATTTAGCCCAGTTTGTCTCCTCCATATGGACATTTAACAGTCATGCAGTTATTAAGGTTACTTGTTTAATCTAATACCATGGCATCATTTCAACCATGCAAATCCCATAAAAGACAGCGAAAAGGGAAGCGTGTCACATGTGGATATGAGTTACGAGTATGTTAAATCCCAAAGAGTCCGGTGTGTGTGTGTGTGTGTGTGTGACCACGAGGTCCTCTTAAAATAAACCAGCAGGCATAAAAATCCCACAGGCGATTCAGATGAAGAGAAAATTTAGGATGATGCAAGCTTTTCATTTCCGTTATCGATTGCTCCGAAACAAATCTCTGCCAATTCAGGATGTACCAGTCCAGTTTTTTTCTCTGTAGATAGACTGGGTCCCCTGTGCAAACTCACCTCTTTTGTCTTTTGGTGCTGAAGGTAGTTTCAGAAGACTCGAGCTGTGAACTGCAGTGATCTCCGGGCCCCTGATCTCCCCCTTATATACCTTCAGCGACTCCAAATATGAATCATAATGTAATAGACACCCGCCGGCCGAGGGCCCGGTTGACATGCGCCCAGCAGACACACTGTACTATATTTATCTCCAAAAATGAAGAAGCTTAAAAAGGTGCGTTTGAAAAAAAAGTACATCATATACTTGCATGCTAATAATACATGCTGCTGATAGTGCATGGACATATTCCTATGGACACTTGCTCACTGGGTTACATGAAGGGAGACTTTTCAAAGGGAGATTTCTGTTTGTGCTCTGCGTATGGACGCTCCGGTTGGGTTTGCTTATATTACATGTAACATGCTTCATTTGTTCTTTTAATTATAGCACTGATAGTTCTTTTTGCATGAGATTTATGTTTGCATTTGCTGTGTTAGATTTTGCCACATTAAAAATGTTGTCCGAATTTGTCCTGGTTTTCTTTTAACCTGTTAACAGCTTAACCTTCTGTAACTCAGCCCTCAGTTATTATAGTTATATTTCCGTGTTCTCCATTTGAGATATTGTAATCTTGAATTTACTTTACTAATATATAGTTGCTAAATCAATATTTGATTGAATCTTTTTCAATGAACTTATCAAGGTTTGATGTGAATTTCGATTCTTGTGTGTGTGTGTGTGTGTGTGTATGAATAGTATAAAGTGTGTAACTAATCAATGTCACTTCACGTACAGATTATGCTACAACCTTCAAACAGCAGAGAGCAGCAGTTCATCCTGCTTGACTGCTTTTACAGTCAGAAACTCTTTCTGTTTCACTAATACTGAACTGGAAGTTGTTTTACATTGGACACGTCCTGGTTTTTATCAGACATATCCTGTCCGGGATTTCAAAATTGCCTAAAATGTCCGGGTTCCGGCTTTGTTTCCCTATTGTTTTCATGCTCTCTGACGGACATGACTGAAAAGCAATACCAATAGCGTGCAGGTATTGTTCATAATTGACCAATGCGAGAAGGCGGGATCTATTCTGCAAAGCAATGCAAATTCGTGTACATGTATAATATATGGGGACCGTACAGAGAATAGGAAAACATTTTAACCCGGACTTTTTAGGCAGTTTAGTCCCTGCCACTGCCGCGGCAAAATCGCCGTCTCAGCGAAGAACACATATTACTTCTTTCACATCTCCTTCACTCTAATTTAGAATAAGTGTACATTATCTACATTCTGGGGTCTACAGTCTCGGCGACGGGGAGGGTGAACATTTACAGGTGTGCTCGCCATACCACGGGAGGGCGAATGGTGTTTTATAACACACTGCATAGGATGTTGTTGTAACACAGCAACATTATTCAACATCACGAACGAGAGTACACCACACCAACACTCATCTCTGTCACAACGCCCTTCAAGCGGACTTAATGTTAATTGGAACACTCAATGCTTGCTGCACTGTTTATTGTTCGGTTACTATCTGGACATTATCATAAACGTTGCCATTCTCTTATGGGCATGGAAAACTATCCTTCGGGCAAATCCCTTCCAGTGGATTCTCAGCAAACACTTGACCTCTCCAAGACCAAGCCTGCACATCCCTAGACCATGAGTATGTCATAAGCTTCCCGAGGACATCCCGAAGCGGAAACGTTTGATTCCGGTCCAAGCAACAACCCGAAAAGATTCTGCTTTCAAAGCACACTGTCTATCTACTCAAAACACTCTTTTATTCCTTCTTTACTTACTCACATCTTCCCCACCACGCATTCCAATAGTTTTTCTCTTTCACAATCTCATCGTGCCTAAACCTTACAAAAAATTTTACACACCAACTAACCCATTTAACTAGGTAGTATTAACAATAACCCTCCTATCAAAACTATTCAGCTTCCCAAATCACATCTCCTAAAATAAGCACCCATACTTTACAAAAGGTTTCAAACACTATAAATGTTTTTTCATCTTTCTTTTATTTCTTTTCTTTCCATATTTTATTTGTAAGGTTCTCTTTCAATGAAAAATTGCTAAGGCCCTTTTTACAAGATCAGTTCAAAACTCTGTGATATGAACAAAGATGAGACTATATAGTCATTTACCCTCTTCATAATTCCTGCAAAATTTCACCTCCATTTTCGTTTTCCAAAGACGTAATTAGTGGCCTTGGTAGTGTTTTAAACTTGCACTTAACCGCTTCGTTCACCTTGCTCTATCTCTACAGTGAAGATCTCCTACTCACCTATCATTAACTCAAATCGCTAAGATGACTCAGTGTGTACTTCAATTGTTAACAGTTTTTTTTAACAACAAGCACAATATGTGTGCTAATGTTATATTAAATGAATATATGTATAGAAATAACATTATTTGTTGGGTAATATTGGCCATTGAGATAGTGTATACACACCATAACACCATACCTATACAATTGATTTTTTCAACTTTTGTGTGGCAACTGCATTAAAACATGTTAATTGGGTGAACAACTAAGCAATGTCAATAAACGAGTCAATAAAGACTCAAGTGAAAACACCGTGCATTTATTGTCGATGTTTGAAACATTAAAATTGGCTCTAAAAGTGAATTAGTATCAAATTCATAGCATCATATAATATACCATTTATTATAAAATGTTTTCACAGTAACAGTCCTAGGACATCCATTAAGAAATGAGATTAAAACGACCTGCACATTTGTCCATGCAAAAGTAACTTAAGATTGGACTGACAATGAAGTCACCCATTTATATTGTGGAAAATGTGTAATAAATAAATTGTATTTTTTACACTAAAGTTGTGCACATTAATAAACATGTACTATTAAGTAGAATATATATTTTACAAAATGAACGAGCTTATGCAAAGATTGAGCAAATGTTACATTTTTTACTGTTTCCCCTGGTAAGTATTCCGCGAAAGTAATAGGGTTGAAATGTGTATGCTGCAAACGTGTAGATTCCTGGTGTGGGTAAAGAAACTTCAACACCATATTATTGAAAATAACTACTTTATTATCGTGGAAATGTTTCAGTATAATTTTTATTTAAATACAATGTATAAATAAATGTGACCCTGGATGCACAAAACCAGTCATCAATTTTTTGCTGCTCTAATGTGTGTCAGATTTATAGCTCATCGGAACTGAATAAATAAGCTTTCCATTGATGTATTGTTTGTTTACAATATTTGGCCGAGATACAACTATTTGAAAATCGGGAATCTGAGGTGCAAAAAAATCTAAATTTGAGAAAATTACATTTAAAGTTGT
Organism: Sinocyclocheilus anophthalmus; assembly: GCA_018155175.1. Lineage (NCBI taxonomy): Eukaryota > Metazoa > Chordata > Actinopteri > Cypriniformes > Cyprinidae > Sinocyclocheilus > Sinocyclocheilus anophthalmus. Next base: position 405,559 of record JADLZN010004669.1, read on the forward strand.
TCGCCAACGTGAGGTCTCCTCTCAATGTCTATTACTAATCACAACTTAAGTCGTTTGATATATTTACGGTAGGGAAATGTTTGTTACAAACTATCTTCAGGAACATGATCTTTGTTAAATAGCCTCCATGATCCTTCACTATGGCATACACAATAAAAAAGCGTATCATTTTGGACCCATATCACCTGTATTGTTGGCTATTGCTACAAATATCCCCCAGCGACTTAACACTGCTTTTGTGCTCCAGGGTCACAAATATCAAAATATACGTGTAAAAATCTACAGTTACAAATGTACATTTTGAACAGGCCAGTGTAAATGCTGGCAGAGCGAGTAGAAATCCGAACTATTGGCCTGACCAAACAAGCCTCGAGTGATGTTATGTTGTGATATATATAAAGAGATTTCAAAGAAATATCACAAACTATTTCAGGCCATTTGCCTTCAGTTTCCTCTGTGATATACTGTAGGCTTTACTCGACTTGTGGAGTTTATTCCCAAGCTTTCTCACTAAAAAAAGGCAAGCTCCACTACCAAGCTCAAAAAGCACTTAGACTTCTTGATCTCATCTGAGATGTAACATGGGGTCAAGATGCCATTTTTCACGTACCTTCAGCTCCAATCATGCCATCACCATCACTGTCACCAGCAGAGAGGAAGGCCTTGGTCTCTTTGTCGGTCAGAGCCCTTGCACTGGCCTTGAAGTTCTGCAGGAACAGCCTACAGGAAGAGCACAGGCCTGTTATTAAGCCCTCGACTGCTGCTCTTTTACACTATTCAGTGTGAATGATTAATAAAGAGTCTCACTTCAGCTCCTCCTCCTCAATGAAGCCGCTGTTATCCTGATCAATGATGGCGAAAGCCTTCTTGACGTCATCAGCGCTCTTGGCGGCCAGACCGACCTTGGCGAAGAAAACCTTGTAGTCAAAGGAGTCAGCAGCTGCGAGTGGAGAGAGGTTTGGGGCATGTCGGTTTTGATCAAAATGTCACTAGAAGCGCAAAATAGTGTGATGTTTTCTCGAATTCTCACTAAGAGACCCGTATGTTCCTTTCAATATTCACCGGTCAAAGATTTGCACATGCATGTCTTACTCTTCTTATTTTTCACATTTGTGACCCTGGAGCACAAAACCAGTCTATTTGTAGCAATAGCCAAAATACACTGTATGGGTCAAAATTATAGATTTATCTTTTATGCCAAAAATCATTAGGATATTAAGTAAAGATCATGTTCCATGAAGATATTTTGTAAATGTCCTAACGTATATTTATATATAAAAACTTAATGTTTGATTAGTAATATGCATGGCTAAGAACATCATTTGAACAACTTTAAAGATGATTTTCCTCAATATTTAGATTTTTTTTGCACCCTCAGATTCCAGATTTTCAAATAGTTGTATCTCGGCCAAATATTGTAACAAACCACACATCAATGGAAAGCTTATTTATTCAGCTTTCAGATGATGCATAAATCTCAATTTCTAAAAATCGACCCTTGTGACTGGTTTTGTGCTCCAGTGTCACATTTTAGAATGACTGTCATCAAATACATGTTAGAATAAAAATAATCAAAAGTACAGAAATATAACATAGAAGTGTATCGACCAAAACTATTCAACTAATCAAAACTATCAATATAACCTGTAATTGTTATCTTAAAGAGCTATTTCTACCTGATTTCATCTATGAAAGTAGTATATAAATGAAAGTAGAAATTAATGTTTTGATTGATTCAGCAACATTAATATTTTTGACTTGGATAAAACCAGTCAATTTAGATGCTACCATTTTTAGGTTATTTAAAAAAAAATAGTGTTAAAGGAGTTCCTATGCAATTTAATATTTAGTCCAATTCATTTATTAAAAATGTTTTAATTTAAGCAGAAACCTTTAGATCATGTTTGCCCATTGCTGTCAAACGATTAATCACGATTTATCACATCCAAAATAAAAGTTTTTGTTTACATAATATATATGCATGTGTACTGATTATGTATATATAAATACACACACATTCAGTACATATTTTGAAAATATTTACATGTATATACATCTTTATATTTATATTATATATATATTTAATATATAAACATAACATATTCTTTAATATATACACATGCATGTGTTTGTATTTATACATGCATATACACAGTACACACACATATATTATGTAAACGAAAACTTTTATTTTGGATGCGATTAATCGCGATTAATCGTTTGACAGCACTAATTTGCATATACCTGAAATATTAGATAATAATATCTTAGAAATCTCACAATCGTTTATATTCTTTACACCTCTTAAGCATTATTTGTTTATGCATTAGTCTATACGAGTCATGTCTATATCAAATCTTTAGATTGCATTTATGTTGTTGGTAGCAGCTAATATTTAATGAATCTCTTTAAAATCATTAGCAGACACCACTGCCTTCTGCAGTTCTTCACAGATCATTAGTTGATGTGTACTCGTATAGTCAGAAATGTCATTGTTTGATTATTCCGTCTTTATATTTGAATGTACTCGAGCTGCCGATCTGTTAAGCAGTTGTGAATGACTTCTGAATGGCATTTATTACATAGTGTTTACCCAGTTGTGATGAGTTGTAATGTGAGATTATCACATGATGTCTTACCCTGGCAGGCAGCAATAGCAGCATCCACATCAGCTGCGGCGAGCATAGCAGCAACGGCCATGGTTCTGGTTCTGGTTCTGATTAAGCTGCAAAATAGCAGAATGTTGAATAAGAACACCTCACAACACTTATGCAATGCAGTACATTAATAAACAACTCTGTATTCCCAAACACGACGCCTACACAGGCATCATGGACGGTCTAAATTCTAGATCCATCAGCCGTGCCCGATTTTCCTCTTTCACAGATGCAACATAAACATTTGCACATATCAACAGAGGCCGAGAGCACTAAAGCACTACCCATGCAGTTAACACTAACTGATTGCAAAGCGTTTGTCATTTCTTTATCATCTAGTTATCCTCAGAGTCAAGCGTCCAAGGTCTCCCGTCTTTAGCCTCTGCATCCACAGCGAAGCACAGATGCCTCCTGATGCTCCCCGTCACCAACACAACATATTCCACAGGCCCTGTCCGTGTGCTGCCATGATAAAAAGCCTGATCCTAAAGTATTACTATGCCGACGAGCCTCTGTAGACGAATGCATCTGCTGCACGGACTCACCTTGCGCTTGTTTAAGGCGAGTGAAAAACCGAAGGAGTTAGTCGAGGTGTGACTCAGACTTCTGGGGGTCCCAGCTTATATACCCTCAGCCTCCCCATTTACAGGAATTCAGTGTCCAGTAACAGATACTGCATGTGAGTCTACGTTTGGAATAGTGTTGAAAAAATGTGTCCAGTAGTCAAGTTGGGCTATTTTTAGTCTCACAAACGATGTTCAGAACCATTTGTGGGACCCTATAGATCATGAGGCCCTCAGCCAACTCAGGTTAAGCAGATGTCTGTTCCCACCGTATCATCAAGATGTGTACTTTCATTCCTCCTTAATTTGACACTTGCGTACAAAAGGGCTGATAAGCACATCAGATATATCACTGAACGTGTGTTTGTTTGATTGGGCCGGATCGGGTCTCTCTTCCAGGTTAGAAACTCTGGACGGAGAGCAGTGCTGCAATAAACGGCGTCTCAAGGCCGTAAATCGTGTCATTGCGTGATAAGAATAATTCACAGCAACGCTCAGTGGCTTATTATGATCAATACTGAAACTTTAGCAGAAGTGTGTGTTGATGTCACAGCAGATATTATTGGTTTCAGTGTTCATATTGAATTATTACTCAATTTACATGGCCTACATTGTGCAATCTGAAGATGAAAGCTTCATAACACCCTTCGGTTTTATTGTACGCTGATAAAAGAATTGCTGCAGGATCTAGTATGAAGCAATCTGTATTCAGAAATTGCTGGTAAATTTCACAAAGAAATCAAACAGGAAATATTGATGTAGAAAGACTGAAATACTATTGTCTTGAAAAACAGTTTTATTTACAACTTTGAAAAATTATTTGAGTCATTATTTTTATTTCTCATTTCCACTAGAGAGAAAAAAATGTAGAAACAATTTTCACTCCGAAATTACTTGTAACACATTGAAATAAACATGCAATTTTGACATATGAAGACTGAAATAGTATTTTCTTGTAAAACATACTTCAATAACCTTTGTTTGATTTTGAAAAAACTTTTCGGAAAAAATCTTTTTTACATTGCTAAAACCCAATTGGTTCTGACCTAATGCAATTTCATTTTTTTTTAATAATTGATCATCTTTTAAATTATTCGAGCCATTATTTTTATTTCTTATGTCCACTGGAAAAAAACAAACAACGTGCGACAAGCATGTATCTGCACTCAAAATGCTCTACAAGAAATCTTAACACATTGCCTATAACATGCTTTTGACATATAAATGACCCAGTTAGTATCTTTCCTTGTAAAACGTACTTCAAGTACATGAGTTGGTTCTTATTGTACAACTCTTTGAAAATCTTTTTTTTTTGTCCGTTGTATCCCTCGCTATTATTAAATTAATCTTATTTGAATATCCTTTTTTTTTTCTGTTGGTAAGGTTTTGTAATGCTTTCTTGATTCCTCATATTGTGATTGGGCATTGTTATTTCCTTCGTCCACAAGAACGGTAAAGTCGGGTGTGTTGCGTTTTTCTTTTTATATCTCTGCTTTAATACTTGGTATTTTCTTTATTACATGTTGTTGTTTTTTATGTGTTCGTCGCTCGTCATCGCCGATCAATTCATCTACACTTGAGAATAATAAAGAGCACCCAGGCCTAAGCTGGAATGTGGAGAAAGAAATTTCCTACTTTTGGAGACTTCATGCGTCTATTGGCGTTGCATATGTCACTAGTTACAGACACGCAATTTTTTTTGTTCCCATTTTGCACATTTACTACAAAGACATTGCCTAAACTATTTAATAAGCACTCACTAACAAAGCAATAATAGGTACTGCAATGCAATAAAGACGAGAGAATCATGAATGAAGTTCAATCAGTTAAGCACACATTCATCACTTTTCATTTCAGCAAGGCGCAGAATGCTGAGGAAAAAGAAGAAACGAGAAAAAAAAAAACAAGTGATGCTGGTCCTAAATATTTTTTCCATGTTTCATGATATATTTATCAACTGTTTTTAGAAAATCTTGGTTACCGCGACTGTAATATGAATGCTGCTCTAAGTTAGCAAACTTAATGATTAGTTCACCCCAAAAATGACGCTTAGACTGTGTTTTACTCCCTGCAAACAGCCCCGGGCAGGTTCCCTAGGTGTATGTGACTTTATTCTTTCAGACGAATACAGTCGGAGTTATATGAAAAATTGTCTTTGATCTTTCAAGCTGTTTCATGGCAGTCAGCGTGTGTTGCATTGCTTCAGTCCAAAAGAAATTAAATAAAAACCGCCCATCCATAAAAAAAAAAGTGTCTCACACGGCTCCGTGGGGTGAACAAAGGCCTTCTGTAGTGAATCCATGCGTTTTTTTTTGTAAGAAAAATATCCATATTTTCAAAATGTAATAATCACTTTAATCTATCTTGCGCTCACTGTTGTAAACAACGGAAGCAGTTCTGCGCGGATGACGTATGAGTTTTCGACGGCGCATGTGCCGGTGATCTCGCGTGAAAACGCAACGTTTTTGTTTAACAGGATCAAAGGAAGCAAATGTTTCCTAACTTAGCAAGGAAAAGCCAGTCCTCCTCTTGGCTTATACAATCCTCCGACATTCCTTCTTTACAAATCCTCTGTTTTGTACTTCTAATTAGTGGACCGGGCCCTTGTCTATTCTCGTTTTGACTCTCATCCCTGCGTTTCCGTGTTCGTACACAATCTCCTGAGCGGCGCATGATCCCCGCCAGCAAAACACCAAAAACCAGCAAACGCGCACCTTGAACTCATAACGTTCCATCCGCCGGAGCTTCCGTTCCAACTCGCGTGCGCAAGCTAGATTCAAGTGATTATTACGTTTTGAATATGGATATTTTTCTTACAAAAACGCATCGATTCGCTACAGGAGGCCTTTGTTCACCCCCCGGAGCCGTGTGAGACACTTTTTATTTTATGGATGTGCGCTTTTTATTTAACTTCTTTTGGACTGAAGCATGCAACACCCGCTGAGTGCCATTAAACAGCTTGAAAGATCAAAGACAATTTTTAATATAACTCAGACTGGATTAGTCTGAAAGAAGAAAGTCATATACACCTAGGTTGCCTTGAGGGTGAGTAAAACACACCTAATTATTTTTGGGTGAACTAACCCTTCAAGTTTTTGTTTTGAACAGACAAATTTTTTGGGGGAGTTTTCTAGTCAATATTGTCCAATTCATGTATTAAAAATGTATTCTATTTATTTTTAAAATCTATTTTGGAAAGAAATTCAACTAATTTTTAAAATTTAAGCAGAAATCTTTAGGTGGTGTTTCCAAATAAGCCCCAAATGTTAGATATAATATAATATAATATAACACTTTTCAGAATTTTTTTGTGCATTCTGTAAATATGAAAGTGGGGATACTTCACACACGCAGATCTACGTTATTTTCTTCACTGACAGAGTCAAACACCCTGCTGGGAAGACATGTTAATTTGATCGGGGAGAAAGTGAATTCCCAGTCTTTCAAGATAAGCAGTACGTCTGTACGTTCTAAATGAAGTAGAATTGGTCTGATTCTCATTTGTACAGCTGATTAGTCCCTCAGGCTGAAACAGGAGCCAGACACTGAAGGATGAGCCCTGGTTTCTATAGGAGTACGGCTCCCAGGGGCCTATTCTGGATGGCCTAAGTGCTGATTTTGCTTTACCTTCCATCCCAATTTTGCCGTCACCGTCACTGTCCCCAGCTGCCAAGAGACTGTTGGTCTCGGCCTCTGTGAGCTCTCTGGCCTTAGAGCAGAAGTTCTGGAGGAAGCGTCTGGAACAAGCACGCAGCAATTCTCTTACATATACTAAGAATACAATTCACAAATAAACAAGTTGTGATTGAAGTAAAAAAAGAATGCTTTACTTCAGCTCCTCTTTTTCAATAAATCCACTCTTGTCCTGGTCCAGGGCCTTGAACACCTTCTCCCCATCTGAAGTAGCTTTACCCATCAGCCCCACTTGTTCAAAGAACGTCTTGTAGTTGAAAGTCCCCGGGGCTGTAAGACAAAAATGAAAATATTTAGGCCTAAATTGAATGCATTTTGCATAAAATTTCCATCCATTTGGACTGAACACAGTTTTAACATAAACAAACGGATAAACCTAATGCGATGCATATTTGTCAGTCACACATACATGTTTATACATTTATGATCAATAAATCCAAATTTTTTTCAATCTCATATAACTGAACTATTTGAATATTGCTTGTTACACAGCTAGCCATCGCTGATTTTTGAGGTTGTAAATAAAACAAAGATTATTGGAGTATCTCGTTTTTTACAAGAAAATACTATTTCGGTCTTTCCTGTTTAATTCAATGTGTCACTTGCAATGTTACTTTGTAATTAACTGCAAAATTGACTAGCAATTTCAAGTGAAAAATGTTATTTTCACCATGTTCATACTTTCTAACTGAATAAACTGTTTTCACATTGTACAGATTTATGTTGATTTATTCTCAAATAAAATCATTTTAAAATGATGATTATTTAAATCAAATCAGTAGATGCAAATAGTTAATAATAAACTATGCCATGATTTTTTTGAGTGCAGAAATCTGACTGACAAATATGCATCACATTAAGTTTATTATTTCATATTAAAATTGTATGGAAAATGATAATGCCCCCTCAATGACTAAAAAAAACAAATAAATCTTAAATTTAGGCCTTTTTCTAGCATCATTTTTTAAAATATGTGCATGTGATTAAAAAATAGCTATATACGATATATTCCATTGGTTTGGACAACATGCTTTTGTGTGCCATTTTTGATGAATAATTACAGTAAGTATGATTGTGAACTGATGAGGGTATGTGTGTGTGTGTGTGTGTGTGTGTGTGTGTGTGTGTGTGTTGTGTGTGTGTGTGTGTGTGTGGGTGTGTGTGTGTGTGTGTGATAGTGTGTGTGTGTGTTGTGTGTTTGGTGTGTTTGTGTTCGTGTGTGTGTGTGTTGTGTGTGTGTGTGTGGTGGTGGAAAGTGTGTTGTGTGTTTGTTAGAGTGTGTGTGTGTGTGTGTGTGTGTGTGTGTGTGTGTGTGTGTGTTCTTGGATGCTCGGCACAAACACACTGGTATCCTGGTGGCAACTGCTCCCCAGCCCCCGGCTGCCTGGATACCTGGATCTACGCATCCCCAATGCCCTGGACTCACCGGCCTATGGGAGTCTCCCTGCAAGCGCGTGTGTGTGAGTGTGTGTGTGTGAAGCAGCTCTTTAATTTTGTTGCTGTTAGTGAGAATAACAAAGCTGTTTAACACGTGTAAGCACATATGAATATGTGTTCTTGTAGATTACAAGCATAAATATCATCAGTTGCATGTGTGTGTGTGTGTGTGAGTCACACCTTGACAAGCCTGGATAGCTGCTGCAATGTCATTTTGCTTCAGGTGTCCTGCGAGTGCCATGTTTCTTCAAAAACTAAGTACTACAAATATACATTTCAATTAGAGAGCCATCAAAATACTAAATCAATATGCATGTTTTATATGCATCAGCTCAAATTTGCAATTTTACCAATAAAGTAGTATAAGCATTAACAAGAATGCTGCTAACCTCATATTACTTATGACCTTGGGAAAATGCAAGGATGCAATGCATTGCAATGAAAAAAAAATTAAGTTCTGTACTATGAATGAAAAAATCTGATTTAGATTCCTGACTACAGCAACAATAACTTCACAGCAGTAGTATATGTCAAGAAGCAGACACTGACCGTTGGCCGCGTTGTGGAAGTGATGTGTGCTCCTCCTCAGATGTATTCTCAGCAGCAATGAAGACACAGAGACCCTCTTCTGCAGTTCTGGTACCTAAAGAGCAGAGAGAGCGTGAAACCCGTGCCCTTAAACCCAAGGAGGCCACAAAACACCTCCCTCCTCATTAGCTAATCTGATTTCTGATAGCTATTGGTTTGAAAGGATGTGATTTGTTTTTTTTGTATACGAGCTGAAATGTGATTGGCCCTGCTTATACTACTGAGACCTGCAATGATGCTGGCGAGGTTAAATGGCTTGAATTTGTTCTGGTTTGTGCTTAATTGCAAAACCAATTTCAAAAAATCACAATCAGAAATAAAATATAGAGTTAGCACAAAAACATTGATGGTGTTGAGATGAGGTCACCTTACTAATACATTCATAAAATAAAAAATAAAAAATAAAATAGTAACACTCTTAACATTAGTTTAATGCTTACAACAGAACAAGGTAAGGGTTAGCTTATTTTTCGTTTTATTGTTCATGTTATAAATGATTATGTTCATGTTAGTTTATGCAGCATCAATTAATGTTAACAAATACAACTTTTGATCTTAAACATATTAGTAATGGTTAGATTCATTTTTGTTGTTGAGATTAACATTAATAAATGCTATAGACGTTTGTTAGTTTATGTTAATTAATGTTAACAAGTGAAACCTTATTGTAAAATGGTTGCCAATAAAATATTCAAATATCAATATATGTGTTCTTGTGATGCATTTTTACACACCATTATGTTACGATTAAGTATTTAACCCTCTATGTAACTTTTTAACATTTTTCTCAAAGATTTAACCTGATGATCAGTATAAGAAATTAAAGCTGGTTGGATACAATTAACGTCTCACTATAAATCGTAACTGTTTGATTTGACTAAAAGCAATTAAAATTTGTAGCTAGATGAAATGTTTACAGTGTATACATGTTATTTCATAGCTTTAACAACACTTAATGGAAAGCTGTTCTTTATTTGTGTTTTTCTTCTTCTTTGTGTAAAGGGCACAGATTAGAACCTTATATACAAAACTGGAGAAACAAAACCATTTTTGTGAAAAAAAAAAGATAGAAGTTTCTTTTGCTGAAACATTATTTAAAGGGGTCAAGTTTTCCTTTCTCTTTGGAGTGTTACAGCTCTTGGTTGCATAAAGAAGATCTGTAAGTTGCAAAGACTAAAGTCTCAAAAAAAAAGATATTCTTTATCAAAGTTAAAACTCTGCCACGCCCCCCAAAAACGGCTCGTTCTAACACGCCCACACATACCTACATCACTATGTGGGAAGATTTGCATAACGCCGCCCAAATGTTCACGCAAAGAAAGAACTTTTCTTCTCGCTGTAGTATTGTTGCTGCCGCCGTCATGTGGTGGAGTCGCTGTGTGTTTCGTTGTGAAAGAGAAACTACTTTGTTTGGTCTTCCAAAAGAGGACACGACTAGAAATCAGTGGTTAAGTTGTATTTACAACACGGTTCCAGAACACTTCAACCCAATATTCAGATGTGTGCAGCACATTTATGGAGGACCGTTTCCTGATCCTAGTAGAGTAGACTAAAATGCTGGCTGTTCTGACTCAAAGACTAAGCACGTTTTTTTATATTTAAAGAATTTGCCACGGACGATTCAAACGTGAGTTTTGAGCAGTGTAGAGTAGCGATTGTTGTTTGTAATTTCTCCGATCACAAACGCAGACATGGTTTTATGTTTACACAGAGCGATGCAACGCCACGCGTAAAAAAACAGTATAAGTCATTATAATCAGTAAATATGCCCCCACTGGATGCAGCAAATGCCTCGTTTGTAATGGGTTTTCATGTTTTTGTCTCATCGCTCCGGCCGGACAGGGCATCACAGTATGGTGAGGGGCGTAACATTTCCGTCACACGCTTGAGGTATTCTGCCAATCACAACACACTGGATAGCTGGCCAATCAGAGCACACCTCGTTTTTCAGACCGATGAGCTTTGTAAAATTTACGCTTTTCAGAAAGGCGGGGAATAGAGGAGAAACAATAATATACAGTATGTGGAAAATGTGTTTTTTAACTTTAAACCACAAACACATTTCATTACACCAAACACACCCAAAATAATGTTATTTTTTAGAACGTCATATGACCCCTTTAATATATGGTGAGCACACTGCATAAGGAAAAGGCTTTGGGGAGTGGGTTGCTATGGTGATACAGTATAGTGTGGATATAGGAGCAACTCCTTCTTCTGCTGTTATTAAATGAAGCTATGGTGCTGTGTGTTGCTTCATCTTTTTGTGGAAACCATGATACACCATTCACAAGTTGGGGATCAGTACAATTTATATATATATATATATATAAAAAAATTAATACTGTTCATCAGCAAGGATGCATTGAATAGATCAAAAGTGTACAGTAAAGACATTTTATAAGAAATTATCATTTTAAATAAATGCTGTTATATGAATTTTCTATTCATCATTCATATAAGAATACGGAAAAATCATGATTTCCACAAAAAGTATTAAGCAGCAAAAACAGTTTTCAATATTGATAATAAATCAGCATATTAAAATAAATACAAATACAACCTGTAGTAGCAATCGCATAATAGGATAATTGACAATGAATGAGGCGTTAATGATGCTGAAAAGTCAGCTTAGATTATTACATTTTAAATATATTAAAATAGAAAACATTATTTTAAATTGTAATAATTATTTACAATATTACTGCTTTTTATTGTATTCTTGTTCAAATAAAAGCAGCCTTGGAATAAGAGACTTCTGCTGAAAAAAAGTTATAAAAAATCATAATTCTTCCAAACTTCTGACCGGCAGTTGTTATCCAAACAGGACATTATGTTTTTTTACTGTAGTTTAATCCAATAAATGCAGCCTTTTTGACTCCATAAGAGACTCCTACCAAAAAAAACAACAACTATCTAACCACAAATAAAAATAAATTAATTAATTAAAAAAACAAGGCTTTTTAACCCAAATGCCTAATAAAACTGTTACTGAAATACTATT
>JADLZN010004669.1:420000-445367 GCA_018155175.1 Sinocyclocheilus anophthalmus
CCTGTTCTGCTGGCACTAGCTGAGCATAGAGCTGTTCTAGGAAAGCTATAAGCCTTTCTGTGTTGTATGAGCCAATGAGTGGTGTGTTGAGAAGCAAACCATCATTGGCCATTGCAGCACACATGGTGATATTTCCCCCCCTTTGGCCTGGAACCTCCACAGTGGCCCTTTGACCTATAACATTCCTTCCTCTGCGCCGTGTTTTGGCAAGGTTCAATCCAGCTTCATCGATAAATACAAATGAATGTGGTGTTTCCAGTGCTTCCACCTCCATTACTCTCTGAAAAACAGTAAGTGCACAGTTTTACTGTAGTAATGCTAGTGTTTTTTTTACTGTAAATATTTTTTATAGCTGTGTATGTAACCTCAGACCTCTTACCTGGACATATTGGTATCTTTGCTCTTTTACCCGTTCACTGTTTCTCTCGAACGGTACAGTGTATAACTGTTTCATTGTAACTTGGTGTTTCTGTAGGACTCGAGCAATAGTTGTTGTGCTGACAGAATTAACATTTTCAAATATATCATTATCAGCCAGCACTCTCTTGAATCTCCCGCAGTTTTATTGCATTGTTGACAACAACCATGTCAACAATAGCATTTTCCTGCGCATCTGAAAATATTTTTTCTCTTCCTCCTGTTGGGGGCAGCCTTTGGGTCCTGTTGTAAAAATATATTTTACAGTCAAACTTACTGTAATATATATCTGTGTAAATATTCTATAATTGCAATACAAAATAAATTCCTGTAATTTTTCATTTACTGTAAGGATGTAACTCTCACCTGTTTGTATGATGGAAAATTCGCATTACAGATGCCACTGTGGATCTTTGCAGATTGGGTTGCACCCTCAACCCTGCCTCTCTCAGTGAGAGAACATGGTTCACGACATGGTCTATAAGTGTAGCCCTTATTTCATCTGAAATAACAGCTCTTTGTCTTCTTTGTCTTCCTCCACGCATCCGCCCTCTCCCTGCCACCCTTCTCCCTCCACGAACCCGTCTTCCTTGTTCCATTTCCAAAATTTGTCTTTCTGAGCTCTACCTATATATATACAGTATATATACAGTATATACAGTATATACATATATATAAGTATATATTATATAAAAGTATATAAGTATGGGTGTGTGTGTTCACTAACAAGTCTAAAACAAGACACCTGCTTAGCCTTTCAGCTGAAATTGCAATCGGCAGTGTTTGAAAGGCACAAGGCTGAAATCTATTCTGTTTTGAATGTGTGGTTCACAGTTTTGACAGCAGTGTGTTAGCATTTGAACAAAGTGCTGTAAATCCACAGTGTTGTGCAGGTTGTGGTTAAAGTCATGGGATAAGTGTGTAGAGTTTTGAAAACTGTGTTCCAGCAATGAAAAACGAACTAGAGTTTGGTCCACATGAACCGCTGCTGTGCAGACTGTAGTTAGAGTTTTGCACATGTAGCTCCAGTTTGCACTGTCATTTAGCCCTCGAAAAAACTGTTAAACTGTAACAAATTATAACATGTGAACATTTGATACCACAGTCTTTAACTTACATAGAAACACATATAAATACTTCGGTTCACTGTCGTGGACAGTAGGGTAACACACTGAGGTCAGACACAACACACATTCACCTGCTGTCTCTCTCTCACTCACACACACACACACACACACACACACACACACACACACACACCCCCCCCACAAACACACACACACCAACAAAAACATACACCACACACACACACACACACAAACATTCACCTGCTGTCTCTCAGGCTGTGGCACATCCACACGTATCTCGCAGCCAGTGCTGCTGTCTGTCCCTCTCCTAATATTATCTTTATTTGTTCTGTTTCACTAATGACTGTAAAGTTCTTTATTAAATGGGTGAATTTGTTGAAGTAGGTGTTTCTTATGGGATCTGTATTTATGACAGTGAAGGAGGAAGTGCGTCTCTGTCTCGATCTCTCCTGTCTCACAGTGAGCACACACTCTTTGCTCTCTGGGTAACCAGCTCTTTCTGTGTCTGCCGGTCTCGATGGCTAGACTGTGCTCACTGAGCCTGTACTTGCTCAGGAGCCGTCTCTGCTTTGTGTCTCTGACACTCTGGAGATAATCTTCCAATTCATCATTTGATTTTAGAGTTCGATAGAATTGTAATTTACTTTGTGTTTTAGTTTCTTGATCCCAATGTTCCAGATATGTATTTTTAGATTGTTTGATAATTTGATTTATTTTGATGTTTGGATGAGAAGCAGTGCTGGTTTGAGACTGGATAGTGTTAGTAGAGTTAGTCAGGTTAGTAAGTCTCAGAACTAGCTGACTGAGTGGACTCTTTTCGGGGTTCAGTTCTTGGGTTTGTAGCGCTTTAAAATGTAGCGAATCTGTGGGACTTGATTTAAGATGCATCCAGAATTTGAGAGATCTTTTATGCATATTAATAATCAATGGGAATCGGCCTAATTCTGCCCTACATGCGTTATTGGGTGTTTTTCTTTGTAGTTTTAGAATCATTTTGCAGAATTCTGTGTGTAGGGCTTCTGTTGGATGTCTGTCCCATCTAGTGTAGCTCTGATCACTGAGTGGACCCCAAACCTCACTTCCATACAGCGCTATGGGCTGAATCACACTATCAAAGATTTTACACCAAATTGGAAGCGGTATTTCAATATTTTGGAATTTTTTCTTGATTGCGTATAGAGCTCTTCGAGCTTTATCTTTGAGAGCATTCACTGCCAAACTGAAACTCCCCGATGCAGTGACGATCAGGCCGAGGTAAGTGTACTGCATCGTGTGTTCTAGACTGAACTGGTATCTGTGTTCCTGACATCTAGGCTTTTTCTGAAAGACCATAATGCTGGTCTTTTTGAGGTTTACTGCCAGGGCCCAGTTCTGGCAGTAGTTGTGCAGCAGGTCCAGGTGCTGCTGTAGTCCCTGTGGGGTGGATGACAGCAGCACCAGATCATCTGCGTACAGCAAAAGCTTGATGTTTTTGTCTTGTAGAGTGAGTCCAGGGGCTGTAGACTGTTCCAACTGCACCGCTAATTCATTAATGTAAATGTTGAACAGTGTTGGACTCAGGCTACAGCCCTGCTGCACTCCTCTTTTCTGAGTGAAGAATTCTGTATGTTTGTTGCCAATGCGGATTGCACATTTGTTGTTTGAATACATTGATTTTATAATGTCAAAAACTTTACCCCCTACACCACTTTGTAAGAGCTTATAATATAATCCGTCGTGCCAAATAGAATCAAATGCTTTTTTGAAATCGATAAAGCATGCAAATATTTTTCCATTTTTGGTGTGTTTTACGTGTTTATTGATTAGGGTGTGTAGGGTGTAAATGTGGTCAGTCGTTCTGTGATTTGGAAGGAAGCCAATCTGACTCGGGCTCAGGACATTGTGCTCGTTAAGGAAGTTTACCATTCTATGGTTTAAAATACTGCTAAATAACTTCCCCAGATTACTGACCACACAAATGCCTCGGAAATTATTAGGGTCCAATTTGTCTCCACTCTTATTAATAGGAGTAATGAGATGTCAGGAAAGAAGCCGGAATAAGTACCCCCGTGTTGAATAATTTGAGCCAGCTGTCTGAAGCTCAGGTGTGCTGTGTTTCAGCATTTCACCTAGAATGCTGTCAGGACCACAAGATCTCTTACATTTTTGGCTTTTGAGTTTGTTTGTCAATTCTTTATATGTAATTGGGAAGTCAAGTGGATTTTGATTATTTTTAATTGTGTCTTCATAAATTTGTAGATTTTGTTTGGTCAGATTATAATTGTCATTGAGTTGTTTTGGTGGGATTTCTTTATATAAGTTTTCAAAATGTTTTGTCCAAATTTCTCCGTCTTGTATTGGTAGTTCTTGTGGTTTTGTTGTGCTCAGATTATTCCACATGTCCCAGAACTGATTATGATTTATTGAATGTTCTATTTCTTGCAAACTTTTGGTCAGATGGTGTTTCTTTTTTCTCTAATTGTGTCTTTGTATTGTTTTAGATTTGAACAGTATTCAGTTCTTATGTCGGTGTTGTATGGTTCTTTATGTTTCAGATTAGATAATTTTCTGAGTTGTTTTCTTAATGTTTTGCAGTCTGAGTCAAACCATTTTTCATCTTTTGGTGTTTTTGTGATTTGGCCTTCTTTTCATTACTAT
This sequence comes from Sinocyclocheilus anophthalmus, assembly GCA_018155175.1. NCBI lineage: Eukaryota > Metazoa > Chordata > Actinopteri > Cypriniformes > Cyprinidae > Sinocyclocheilus > Sinocyclocheilus anophthalmus. The sequence continues at coordinate 424,143 of JADLZN010004669.1, forward strand.
ATATGCGCCCTTTTGACAATATGTAAATTGCTGTCATTTGTAGCCAAATTAACACCCACCCCCCCCCCCCCCATCCTTAGTTGTGCCACAACCCCATTTTTTATTCATAAATCCCATAGGAGATTAGATTCTCAGTCTCCGAATTTCAGGGCTGAATAAATGGGTCTGCGCTGTCTGGAGTCCATTTGTATCTCTGCTGGACCTGATACATTTTGCAGGTTTCCAGCTTGTTTTGTTCTGCTGTGTGATTAGTTTTAATATAAATGTTAGTTTGGTTATGGTCAGAAAGTGGAGTTTGCTGTTTGACAGTGAATGCACTGAAGGAGGACGGGTCCATGTCAGTGATGGCATAGTCAACTACACTAGCTCCAAGACCTGAACAACACGTGAACCTCCCTAAAGAGTCCCCTCTGATCCTGCCATTTAGTATGTACAGGCCTGAGGCTTGGAAGACGAGCACTAATTCTGTACCGTTTTTTTATTTACAGTTTGGTCAAGATTATTTCTCGGTGGAAGTATTCTTGTGAGACTCTGGGAGTTTTGGCCAAAGATATATTCATTGCCCTTTGGATCTATGTTATCGGGTTCAGATCCAGTTCTTGCATTAAAGTCTCCACACAGCAGCACATTTCCCTGGGCCTGGAAACGGCTGATCTCTGTGTGGATGTTGTTCAGGTATTCCTCATCATGGTAAGGGGATTCTGCTGGGGGAATATAGATGACACAGAGATATATGTCAGTAGTTGAAATGCCAATTTGGTTGTTTAGTTTTAACCAGCAGTGAAATTTTCCAAATGTAATAATAGAAATGTACTTGGCCAGAGCTTCCCTGTACCACACCAGAATTCCTCCTGAGTCTCGTCCACGATGCACTGTACTTAATTTAACTGAGGCACAATTACTTCATAGTAGCCTGAGGGACAGTAGGTAAGCATATCATTTCTACACCAGGTCTCGGTGAGAATGATCATATCAGCATCTTTGATATTTTTCAGAAATTCTGGGTCTGTGCTTTTAGTATCAAAAGTTGAAGAATGAAGACCCTGGATATTCCAACAACTTATATGAAATGAACGCATTAGTATTATCAAAGATAAACCTATTTTGTAAGACAGAGAGAAAATAACCTGTGAGAATGTACAGTATATGGTAAACAATTTACATTAGTGCAAAAATTTTTTTTTATGCATTTTTTGTTGCATTTGTGTCAATATTATCAATGTGTTGGGCATATTGTCCTTATCGTCAGGAGCTGTTTGCACGGTGTCTGCAGCATCTCTCTGATCTGGCTCAGTTCGCTGGCAGGTGTGGAGGTGCTGGGTGCAGCAGGGGGCCGGGCTGCAGCTTCAGCGTTGCTCTGTGCTCTCAGCTGTGGGGGCTTCTCTTGGTGTGGGGTGGCTTTTGGTTTCTTCTTTCTTACTGGGGTTTGTTGGGCAGCAGGTGGATGTGAAGATGGTGACTGCTGGTTTACAGGTGCGTAGGGAGCCATTGGTGGGTGTGGTGGACGACGTGTGACGTTTGTCCAGGTGATGTCTTTCCTCACCGGGGCCGGAGGGGGATGTCTGGGCATGTAGGGGTGAATGGGCCGGTGGTATTCTGGAGTTGGTAGCAAGTGTCTCGGTGATGCTGGACTGCGGCCCAGGGCTGCATCCTTTAGGGTCTTTGCAAAAATACGCACTCCGTCTTTGTGTATGTGGAGTCCATCATACAGGTGTTGGAGGCCGATGTGGTGGTGGTGGGCCAGGTGTACATTGGGGAGCGCAGAACAGCCACGGGAAATTTCAGCATTGATGCTGTAGATGATGTGTGGGGGTGTGTCTACTCTTGGGAGAAGCGTGGAGATTATGATTCGGGATTCTGGGAACTTTTTGCTGGTGATTTCTGCCATTTTCCTCACAGCATCAGCAGTATTGTTGCGTAGTGAGTGAAGGTCGTTAGTCCCAGTGTGAATGATAATACATGAGGGGTGTCCTGTGACGTCTCTGATGATCTGGTGGGCGTGGCCTGTTGTGCTACATCGCTTTGCAGTGACTTTTTGGTGTGGGAAGAGTTTCTGAGGATCTACAAACCTTCCATTAGAGTCCATGAGGAGGAGAACATCTGGATCAGGTTCTGGAGGCTGGGCGGGTGAGGCCTGTGTTGCTGCAGGTGTCTGTGTGTTTGTCGTAGGTACACTTTCTGTGTTTGTGTAGTTTGGTTTGTCTGTATTAGAAGCTGTATTGTAGTGAAGTGTGTTGTCTTTTGTGTTTTTCTGTAACTGTTCTCTCATCTCTTGCAGCTGTCTGGAGAAGTTATCTTCTTTTTTCTCTGTGTCCTCCTCTAGTTTGCATAGCTGTAAGCGGAGAGTTCGGTTTTCTTCTTGCAGTTCTCTGAGAGCTCTTGTGAGTTCAGTGATGGAAGAGCTGGTGTTGTTCTTCAGCTGCTGGAGTTCATCTTTGAGCTCATGGATGTAAATGTTTGTGTTAGTGTCTGAGAGTTTTGCTTGAGTGTGTTCTCTGAATTCAGTGAAGTCCAGTTCTAGTAGGGCTAAACTGTCTCTCAGCTGACGTTGGGATGGTGAAGGTGGAGGATTCACTGGGCCTTCCTCCTCAGAGTCTGTGCAGTTCACACGAGTGTTATATATGTGTGTGTGTGTGAGAGTGTATACGTAGGCATTTATAATGTATGCATATATATAATATATATTATAAGCATTATTATTATTAAAGGGATATTTTTATCATTTTATATTAATACTAATAATTATTAGCCATATATATATATATAATAAACAACAGACGTAGGTGCTTAATAAGACAAATTAAATGGTCAGTCTCTACGGATGTGTGGACAGTTCCACGGGTTCCTGCTCACACAGGTTTAGCATTGCGCGACATAATCTCGAAACCTGTCCTCTCTCAGTGCCGGCCGTCTGAACGCTGTCAGTGTCTGTCACCGCCGCGTGGAAAAGACATATCCTCACATTTACTCGTCCGAGAGAGGTAGTAAACCAACGAGCGGTGTTAAACGATGAGACATGACCGCAAATAAGACGCCGGTAGCGGTTAGCATTAGCTTAGCTTCATGAACATCACAGCACCGTCGTGTTAGCTAGCGCTCATAACGCGACATATGACTAACATGCGTCTTTGACACGGCGGATATAACGATATAGATGTACGTAGACACAGATGAGCCAATTCGGGCGTTATTTGTTTAGATGTAATAGCTGCTTGTAGGTAACGCTAGTGGATTAGCTGCGGCGGTGAGGATGGAGGCTCTTCGTGGAGGTGTGTGTTTACTAGGATTTGCCAGTCTCACACAAGCTGCTCCAGTCTCAAATACACACGCAGGTAAGATGTCAAACACTGCCAGTCACATTATAACCCGTGTTTGCTCATATTTCACTCATGCTTTCCTTTATAAAAGCGGGCTGCTATGGTATAGTGGGGTTGTGGCTAGAAGGGATACAGCAAAAACCGGAAGCTAACAATACATTTAATTTTTTACCTATTAGACTGTGTTTTATTAACGTCTGCACCGACCCTAAACCTACCCCTTTCAATAATGCAAAAATAATAGTTATTGTTGTACAGTGTGAGAAAAAATACGCTATGTTGATGTGCGCATGCGCAGTAGTTTTATGCCATCTGGCCTTAACCGTATAGTGGTGGTGATACCATATTTACAAGGTACTTACAAGATAACAGAATACTACCATGGGATTTTGATATGTGTCTAGGTGAGTGGACACCTGACCTGTCTGTAAACAAACCGACAGTGATTAAAACTATCAGCAAATAAGCACTAATCCAACATTACCATTGTTTCGGAACGGGACATGCATGCATATGTTGACTGATCATGCGTCGATGTTAAATTATCCCTGGTTTTGGACTTATGAGCACTTTAGTGAGTCAGTAGTCAGGTTTGTGTGAATCTTAAACCTTCGTGTTGGCCTTCAGAGTGAAGTCACTGCAAGCAGATGTGGTGAGTAAGTGATACGGTCATCAAAGGCTTATGGAAAAACACCCAACATACTCTATATGTATATGCTTTTATCCAAAGCCACTTACCTTGCATTGACGGTATAGAGTTTTATCAGTTCACGCATTCCTTTGGAATCGAACCCATGACACTTGTGTTGTTAGCGCCATACACTTCTGTTTGAGCTACAGGAACTCTAGACCATTTTGATGTACGGTTTTCACTTTTTTAATGGTTTCACCAGGTGTCCACCTTTTTCATGCTCCCCATGATGCTTTGCACAAGTTACGGGAGAAACTTTAGTTAAAATGTTAACAATTAGATACGATACAAATTAGTTTGAGCTGTAGCATTTGTGAAAACTGGGTACAATGAGACATTGTTTTCTTCACCCTTCAACCATTGAACATCAAAACGAAACTTAAAGGGATAGTTCACCCCAAAAAATGAAAATGTGATGTTTATCTGTTACCCCCGGGGCATCCAAGATGTAGCTGACTTTTTTTCTTCAGTAGAACACAAACAAAGATTTTAAACTCAAACCGTTGCAGTCTATCAGTCGTATAATGCATGGCAATGGCAACAAAATCTATGAGAGTAAAAAAACATGCACAGACAAATCAAAATTAAACCCTGCGGCGTTGATGTCTAAGAACACGAAACGATCGGTTTGTGCCAGAAACCGAACAGTATTTATATAATTTTTTACCTCTAATACAGGACTATGTCCAACTGCTTTGAGCGCGCGCACGGCATCCGGTGCGTGAGGTGTACACACGCTCTGGCGTAGTTTACGCAAGCACCAGAAGTGATCTCTCTCACGTATACGTCACTCATTGTTTACACAGTGCACAGTCCTTGTAGGTACGACGGCTAATAAAAATGGTACTTACTTCGCTTATCCAGATTATTCAAACCGACTTAAAACTAAAAGATTACGTTCTCTCGCGCGAACTCATTCGGGAGTGGTGACTTTCCACGTATTCCCAACTTCTGAGCCTGCTCGCCTGAAGTTATGCTTGTTTGCTCTTCGGCTGGATATCAACACAGCCATTAACGTAAACCACGCCAGAGCGCGTACACAAGTTACACACCTCACGCCACGGATGCCGTGCGCGCCCAAAGACAGTTGGACATAGTGGTGTATTAGAGGTAAAAAATGATATAAATACTGTTCGGTTTCTCGCACAAACCTATCGTTTCGTGTCTTAGGACATCAATGTGTCGTCACGAGCCGCAGGGTTTAATCTGGATTTGTCTGTGCATGTTTTTTTACTCTCATAGAGTTTGTTACCATTGCCATGCATTATACGACTGATAGACTGCAACGGTTAAAGTTAAAAATCATCATATGTGTTCTACTGAAGAAACAAAGTCACCTACATCTTGGATGCCCTGGGGGTAAGCAGATAACACATACATTTAATTTTGGGTGAACTATCCCTTTAAAATGTCAAAGTATTAACACATTATTTTCAGCAGACCATGAATAACCTCAAAAGCTCACATGAGTCTATATTGACAAGTCTTTATTATGTAACATACGCGGATGTTGCGTGACTGAAAAACGTTTATTATCTGGAACATTGATGCATTATTCAAAGTGCTTTCTGTCGTTTTGACATAAATTATATTTGCCCTCTCTAATAAATTTCCAGTAAACTCCGCTGATAGGGATTAGCAGTGATTACCCATGTGAAAATAAACTGGGAAAGAAGCACGAGAGATGATTTGAGGAGCAAAACGAGATTCCAGTGAATTATCTATGTTCATTAAATCAGGAGAGTAGACCACAAGAACACAGTATCTGTTGTCTCCTCCAAATATTTACAGCAGAAACAAAAATCAGGTGAAACAGAACACAGCTAGCAGACTGAAAAGAGCTCTCGTCACAGATACTCTTGTGATACCAATGTCACATTAAAACATTATTTTCCTTATGGATAAAAATAGAGCATGACGCCAAATACAGCTCATTCAGTCAAAATGACAAATAAGGTTTATTTATAAGTAGAGGTCGACCGATGTATCGGTTTTGCCGATTAATCGGCACCAATTGTGAATTTCTGGAACTATCGGTTATCTGCAAAAATCCATGCCGATAGTTTTCCGGGTTGCGTCCGTTGCTGGAGCGGCTGAGAAGGGTCTGCTGTCATTATACAGTGCGAGAGCGGCCTCTAGTGGTTAAAATCACTGACAACACGTGCTATTTGTTTAGACACGTGATACTGCACGCTGAACAGAACGGGAAACTTCAGACGCGGATTTAAATGCAGCCGACAGAAAATCCTGCCGCGCCATTCACATAGTTTTCCATTAAATTACATTATATTTGTCCCGAATTGTTGTTAATGCTTCATTTATAGAGCTATAATATAGATCGCGCTTTCTCTTTCCGTTTGCTCCGTTTTTTAAACACCGAACTTCAAACTCATCTATACCAAATTGTTCATTCTTAAGTAAACTTGTGTCCGTTTGGTGATTAAATAAACTGGTTTAGACCGCTGCTGGAGTTGAACGCGACGTGTCCGGAGTGTGTGTGATACCGGTGAGTTCTCCTAGACTCAGCGCTGCACTTTTATTTTGATTAGATAATCAAGTGTTCAAGAATAGAAGAAGTTAAAGTGTGAGAGTATACATACAATATCCATATGTATATCATTTTAATGCTATGGCCTTTGTGTATATATTTAAAGATGTGCATCTATAAGCATGACTGTCGAAATGAAATGGTAACACTTTAAAATAAGAGTCCAGTTGTAGCATTAAGATTAATGAAAGCTGTGTAATGAAAGTATTGTTCCGTGTTAGAGTGTGTTAATTTCAAAATTTGTATTATTATTATTACTACTACTACTAGTATGGTTCAGTACTGTTTTTTTTAATAAAGCACTATTTTAGTTTTTGTTCAGTATCCATTTTAAAAACTATCGGTTAATTAATCGGTATCGGCCAGTGTGGTCCAACCTAGCTATCGGTATCGGCAAAATCCACTATCGGTCGACCTCTATTTATAAGCATAACTTTATTATTTGAAATTATTTGTTTCGGTCATTTTGAGTGAAAGTTCCCCCATAATTAGAAGTAAGTGCCACCCATAATTTAAAACGCAATAGATATGTTCGGACAAAGGTGTTTAGGCCTACTTCCCTCATGACTTACAGTAAGCCAACGCGTAAACCCAAGCATACCACTCTTATCAGTGTTGAATGATTTACTTGGTTAGAAGGTCTTTTAGAAAGATGACTTGGTAATTACAAGCACTTTATAATCATGTTTAATCACATTGACCCATCTACATGTAATGAATATTATTTTTAAGACCACTTTCTACAAGGCCAGTTGGGCCATTTGTCTCTCAGTAAGCAGATGATCTGGTTAATTAGTAAGTACTGATGAAGATGTAGTGAGGGAAGCAGTCAGCGTATTGTGATGAAGTCTGTGCTGATTAATAGCGCGTTGGTTTTGTGATTATATTTGTATTCAGGGTTCAGGCTTGAGCTGCAGTCCTTGAAACTGTCAGGCAGGTGCTGCTGGGGTGTACATATTTACTCTGACGGGGATTTGATTCCACTGTGATTCTTTTAAATGATGCAGTGCTTTACGAAATCTGACATTTGGTCTTGATTCTGTCTGATTCTTCATTCATTTTGACAATTTTGGTATGACAATTATGATGAAAAATTTCATTTTAAATATTAGCTGCAGCCACGTTTAATTTTTACATTTGAAAAAGGCAAAAATATACACATGAACATAACTAAAATGGACAATCGATGTTTTTTTTATTGTCAGAACAATTAATTGCAATGCATTGGTGTATGTTTACATACCCGTCTTTCTATTTTACTCTGCCTTGTTAGCATTTTTTTCTCTGGTCATCTTTGTAGTGTGTGATTGTGCCGTCTTTCGTTTCTCACCCTCGCTGCATCTTCACATCGTTCCATGCAGATGAGCTAAATGTGGAAGGAGTGCTATTGATAGTTGACTTGACTGTGTTTCAGCTTGCTCCTATGACACAATTTCTCAGCAACCGTTTTTTTTAAACGCCCTGTTCCTGCACCTTATGGGGTGTCGTCAAAAAAAGATGATCATTTACACACAAAACGTGACTTAATCATGATTGTTTATTTTCAGTTGGGCAGTTGCAGTCATGCTGGCATTATCCAATAACATTATAAGAAATCTAGCAGCAGTGCTTAAACCAGTCAGACAGTCATTTTAGCAAATGAAAACGGCTTTGCACAGCGCTAATCCTTTACAGACAGTTGCGTGATTCAAATGGACAGACTAACCCTAACTTGTATGCAAAACTGCGCATTTTCAAAATCAACTGTTCATAAGGTTTGTTGTCAAAGGTGGTGAATGTTTTTTACAGAATTGGTGCTTTGATGGCGGAAATTTTGTTTAGAGTCAAAATCCTTATAATCTTGCAAATGTTGTATTGTACAAGGTCCTTTTTCCATGTACTGAAGTTCACCCACACAGCACTTTATTTTTAGCACACTGACAGTCAGCCAGTATAGACCCATGATGTGTGTCGATAGTCTCGAAACACACAATGTAAACCTGCGCGAGTAGGGCTCAAGTATAAGGCGTGATAATAAATAGTAGATGTATGTGAGCCACAAGTATTCTAACTACCTTAATCTTAACGATGTTTGAATTATGTTGTCTTAGAAAATGAAGAGCAGCCGCCTGACAAGACTATTAGACCCTTTTACACATGATTACTTCATCAACAGTGAATCACAGGGTCATTAGTCGTCGAATACAGGGTCGCTAATGAGTCTTGTAGATTCTTCGTGATCTCTAGACAGATCTGATGAAGGTCGAGTGTGATGACCCACAGTTAAGTATGGCGAGTTTAAGCGCATGCACTGTCTGACAAGCACAGGCTCATTGGAAAAACATGCCTCTGCTACCTACATTGTTGCAAAACAAAAAAAAACGATTGACCAACCTCTACATTGAAGAGTCAGCGACGACCGATTCATCGTTTTGCCGATTAATCAGCACCGATAGTTAATTGCTGGAACTATTGGCTATCGGCAAAAATCCATTTATAGTTTTTCTGGGTTGTATCCGCTATCATTATAAAGTATTAGAGCGAAATCACTGACACCGCGTGCTGTTTGTTTTGACATGTGACACTGCGTGCTGCACAGAGCGGGACACTTCAGATGTGGATTTAAAACAGACAACGAAACGGTGTGAATTCAGTATACTAGGGCTGCCGATTAATCGAAAATTAAATCTCGCAAAAGGTGATAAATCGCGATTAGGCAGAAGCTGCGGTTGTCATGCGTATCTTTCAGTGAAGCGTGGTTCTGTGATCAGCAGTAAATCTCTATCTGAAGGCCAGAGAAACTCCAAATACTCCTCACAGAAGAAATCGCTGAATAAACCGAAGATTTAACTGTCTACTCAACGTGACTAATAAACACACGACTACGACAATATATGGTTTATCTGAGTTCGTCTTATTATAATTTTTATTATAAAGTATATAATAATGCAATGCTAATCGACATAGCCTTTTTCACTGCTTAGAATACTATGAAATATTTTGCGTGCCTTATTCTGTGTAAGAAGCCACATCATCTCACAGAAGGTTTTATTTCAAACACTCGACTGACGTTAAGTGAGTTTGGAGTAAAAACATGTTCTTAAATGTGGTATTTTCACGTGCTTTCTGATGGAGCAGCATTTACTTCACAGAGCTGTAGTTCACTGAGAAGCTATGCAAGCAGCTGTCATTATCGTGAATGATTTCTTTGATTTCATAATCGCACGATTAAATCGTCTGCGATAGATTTGTCACGGTACCAAAATTTCAGTATTTGGTACCAATACCAGTGAAAATCCACGGTTCTCTGTACCAATATCGGTACCAAAGCAAAACACAACAACATGCTAATTAAAAAATTTGACTATACTTTTATTTAATACAAACTGTGTACATATTTAATTTTAAAAGGCTTTTGAAAACCTAGAGTTATCAGGCCAAGATAGGACAAACTAATTTAGCCGCCAGAAGACAAACGAAAAAAAAAAAAAGCCCAGACCTGCTTTTCTGACAGACTGATATGACATAAACAAAGTTAGCAAATACATTTGTACATTCTCTAACACTCATATTTTAGATTCACAATTCATTTAAAAGCCTCATGTCCTCCTGTTTTTTTTACCCTAATAAAAGTTATAGCAGCATTAAATAGTTAAACATTAACTACTCTATAACAGCATATCATTTCAATCCGCATTCATTAAATATTAATAATATTCATAACAGAAGCAGTGTTTCCCGCAGACTTGCACTCTATTTGTGGTGGCATATATATGCAAATTCATTCTCTGCCAGCAGGAGGCGCTTGTAAAGCGGGAGAGATAGAGGTTTCACCGGTAACGGCTGCAATCAAATAAGCGCTGCGTTCACAAACGCTGCTTTATGAGGCATAACAGCAGGAGAATGAAAATGACATCCATAATTTTCTGAAGACAGTCAGTTTTACTGTTTTACAGAACAGTAAAGAAATATTGAATGTACGTCAGTATAACGGATCCGTGCATTTCTTATGTTAATAATATTAATCAAACAGCAATAGAGAATTCACTCGCTGCTCTTAACTAAGTAACTTCTGTATCTTTAATGGATATTTGTGTAGTATATTTAGTTCGTACAGTAATGGTGTGGGGGAGCGTGAGTGAAATTAGACAAACTTGGCATGTCCTAAAAGGTTGAAAATGGAAGGGGAAAACCCCTGGTTTACATGAATAAAAATACAAACATGATACATTTATATATACAGATTTATTCATTAATATGTAATATATTTTTTCAAATGGATTATGAAAACTGAAATACAGGGACCTCTAAAAGATTTTTAGAATTTTACAGCTCTGTGTTTTAATAGCATCTACGACTATAATGGGGGGGGGGGGGGGGGGGGGGGGGGGGGGTAAAATTGCCTACAACTTTATCTGTCTGAAAAATAAGCATGATTTCTTTTATCGTTATTTTTTAGGGATGCTCCTAGCATGATTTTTGCAGCCGTACTGAGATACCGATTTCTTTAATGGTATCGCCGATACCGATTCCGATTCTGATGGTTCAAGTTTTATAACGGTTTCAATCGGGCGCACGTGCATGGCCGAAGATTAAACTCCGGTCTTGTGTTGTTTATATCATTCTGGCTATGGCTCCGGGCTGAAAACGTCAGTTAATTTAAAGTGCTGAGTAGACTGAAGTTGGCTCTGGTGGTTGTGGTGTGGGATGCTTTTCCCTAATTAATGTAATTTGTGTCGCTCGCCACAGTATCAAACTGCCGATTTTCTCAAAAGGCTTCGTTGTAACCATGAACACGTCTACATGTTGAAAAACTCAAAACGAGGCGCGGGTGTTGTGTTATATCACTGTGTTTCTGAGTAAGTCTTTTTAGAAATTTCGATTTCATTTTCATTTCATCTTGCATTTTCTATTGTGCACCCTTGCCGGGGGTGTTTTGATTTTGAAACATGCAGTGCTCGTGTTTGTTCAGCGGAGTCAAAGCCTTTTGGAAACTATTTGTGGCGGTCTATTTGTGCCGCCACAAATAAATCAATGTATGAAAACCCTAGTTCATCAACTTGTCTCGGTCTTCTCGCAAGATCCAATGCTGTAATTTTATAATTTGTTTTCATGAAACGAAAGACTAAGAATTCTAGATGCATATGCATACTAATTTGTCAGTTTACACTAGATGTGAATGACCTCAAAGCTAACAGAACCCGCAAAGCTCTAGTTTTGTTTTCATGCAGCTTTTAAATCTAAAATCAATAATCGATTAGTTTGTTGGATGATTAGTGTCATCGTGTTGCATCCTTACTTCAAACCCGTAAGGCAGTAGCAAGTGGACCGTCTAAAACTCCACCTGAATCTGTCCACACGTATGCCAAATCCAGAAAACAACACCCTGTCCAATTGGGTCATCTCCACTTCTGTGTGAGCAAACATCACTTCATTATGCAAGAGAGCTGAAATAAGAGCTGACAGCTTGGTGTTTATTGGCCTGAGAAGCAGTTGAATAATTTGTGCTGCTTGCCAAGTCATGATATAAACTCATGACTCCGATAAGAAGAACAAATGGGGAGGTGATTGTGCTGCTGCCTACTGCTCGTCACTCATCAGAGGAGCAGGGGTTCAGTCTGACGCAGTAATGATCAACACATCTCTCAACCCCTCATAACCTATGCTGCTACTGAGCTAGAAGCCTGCCTCCTTTTGCTCTCGCTTGGTCACAGATGCATTGGCATTTCGGCCTTTGATTGCTTGAGCACATGATGCAGCATTGTTATTGATTTACTCTCAACTCAAGAAATAAGTAATCTAGTGCTCTCACTCGGGATACCATGCTCTTTATATCTGAAACTGTTGATGTGAACGAAACACCACTTATTATTAATAATTAAACCTCTGACCTCTTTTCTGCAAAGTTGGGTGTTGTAAAATTGTACGTTCACACACTGTAAGGGCTCATATATGAACTGCTGTGCCCTTGATTAACCCCAGGTTGCCCCTAGAGAGTTTGTATAATATGTGTACAATATGTACAAAGTTTTGTGATTGATAACCATATTGAAATTAGGACAAAAATCCCCCACATTTTTTTTGTGCGTATATAAGGATGAGTGTAACCAAGGAAGATGGATATCAACAGTTTAACACATTTGGTGTCAGCTGGTTTTCATGAAAGAAATATCAGCAACCGGAGACATTAATGTCTGAGAAAGACTGGTGTCAAAGTGTCAAGACGCGTACTTCTGTTTGTGGGTCAATGACATGTAAGAATGTTCATGATAAAATGAAAAAAATCTCATTTAAAGCACCAAGTTCTTAGAAATGTTTCAAATGATTGATTCTAAAAATGTTGTGTGGTGTAATGATCAAATAAAATGTACTACTGAATACTTGTGAGTGTACTTATCTTGATCATTATTTGTTTTATTTTTCATAAAATCCATAAAGTTTGGGCTTTCATTCATACCATGCTTTGTCATTTGAAGTAAATGATGCTGTCTGTTCATTGCACATGTTTGCAAAATAACATTTCTGGTATCTTGTCACCACTACCAGATTTGCTGTATGTAGATAACTTGATTAGCTTGTAAAATCAGGTATAAAATAAATCTAAAAATATAAGTGTTAGTTCTGGAAGCAGCAATTACATTTACCATCTTGTTTTTTGGCAGCTGGGTGTTCTTTCTACACAATCAGTTGTCACTGATTACTTGCTGTTTGTATTATAGTGAACTTACTCGGGTTTATTTCATGTGCCTGGGTCTTGTCTCTCGTGGCTGCCTAGCAACAAGTCTCTCATGTACATCCCAGAGCTCTCGGTGTAATTGCAGTGTTGGAACATATTGTCATTTGACTCTGCACTGAAGGTTTCGGGTGTACATTGTAGTCAAAGGATGTGGCTAGAGGTAAGGGCCTTTACACGACAGTGATTGTACTAAAAATGGAAAAGTTTTTCCTTTGCATTTTTCTGCATAGAGACGACAACATTGTCAAAATGACCCCCATTCACACAAATCTGTGAAAACGACTAAAAGCGCAGTATTATGCATGCCAGACCGGTAGTTGGGACCATTGTGAAGAAACACAACATGAACATGTAATACGCAAGCACATGACTTCACCGTTTTCACAAATTTGCATTTCGTAGTCTACACAGAGACAATAATGGTATCGTTTTCATTTTAAGGACCCAAAACGCTGTTTTTCCAGGTAATGATGGCCCAAACGCATACTTTTTTAAGTGTCTTGTTGCATAGGTACTTTGCTTGCTTGCTTGCTCCTTTTCTGAATAAAAGTATTAATTCAAGAAGCCCTACTGATATATAATTTAGCTGATATTATCGCCGTAATGATCCTGTCGCCGATAATTCGGTATCGTCGAATATGCCGCCGATATGTCACCGATATAAAATTTTTTTGCAGAACATATAACGCAGATTAAATGCTTCTGAATGGTGTAATTACTTAGTTTGTCCAGCAGAGCATGCTGCATTGTTTGCTACTGGTGACCCAGGTCACTGTAGTGTAGAGATGCACGGATGAGCTCAAACTTCACCAGACTCCACTGCTTCAAATTATCCGCCCGCCACCCACCCGCACCTATATTTGATCGTCACATTACAATGATTCTAATTCTTAGTTTTGCATGATAATATGATGAATAGATGATTCATTTTTAACAGCAGATTCAGTGACGTTAGAGACTAGAGCTGATCTGCGCATCACGCCACGCGTCTGCGGCGCATTAAAGCCTGTGTTACGGCCACCGGAGCTGATCGCGGCCACTCAGTCAATGCTTATACCAGCCTCGCCGCGGCACAGAACTCATGCTTATCACATCGGTCACATCGCGCGGCACGACATAAACTCTATTGTATTTTGTTACACCGCGCCGCTCTTGTCCAGTGTAGAATATATAACCCATTATAATCAGTGATGTTGTCTACACTGGATGCAGTAAACTGATGCCTCGTTCTATTTATGACGTGCTGACACAAAGTTCAAATGATTTTCAACGGTCGCTTTGTCGCATCCTGTTGCGGTGCAGACACGGTGTCAGCATAGTTTGTCAGTACAGTCAGTAACGTAGCAGATTGAAAAGTTAGTATATTTCTGCAGTCCAATAGAAGGCAGTGCGGTGGTGGCTTGAGTGTTGAATGGTGATTTAACGCTACGTTGTCACCTAGTTGGAGAGACTCAATGCTAAGTAAATAAACAACAATGTCCCCCGTCTTCTAACATGCGATTATGGTAAGGGGCGTTACATTTCCGACGAGTGCTTGCGGTGTTCGGCCAAGCACCATGCACTGGGTCACTGGCCAATCAGAGCAGACTGCGCTTTTCGGAAGGAGGGGCTTTGTAGAAAACGAAGAGTTTGAGAGGCGGGGCATAGAGGACCTACACTAATGCACAGTATTTGAAAAATAATGATTTTTTTTACATTAAAGCATGTCAACATATTCTGTTACACCAAATACACAAAATAATGATCTTTAAAAAAAGCATCATATGACCCCTTTAAACTGCAAAAAGACGATTTAAATACAAATGTTCTGCATGTTCATTTGATTACCAGAAAATACACAACACAAAGTTGGTGAAAAAAATAATATTATTAATTATTATTGTTTATTAATTTTGGATGTTTACATTTGGAAAAGCTGTGCTTCCTGTATAAACCTGCCCCTGTTGGTTTGGCAGTAGCTTGCTTGCCCTACACAGTTACCTTGTTTAATTTCTTAATTCAAGTTATATATATTTTGTTCTATTTGTGTTATTTATAATAAGTGAAGTTTACTGTTAAGTGCACTTAAGTGTTTACTGTTAAGTCTTTACTGTTAAGTGCATGAATGGGAAGTGTGTCCAAACTTTTGACTATACTGTACTATAATATAGTCTAAACATAAAGAATATCGGCCGATATATCGGTGTCTGTCTTTTTTTACTCCCTATTATCGGTATCGGCCCCCAAAAAACCCATATCGGTCGGGCACTAGTCTTTTTTTAAAAAAACTTTGAAAAGAGAATGTTAAATAGTATTTATGAGATTCCCCACTAGGATGGGATTGGTATACCATTATCTATACTCTTTTTGTACTATAAAAATAACAGAGAACAGAATAAGTTGCTGTGGGAAAAGTGTATGATCTTAAACATGACATGCATTGTTGTTTAATACATTTGACACCTGTTTTCCTTCGTGTATAGCTTGTGTCTTAAGGTTGTGTCCTTATCTGTAAATCTTTGAAATTCCCGCACATATTTCCATTTTACATAAAGGCTCATCCTGACAGCTGTCTGTCTATAAAGTGAGTGAAGTGGCCAAGGTGACCCATACTCGGAATTTGTGCTCCGCATTTAACCCATCCAAGTGCACACACACATACACACACACTATCACACACACACACACACACCGTGAACACACATCTGGAGCAGTTGGGGGTTCGGTGCCTTGCTCAAGGGTCTCGCCTCAGTCGTGGTATTGAGGATGGAAGAGCGCGCTGAGAGCGACAATTCCTGCCAGACCTGAGACTCGAACCCGCAACCTTCGGGTTATAAGTCCGACTCTCAAACCAATATTCACGACTGCCAGCCCGTAAGGAGAGTATTTGCAGCTAGTTGCAGCAGCTTGAAGGCTTTGTTGTTTTTTAGTAAATCATAGATACATAGAAATAAAATAAGCACAAGTTTTGTTTTTCTTCCCGCTGCTATACCGAACTGTTCCTGTGACTTAAACACTTAGGTAAAGATAGTTAAAAATGTTTAACGCATCTTTTCCAAACTCTAATGCTTTATTGAAGTTTACATCAGATGAAAATCTCACACACACTAAGACCTGTGTACTGCAAACCACCTTTTATGAGTAAGTGTTCAAAATAGCCCCGTCTTTACTCATGTTTCATGGCTCTGTGTGTGGCCTGTAGGATTACTGAAGCCACATTTATTACTATTATGGGAGATCATGCCAGCCACTGATGAAAGATCTGTCTTAGCATATTATCCATACATGCACATCCTTGTCAGCTAATTGTGCAAGACAAACTACTGGGTTAGCAACACGCCAAACACGCACAGACACATGTGACGCTGGCGGCCCAACTCATCTGATCTGAGATCTGTGTTACTGACCTCTCCTGCCACCAATTATGCTGCCTGCTGTTCTGAACTCCAGAGGGTTGTTTTGTTTTGACGAGAGGAATGGAGAGCGGTGTTAATATGTGCTCAAGCCTTTCAACACTTGATATCTGAACTGCTGTTAGACCCGTCCAGAGCAAAATGCCCTGCAAATGGTTTGCGTGTAGCCCGCTGAGAGATAAGACTCGTCCTCATCCTAATTTGGCAAAGAGACAAGAGTGTAGAAAGTGTTTTGTTTGCTGTTAAGGCTTTTTCACACAGAGCATGAATTTTCGATTCTGTAGAATCTTCACATCTAGTGTAAAAATTCACCCGCAACTCTTTTAGTCATGCAGCTGTCTGCTGAGATGCTCATACCATTGGTCTCTTAAGTGCAAGGAAAATATATGTGACCCTGGAGCACAAAACCAGTCTTAAGTCGCTGTAGCAATAACAATAGCCAACAATACAGTGTATGGGTCAAAAATATTGATTTTTCTTTTATGCCAAAAAATCATTAGGATATTAAATAACGATATGTTCCCTGAAGAGATTTTGTAATTTCATACCGTAAATTCCGATTCCAGTTTCAAATAGTTTTCTGCGACCAAATTTGTAAATTTAAAAAATGGTCCTTTATGACTGGTTTTGTGGTCCAGGGTCACATATTATAAAATGATCTTGATGAGTCACGTTTGAAACTATTGCAAAATGTGTGAACACGCTTCATTTGAATTCTATATTAATGCAGCCGATTCCAACATTGTTTCTAGGGCTTCACAGTATATTGAAATAAAAACTATACGGTGATGTAGCTTAATATTATAGGCTAATCACCAAGGCTGTGATTTCATTAAATAAATTCACAGTAAATAAACCTAAGCTGCTCTGAGACATTGAAACATGACTCTTATACACGACTGCATGTGTGCATTGACCAGGCCGGGCTTAACTTGAAAACATTTATTAAATTTACCATTAAAAAAAAAAAAAAAAAACAAACCCCCAAACAACTGTAGTACACCGCGCAATCTGTGTCTACATCAGATGTGCATGGTGTAGTGCGAAGTGTCATAAATGGCTTCCATTATAATCAGTTCTTGGTGTTAAGTAGGCTTTTAACCTCTCTTGATGGTAACCTGCTGTGTTGTTACTCTAGAAACCTAAGCAGATCAGTGTCCTGGAGCACAGGAATGATTAAATGAGTCTCTCTCATTTCATATAATCCTGCTTTCTACACAAGGGATTCCCTCTAAAAGATTATCGCTCCATTACCATCCATCTGCTGCGTAACACACTGAGCTTTAATCAGGTGTTTGTGCTCAGCAGAGGCTGCTGGATATGTGGATTTCTCTCTGATCATCCCGCTGCTGTTGTCTCTGGCTGTGTCGGTGGCCCTTGTGGTACTGCTGCTCAACTGTGCTTCCTGCTGCAAAGAGCAAGAGATCAACTTTAAGGTGAGTGAAATGCTCTCTCGCATCATTCTGTGTCTGAAGTCTATATCGTTTGTAGCGATTTCTGTCTTTACCGTTTGAACGGTTCAAGAGTATTTCTTGATTGTCGCTAGTTTTCATTTCAAATGTGATTCAGGAGTTTGAAGACCACTTTGAGGATGAGGTTGATTTCACACCCCCAGCGGAGGACACCCCCTCTATGCAGTCGCCTGCAGAGGTTTACACACTCGCTGTTCCACCTGTGCCCCTCCCTGGACCCCCTCACCTCCAGTTGCCCCGGATAACAGGTCAGAAACATGTGCCTTGCCCTCTCAGCACATCTGCAAATGCACTCTTTTGCATGGCGCACAAAGATAGTCTAACGACTCAAAAGTTTGTGGTCTGTAAGATTTTTTTAAATGTTTTTTGAAAGTAGTCTCTTATGCTCACTAAGGGTGCATTTATTTGATCCAAAATACAGTAATAACAAAAATATTGTGAAATATTATTACCATGTAAAATAACTGTTTTCTATTGTAATAACTGTAAAATGAAATTTAAAGCTGAATTTTCAGCATCATTCTTCAGTGTCACATGATCCTTCAGAAATCATTCTAATATGCTGCTCAAGAAAAACATTTTTTTAATTAATACCGCAGTTAGGGTTTTGTGGAAACTTTTTTTTCAAAAGAACAACATTTGTTTTAAATATAAATCTTTTGTAGCATCGTAAGTGTCTTTGCTGTCACGTTTGATCAATTTAATGTATCCAAGCTAGATAAAAGTATACATTTCTTAAAAAAAAATTACAAATTCGATCTGCCCCTAAACTTTTGAATGGTAGGTTCAATCAGCTCGTCTCATTCTCCTCACTGTCATGAGCCAGAATTTAGTGCAATTTTAGTAAACAGTCATTCGCCATAATAAACACGCTACCTTCAAAGATGTATCAAACATATATCCATATGACATTGCTGTATGTGTGCTTGAGTTATTGATATGTACTGTGGTGTGACATAACCTTTTTTATTTTATAAGTGCATATTATTTGAGAAACAAAATAAAAGAAAATCTTTAAAAAAAAATCCTTTGCATCAACTATTGACTAAAACTTGACTAAAACTGGAGAACATACAGCATTCTAAAAGATTTATGTATTTTTTTATTTCTCTCAACACGATTAATCAGAAATATTGTTGGGATGTGGAGGCTTCGGTGACAAGATGCATGGTACACATAGTTAACTTGACAAACAAACACAGCCTGATGTGTTCTGTTACATCTAGTGAGAATAGTAAGAATAAACATCAGTGTGACCTGTGATCTCAAGAGTTAATGTCAGCTGATGAATGTGTGATGTGGTGTAGCATGTTTTTCAGGCAGATCATGAGGCAAGTAAACACTGCGCTACATTAAAAAAGCACGAATTAAATTGAGTAAAACACACAGCGCTGAAGTCTTTACGTTTACTGGATGAAGTAGATGAACTGCTTTCAAAATACTTCTAAAAGAAACCGTGTTATGATGAATAAAGGGTCAGCCTTACATAACCACTTAGGAGTAATTCTGTTGGCTTTCGTCTTCAGGACATTCGTTTTAAGCGTTGCATTCAGAGTAGCTGAAGCGTTACAGTGACTTTTTCCTTTTCCTTTCGTTTGCTGTTTATTTGGTCGCATTGATCCTTCTCAATGTTTGTCTGATTTTCGGTCTTGTAGACGTCTCATCAGGTCCTCACGTGGCTCGAAACTCTCTCAATTACATTCAGGAGATCGGGAACGGCTGGTTTGGAAAGGTAAGCTTGTCTTCCTGTGTTTATATTGTACACTGAAAGTGTGAAGGTGTATTGATAGACTTGGGTCTTGCGACACACATTGTGTGAAAGCAAAGCAGTGACTTCTGAAGAATTTGTCAAGGACAAATGTACAATTTCTCCTGAGGATTCGTCTTAAATAATCACATCTCGTGATCTTGTTAGTACTTGCTCTCATCTCTATGCCGGGGGCCCTCAGGGGCCAGAGTTTGACGTTTACGAGGGAGCATTATACGGCACTCAGGCTGTCCTCCTGCAGCCTGTGTGTGGATGTGTTTACCGAGATTAAGACTTATGGGAAAACCTTGTTTCCTGATGCTTTTTCCTGGCTAGCTGAGCCATGGGAACATCCTCGTCTGAGCCACCTACTGTGCTGTGATACGCCTAACAGGCCTTGTTTGCGGTTTCTTTCTGAAGCACTTGTCAGTGTTGGATTGGTCCATTGTGGTGTTCTTTATCTAAGTTATTTCTCTGTTTGTCTGGTTCTGACAGGTTCTGCTGAGTGAGATCTATGTGGACCCTGGAGTCGCCCGAGCGGTTGTCAGAGAGCTGAAGGCCAACGCCAGCTCCAAAGAGCAGAATGAGTTCCTGCAGCAGGGAGACCTGTACAGGTGAGAGGGCCTTTCATTATTATTTATTTTAACATTGATTATTTCAATAGTTTTGATCTACGTTTTACTGTAAGCACGTCAACTTTGAAACCAAATAATGTAGGGCGGGACTTGAGTTTATCCATTGGGATTTAGTTGGCTCGTGACTGGGTAAATCATGTTAGGCTGTGCTTTTATTAGTGGTGTTTAATAAAGGGATAGTTCACCCCAAATGCAAATTCTGTCCTTATACTCACCCTCAGTGTCGTTCCAAACCTATAAGCACCTATCGTTTCAACTTCGAACAGGAACACGAATTTACGATATTTTGACGATAGACCCGAATAGAGCCGGTTCTAGTATTTTGAGTATTTTATGAGATAAGACGAGCTAGAGTAACTACCAGCACTCGTCTCAAGGTTCGCAGCAAGAAAGTACGGCAGAAATGAATCGCCACAGTATCCGCTCGTGTGACATCAGTGTTGCACTGTTAAAGATTTACGAAGTCTACAGAGAACTACGATAAGGCAGCATTTGGATGCGGATTGGGCCGCGTTCGGGCGACACGTATGATGACGTCGATCGTGTGATGAGCTCATACGCCAGGTGATCTGGTATTGTCAAATGCGGCTATACGCAACTAAGGCACGCAGGCGTCATAGGCTGAGAGCATGTATGAGACGATAAAATTTGGAATTAAAGTAGTTATTTTTGTTTTCTTTGCGCAAAAAAAAAAAAAAAAAGTATTCT
>JADLZN010004670.1:0-18552 GCA_018155175.1 Sinocyclocheilus anophthalmus
GAGAGGACGGCAGATAGATGCTTGGCTTTCTAATTTGTAGGTTTCAGAAGTTCTTCTGGGTAGCCAGACGGCATATGAGACCAGAGACTCTTCGATATACATCACTCGCTTATTTTCCACACCTGCCAATTGCTAGTAAGTTAGAACTCCTGCAGGGAATATGCTGTCTACTGATTTAAAGTGGTAATTCAGCCCAAAATGTAGATTCTGTCATTTACACACCCTCACGTTGTTTCAAACCCATTTTTTTTCTTACTTGGAACACAAAGGGTGAATATTTGAAGAATGTCCTAGCCATGTCCTAGAATATCTATATGACTTCTGCAGTATATTATAAATCCTCTGAAGCCATATGATAGCTTTTATTTGGGGGGTGGTTATTTTTTATTGTATTTTTGTAAATTGCTCTTTGAACTCAAAGAGTTGTTTGTCATATTGTGTGAACTGTTCACTGTGGGTCCGCATTTTGGTTAATTTAAAGCATGCATTGTAAACACAAAGTGATCCAGTTAACTTTATTTCCAAGCCCAGGCTCAATGAAAAAGCATGCCTGTGGCAACATTTCTGCAAAATGATATTACGCTATTTTTTATTTATTTTATTTTTTTGCACATTTTGAGACATTTTTAAAGTGTAATGCCCAGTGAGTGGCACTAATAGCACATTTAGTTTTCTCTGAAATAGATGAATGTGTCAATGTTTAATATGCTGGTTATTGTAACAGTTTGTAAATTAAATAATGTAATTAATATTAATTTAAATAATATGGTGAGTGACACAGTAAAACTGTACGTTTTTGGTTGAGGCATGTTTTTCCAAAGAGCCAGTGTTGTTATTTCCACATTCACATTATTGCAAATAATTCCAAATAATTGAAACAGTTTAAAATTTAAATATGCCTGTTATCGTAGAAATATCACAACACTTTTTCTTGACTAGAAAAAGTGCAGCATTCAAAAGTTGTTAGTTTGCCATTGCCTTAGTCTTGTAATGTAACATAACACTAACTGTGCTCAATATACTTCTACTAATATAATAATAATTATAAATAAAACAACAACACTGAAAGAGTACATAGACAATGGAGTCCCTGTCACAGCTCAAAGTGAACCCCAATGCGATTTGAGCCTACTTTTAGGTCCTGAGTTTGGTTCTTTCAAGGAGAACATCTCTATGTATTGTAACTCATCTTTCATAAACTCAGCGAATCATATCAGCAGCTTGACAGAGTTTGTTGAAGTCCATTCGAGTTTGGTAACAGGCCTACGTCTAATCCTTTGCTAAGCAACATCTTCTGGGTGCTTGGTTTAGTGCTCCAACAAAAGCGCAGACATGCAAGACTGGCCCAAAACGCGTCATTAATTCTCATATGGAGGCCAGACACGTGTGGTCCACTGTAAAAAATGCCTTTTTTCCACACCCTGTTAAAAAAATCTACAATTACTCTTATTATGAACATTGTGCAATCCAACCTGCCGCTGTGCGAGCTCATAGAGACAGTAGGCGCATTTACAGGTGATTATTTTTTCATATGTGAGCTGTATTTATTCAGGACCACTGAAGACTGAGGCATTGTACTCAAGGTTAAACCATAGTGCCTCTGCGTGATTAACATTTAATTATTATGTCGCCTTGGGTTCAAACAGTTCTACTGTTTGCCAAAACCAAGTATCTTTCACATTAGGAAATCTGGTTTTGCAAAAGGGAGTGCAGTCCCACTAGAGGTCATTACGATTGTTATTTCCCATTTTGCGTTATCCCTTGCTCACATGAAACCTTGAAAGAACACATTTAATACATTAAAATAAATCTCCTGATTTACCCTCATGTTTTCCTTAATATGTGATTAATATCCAGAGTAGAATTGCTGTAGCATCATATCCGGCTTCAAATAAAGCCTGGTTAAATGGGACTTCAAATGCAAGTCCAACCGAAGGTAGAGATGCTCCATTGCGTACCAGATGTTCCGTCTATGCCAGTCTTCTGGAAAAAGAGTAACATGTGAATACCTTGAGATAATGAACGCCATTGTTCTAAGGGTTTAACACCCCCTAGGTGTCATAGGTTGGTTCTAACCGGCCTTTTTCATTTGTGTTTGGCAGATGGGGGTTTCTGTGGTCGACTCCTCGGTTGCAGGCCTCGGAGGATGCCCGTATGCCAAGGGAGCGTCTGGCAATGTTTCTACTGAGGATGTTTTATATATGCTACATGGCCTTGGAATTGAAACCGTAAGTCTCGGTTTTCTAAATTAATCACTGAGAATGTCACATTAATAAGCAATGACACTTTTGGGCACTTAAGTTACTCGAAAAATGTCTGAATGCCATTAGATGCAGAAAATCAAATGGCATCTGCAGTTAAATGCTGCACAAAGTGTTCTCAGATCTTTTTTTTTTTTTTTTGCAGGTTCTTTTTTTTGTGGATATATGATTTTATTTTTATTTTTTTGGGTCACACTGTTAAAAAATGTACTGGTCATTTTCTGCCAGGACATAACCATTAATTTTATAGTAACGTGTCCTCATTCTAAAACACAACGCATGCAAAAATAAAAAGACAGAGAAAACACCTTTAAAAAATAAATCGAAAAATCTTGTATTAATACGTACATGTGTTCCCTATGTTCACAGATCTGTTCAGAGTGCGATCCCTCACATGGAATTCAGCATCGTAATAACTTTTCTACATCTAATGCATCTTCAAACACTTTTCTGTCTCATTTTTGGGCCGTACTCTACTGTCTCATTTCACTCTGGCTATCTCTTTGTGAAACATTTGGGACAAAAAAGGTGTTTAAACTAAATGCATTCACCCACAACTTAAAATGAGGAGAGCTATTTGCAGCTGAATTCTTGGAAGTATCCAGGAGATTACTTGTGAAGTTATTCTTTTAGATCAAGAAGTTGGATAAAAGACAATGAAGGCACGATGAACCAATCATGATATCCAATCCCAACAAATATAAGTGCTGCTGTTGTGAACAGCAATGTTTATAATTGTTTACACTGTAAAAACAGATGCAGAATGCCACCAGAGACCAGGGGCCAGTTGCATTAAGCTAGCCACTATGTTAAGACTGTGTCCGAAGAATTAGTTTGACCAAATAGCGCTTAAGTGGTAATCAGTCTTACTTTTAAGATTTAAATGAAACCAGTCTACCTTTTAACGAAACTAATTAGAAATGACCAGCCTTACAGAAAAAAAGACAACTAACTTTTGAAACTAGACTAAGCAGTTTATGCCACTGGCCACTGATGCCAAACAGGGATTCAAGGAATCGACAAATGGATGGATCAACGTACTAAAATCAAACAGACTTTCTAAAAAGTCTGAGCTACTGTCACACTATTAAAAAAGTAGCAACAGTACTGCTTTTAGATATATTCACCCAACACTGGACAAAACTATTTTCTGTCTGTGTGAGTGATATCCAGTATTTGAACTTTATTACGACATGACAATGGAAAAGCGTGTAACCCAATTAACTTTCACAAGATGCGTGCAAGAATAAAGAAAAGGGACGTGACTTGCTTAAGTCTCCCTGACTTTTCAGCTGAGAAAAATACCCTAATGATCTCACTTGTGTTTCAGAAGAGATTTCACGAACTTTGCTAAGATTTTTTTCAAGAAACTTCTGCAAAGAAAAGTATTCATTGTTAAAGCAAAACTGAAAATCTTAACTCTCATAAGCTATTAAAAAAAGCAACTTCTGAACAATAAAACTCTCGTTTGGGATGTAAGGAAAACAGAGTAGTTGCTTAGCAGTGTTATCAATAATGCAGGTTCAGTGTACTTTGTTGTGCTGGTGTGTGTGTCCCAATCCTCTAAACTTTCACTTTACTTTTTACAATTCTTCAGTTAATGCATACTGGAAGATGTCCAGAAATTAATATTATTAATTATTATATAACTGTTTTTTTCTTTATATGTATATTTTAAAATATTAAACACTTACAATGTTTTAAATGTTTAAAGTTGCAGAAGTACAAAACAAGCCATTTTTTCAGCATACTTTATATATAAATGTGTTTTTGTTTGTCTCATTTAATTTCCTTACATTAATTTTTATTAGCTTTTTGCAGTAATATGGTACATTGACGTTACATTATCTTATCATGCGAGTTATTATCTTTGCATGAGAGTTGCGAAATAAATATGGTTATTTTCCATTTTTTTATTTAATTTTGTGAAATTTTTTTTTTGAAATTCAATCAACTATAAAGACGTTTAAAAAAGCAGTAAAATCACATATTGCTTACAGTTCATTTATCACACTGAAAAGGAAACATTGTGTCTGGTTGCACATTGTGTCTGGTTGTATATGGCATATTTTAGTAAAAATCAATCCATATATGGCATAAACAGAGAATCTGCATAGTGTATAATACAGTCTTGACACTGCAGCAATAGCAAAGTAAGAAACATACAGCACTTTAAGCTTCAGTTTTTATCAGTATGGCCACATTAATATTCAAGCTCAAAATCTGTAGCCTGTTTTTGAAATCCTAAATAACCTACAGACCACAAAATATCAAATGCTCTTAAATTCAGACTGAGTAAATGTCTTAATGGCATTAGATTAGCCTTATGTAAAATTTAGCTCTCAAATGAATAAGAAATCTTGCTATTTCTTTGTTTCTCTAGTATCGTGGGAGTTAGCATCCATGTGTACGTGTATGCCCTTTTAGGTGTGCTATTTCTTTTTTTCTTTTTTTTCTTAAATCACATAAATGTCCTGAAAAATAAAACCAACAGCCTATTATTAAGTGATTATGTAAAATGCCAAATTTACATTCTCTTCTAATTCAAGTGTAAGTTTTAATGATTATGTGAAAATGGCAAAGTCCAAGCTGCTGATGTTTGTCTGCTGATCACTCAGTTTTTCTATTTCACTCATTTTCCACACTCGGCCCCTCAGTGGAGATGTATAGGTTTATAAAAGCAGTGGAATTGAATCTCACTGTTTCTGGCGCTATGGTTTTATTGCAGAATCTCAATCACTGTTTTATCACCTTTGCCTTCAGTGGAGTAACACTAGCACCCTTCCTTCAACCCTAACAAAACAGTACCGGTGGCACTATACTGGAAGAACAAACAACAGAACAATAGTATTAAAAAAAACACACCCTCTTACACAATACAAACCAATTGTTAGTCCTGGGGGGATGATGTTTGAGTCTTCCTGTACACAAAATCAGAAATATGAGAATAAAATATCCAACCTGTTTTATTTCAACACTATTAATTCTGAAAGCTGGAAAAGATTAAAAAAAAGGACTAGATAAAGGTGGAAAGTGATTAAAAAAAAAATCAATAGCCTACTTTTTGTGTTTTCAACACTAGAGTCATTTTAGGTAAATAAATTCAACCCATTGCCAGTATTTTGCTATTTACTTCTGGGTTCAGAATTAGTGTGGCTTTCAAATGATGGCTTTTAGCGAAAGAGCATTTAATTGCAGGCTGCTTGTTCATGTTGCTGTGTTAATTCATCTGTTCATGCATTCTGGATTGGAAATCATTGATACGGACCCTAATAGAAAAGGTCACGTCCATTCATTCATAATGCTGAAATGAGAGAAGTTGGCAGCTCATTCCACCAACTGCTAATGGCCACAGATCATAGTAAAATAACATATAAATGATAAAAAAAACTTTAGAGTTGATTTGTGAGTGGTCATTAAGCTTAGTTTAGCTAGATTAGCTATCGGTCCATGAGAACATTTTGGCTAATGCCCTCTTCATATTTAATTAGTTTTGTTAATGTAATTTCAATGGAAATAAAAAAGTACAAAAGTAAAAATTCTACAGTAAAAATGTAGCTGCAACAAACAGCGAAAGTAAAAGATCTAACAGAACAATATGTGTAATTTATTTGAAATACTGAGGATTTTTTTGGGGGAAGTAAAAAGTATGAATAATTTATTAAAAGTATGAACAAAGTAGCTTATAATTTATGGTGAAAATACACATTTAACAAGACAATTCATGTACATTTTCTTTGATAGACTGAATAAAATGCATTGATATTAGGGGAAAATATTTAACTTCTTTTTAACACATTTACAAAACAACTAAACATCTTTAGTTTATCAACAAATGATGAAGACGGCTCTTTAATAGCTAATTTATTTGTAAATAAATCAAATCAAAGTGTTATATAATATATATATCATATATATAGATATATAACAGATCTAGATATATACAGTCGTGGCCAAAAGTTTTGGTAGTGACATAAATTTTGTGTTTTGCTAAGTTTGCTGCTTCAGTATTTTGTAGATTATTTTTCCACATGTTTTATGGTATACTGAAAAACAATGATAAGCATATAAGTTTTAAAGGATTTTATTGGCAAAAAAATATATAATGAGTCAATATTTACAGTGTTGACCCTTGTTCTTCATAACCTCTGCAATTCGTTCTGGCATGCTGGATATTAGCTTCTGGGCCAAATCCTGACTGATGGCGATCCATTCTTGCCTTATTAGTTCTCGGAGTTGATCACAATTTGTGGGCTTCTGCTTGTCCACTCGCCTTTTGAGGTCTGACCACAGGTTCTCTATGGGATTGGGATCCGGGGAGTTGTCTGGCCACGGATCCAAAATTTCAATGCACTGATCTTCAAGCTTCTTCTTTATCACTCTTGCTTTGTGACCTGGTGCTCCATCATGCTGGAAAATGCACATATTATCACCAAATTGCTCATGGATCGTTGGAAGAAGTCACTTTTGCAGGATGTTTTTCTTTATTCCTGGCAGTGTTTTTGGGCAGAATTATGAGAGAGCCCACTCCCTTGGTTGAAAAGCAACCCCACACATGTATGGTCTCAGGATGCTTCACTGTTGGCACAACACAGGACTCATGGTAGCGTTCACCTTTTCTTCTCCGAACAATCGATTTTCCAGATGTCCCAAACAGTCGGAAGGGAGCTTCATCAGAGAAAATAACTTTCTTCTGCTGTCCAATCCTTGTACTTGCAGAATTTCAGTCTGTCCTTGACGTTTTTCTTGGAGAGAAGTGGCTTCTTTGCTGCCCTTCTTGACACCAGGCCGTTGTCCAAAAGTCTTTGCCTCACTGTGCGTGCAGATGCTCTCACACCAATCTGCTGCCATTCCTGAGCAAGCTCTGCACCGATCCCACAGCTGAATCAACTTTAGGAGACAGTCCTGGCACTTGCTGGACACTCTGGGACGTCCTGAAGACTTCTTCACTGCAGTCAAACCTCTCTCCTTGAAGTTCTTGATGATCCGGTAAATGGTTCTTTCAGGTGCAATATTCTTTGTAGCAATTTGCATGTGAGGCCATTTTGATGCAATGCGATGATGGCTGCACTTGTTTCTTTAGAGGTAACCATTGCTAAACACAATGATTGGAAGCACTTCTTCACTCCTTTTATATCAATCAGTCTGCTCTTACAATCTATTTAGTAAGATAGTGATTTCACCTTACTAGTACTCATTCACACTTTCACATGTGCTGCTAATATGATTAGTCAGGCCTGTTAGTTGCTCCTTTTGGTTTCAGTACAAACAGAGATTTTTTTTTTTTTGTGTGGAAAAGTTTAGTGGCCAGTGAAGTTGCATTTTAAGCAGCCATGACTCACATTCTAAAGTTTCACATGAATCCTTCATAATCATTGTAATATGCCAATTTACTACTGAAGAAACATTTCTTATTTCTGAAAATGTTGGTGACCCCAAACATTTGATTGGTAGAGTATGTATAATTTATTATAATATATATTTTTGTTAATCTACCCCTCTCTGCAGTGACTGAATTTGGCTTATCCTGTTATGATTTAATTTGACTCCTGCACTGATTGTCAAGCACATCAACCCCCTCCCTTGCTCCTGCTAGACTCAGAGCCTGAAGTGTTGATCGCTGCTGCTGCACCTGTCAATCTTAATCCACCGAGGGAGAACTCGGAAATCAGTCAGGGAGTGTGCGAGAAGATACCATAAAGAAACCAACACTGCTGAACCACCCCATGTTTCATAAACTGACTATGAAAAGGTCATGAATTCAATAAATCAGTGATATGTGACATTGATGTTGATGAATACTCTACTTTTTAATTGTGCTGTCAAGAACAGTTTGTGGTTTAGGGTGCATAATCTGTATACTGACACTCCATTTGAGTATGCACTTGGCACTTTTTTAGCTGTTTCTATTATGGTTCATTAAAAACAAAAATTATCACTCATAAAAAGTGCAGGTGAAGTGGAATGAAAAAACTCCAAATGCAAGGAAGCCATCCACTACGCTCAGATGCTTTCCACGAACACTCAAACTCTTGCAGAGTTTCAAAGCGACTTTTTAACAAATAAAACAAAATGTCCCTTTATCTCTGATCACATTTGACTGCCTTTTCAATTTTACATGAGCTGTGGCCACAACTTCCAGAGGCTCCCTGGAATTGAGCATGTTCCCAAAAGTGTAATTACTATAATGAAAAACATGTCCTCAATGGAAACACCAAATGTGGTGGAGATGGTGCTGAAATTGTTTTGTGTCTGGGAAAGAAAAAGCTCTGATTAAATCAGGGGTTATTATCAGACACTAAGCCAATACAAAAAAAATATGGACTGAAAAATGTTTCTGTAAGCTGAAATAAATAAATATAAATAAATAATGAATGAATGAATAAATAAATAAATAGATAAATAAATAAACAAATAAATAACAAAACAAATGAAATCTAAAAGAAATAAAATAATAATCAACAAAAAATAATACTCACTTTCATAGACATCAAGCACTCAACACACTGTGTGTGTGAGAGAGAAGGCATTCCATCTCCAGATGGTGATTTGGCATGTGATGCCAGTAAGGTTAATGATACTGACAAAAATGGACATAAATGAAATCGCAAAGGCTGGCAGGAATAGCAGAGCCCTCCTGTAGTCCTTTTATGAACATGAACTTTCATGTAACTTTTGTGCACTGATTTGGCTGAATAAACTGAAAATATGAAGGCTTCCAGCATGCCTTGCACAGGAATGAACTGGTGATAAATTTAAATGTGTTTAAAAAGTGTTAGTCTGTTTGTGTTTGAGTAAATGACAAGACCTGCTAGTAGTTCAGTTATGTTATAAAAGAGTTATTGTTATGGTGAATTTACTTTGTATGTCTAAAATGAAGATAAATTTATCTTTTTAATTTAATTTAGTGCAACCGTCCTTAAAGAAGGTTTAAATTAAGATAAGCTAAGCTAAGCTAAGCTAAGCTAGATAAGATAAGATAAGGTAAGTTAGATAACACAAACATAACATTACATAATTACATAATAAATAAAATAAATAAAATAAAATAAAATAAAATAAATAAATAATATATCTAATTAATATAATATATTCATATAATATAATATAACTAGACTATAATATAATATAAAAAATATAGAAACCTTAGTGTACATATTAGTACCTGAAGTGTACAAATTAGTAACTTTTGAAAGAGTACTGCCCCAGTGACAGAGTTGTACCGTTTTTATGAGAGTGTAGCCTATAATATCTTTGATTACATCGATGATACCAACAGCATTGAGGTAAATAACAACTGTTAGCCTGAAATACTCATTCTCGCTATCTGGTAAAGGTCTGGAAATCCCTATCAATTAGGAAAGATGGCAAGGTGGAAAGATCAAAAGTCATCCTATGTGTGAAGGTACTACACCTCTTCCCAGAGACCATAAATAATTTACTTTGCAGACAGTATAAATTTATCATGTAGGTACATTTTTATGATATAATAAATCAGCTGCATCAGAATCAGGAATGTGAGTCACTATTACAGGAAACAGCAGAAAGAAACAATGAAGTCTAAACTCTGCCAAAAGAACAAATGCAACATCTTTGCATGATTGCATAAACAGTAAACAGCCGTTAAATGAACAAATGTTTCTGAGGAAGCTTAGGGGGACAATGGTGTCAAGGCAATCCATTTTACAAAACGTTTATTAAATTTTTTTTATATACAACATCCTAGAGAGTTTCATCATTTATTTTTGCTACCTTATCATAAATAGTTTTGCTAAAATGTATGTAGATTTTACGGTTTCACCCATTTCTCTGATGTAAACTTTTAATCTTATTCTTAATACATAAAAATCCATCATTTCCAAAATGACCTTAAGTCTGCCACCAATAACTATTCTTTCAAAAGTGAATGTACTTTTTGAGATGAAATACGAAACATGATGCTTGAAGAAAAATAAAAATCTATAATTAATATAAGAAAAAATGAATATTTTGTAAATAATCTCTAATAAAGTTGTACTTTTGTCATTTACAAAAAGTGTTAAAATATTATTTACTTTCAGGATAAAATGCTATAAATAAAAAGTACAATTCATGTACATTATCTATAAATTGTATTGGATATTAGGGCTGCCAATGTTAAAGCATTGCAAAGCGTGTGATAAATATCCACAAACTCATAGGAAATAACCAAAACAATCCAAGGTTTTATTTAGCACAGTGGCTAGATTAACAAATAATCAGACGTCACCCAAACTAAATATTCCCTCAGTTTAGTAGTAATTACTTTATGAATTTCTTCACTGATAAACTAGATAACATCAGAAATACAATAACAAATGTAGATTCTACAGCGTATAATACTTCATCTTCATTCATCGCACCAAAAGATAAATTGTAGTGCTTTACAGCTATAGGACAGGAATAGCTAAATAAACTTATCACTGCATCTGAACCAACAACATGCCTGTTTAGATCCTGTGCCCACTAAATTACTGAAAGAGTTGTTACCTGTAGCAGAACACTGCTTCTCAATATTATTAACTCATCATTATCTCTAGGTCACATCCCAAAACCATTCAAGATGGCAGTTATTAAGCCTCTTATTAAGAAACCACAAATAGATCCTAGTGAACTGTCTAATTACAGACCCATCTCAAATCTTCCTTTTATTTCTAAAATTTTTGAAAAAGTTGTGTCAACTGTGCTCCTTCCTGCAAAAAATTATCTCTATGAAGAATTTCAGGTTTCAGGCCCACCATAGCACAGAAACTGCACTTAAAATTAAAGTTAAAATTACAAATGACTTGCTTCTAGCGTCAAACCAAGGCTGCATCTCATTGCTAGTTTTCTTATCTTATGCGGCGTTCGACACTATAGGATAAGAATAACTCATATATCGATTACAAAATATACAGTATTCAGGGCAGGCTTTTAAATGGTTTAGATCTATCTTCCAATCGCTAACCTTTTTTTCATTTAAATTGGGAGTCATCTCAGTGATCACCAGTAAAATGTGGCGTGCCACAAGGCTCTGTCCCTAGTCCCTCTCTATTTCAATATACTGTTGCTCCTTGGTAAATATTAGAAAATACCGTTTTCCACTGTTATGCTGATATACTCAAGGATAATATCTCACAGACCAGATGCAACTCTAAATTATCTAAGCTCACAGAGTTGTTAAAATGTAAAAGATTGGATACCAATAATTTTCTTCTATGAAATTCGGATAGTACAGAATCTTATTATGGTCCAAAGACATTCCACAGAATCTCTTGGGTTACAATTTGCAACTAGACGGATGTACGGTTACTTCCTCTACAGTCAAAAATCTGGGTGTTATATTAGATAGCAACTTGTCTTTTGAAAATCATATTTCCCATGTTACAAAAACAGCATTCTTCCATCTTAGAAACATTGCCAAGTTACGAAACATGATTCCTGTTTCTGATGCAGAAAAGCTAGTTCATGCGTTCATGACCTCTAGACTGGACTATTGTAATGCACTGCTAGGTGGTTGTCCTGCTTCTTCAATAAACAAGCTACAGGTAGTCTAAAATGCAGCGGCTAGAGTTCTTACCGGGTCAAGAAAATATGATCATATTATTCCAATTTTACAGTCTCTGCACTGGCTACCTATTAAGTTCCGTATCAGTTACAAAATATTATTACTTGCCTATAAGGCCCTTAATGGGTTAGCTCCTGCGTACCTAACTAGTCTTCTACCATGCTACAATCCATCACGCTCCCTAAGGTTGCAAAACTCTGGACTCTTGGTAGTTCTTAGGATAGCAAAGTCCACTAAAGGAGATTTTCTTTTTCGCATTTGGCTCCCAAACTCGGGAATAGCCTTCCTGATAACGTTCGGACACACTCTCTCTGTTTAAATCTAGATTAAAGACACATCTCTTTGGCCAAGCATTCAAATAATGCATCTCATAATCTTGTACTGCAGTTATATCTGATCAAATGCACATTATTATTCTTTAGTTTGGGTTAAACAAATAAATTTTGCTTGGTTGGAACAGCAGCTATGCTAATTATGTCTCTATTTGTTTCTCTGTTTTTGCCACGGGATGTAACTAGGATTTACACAAGCTTCAGTCTGGATCCAGAACACCTGAGAAGAGATGATGCCAACCCCTCATAGGACCTCAGGCTCAGATGATGCCAACCCTGAAACAACATACCACATTTTGTTATAAGTTTGATTGCATCATATAATAAAATTGCTGTTAATAGTGTTCATCGTCTGTTTGATTACATCTTTAATTGATTTTTCCGTACATTTCTGCCATATGTACATTAACTGACAGTCACCACTGATAAGCTACTACTAAATATTGTAGAAACTTAATTTGCTGTAAAGTTGCTTTGCAATGATTTGTATCGTGAAAAGCGCTGTACAAATAACTTGAATTGAATTGACACTATCAAAATAGTGGAGAGAACAAAAAAAATCAATGTAAATATCACTTACGAATAGGGCTGGGTATCGTTCAAAAATTTTACCGATACCGATACCTTAACTTCGATACCGGTTCCTGAACGATACTTTTTCCGATACCAATTTTATGAAATCAATTTTAACAAGATTACATTATTTAAAAAAAAACTTTGGTTTTATTTTTCAGCTTGTTGGTGTTTATACAAACTCAAAGACTCATCTCCCGAGCCACTGCACAAAAGGAACAAAATGTAACCAACACAATAAATCAGTGAAAAATAGTTTTAATAAAGCTCAAATAGTCTTCAGTTTACACATCTGTTAGGCTACATTTACACTAGTGCGTGTTCGTTTTAAAACGCATAGCTCAGACAGAATCATGATTTCTATTTATTTTCCACTGATTTACTGATGATTATTAGCAGCTTCCAGCGCTGTCTGCTTGTTCTCTCTTCCATGATCACTGCTCTGACTCAGAGGTAATAACATATTTAATTTCAGCAACATTACATGGCCAAAACACACATTAGATGGCAGGTCCGGATTTACCTATTTTCGTGACGTAGAAAAAACGTCATTTTTGGGCCCCCTTCCCTATTAATATAATAGACCTAATATTACCACCCAAGCAAACAAAAATATTTCTTAATCAGTGGAAACCGATACAGTGTTTTCTATCGGAATAAGCGCTTGCGTTCAGTCAATAAAAATCGAATAGTTCTTAATTTGTTTGAGAACTGAGAAAGACCATACCATATAGTCGGGGCCACATAACCACATCCGGGAGTGCATTATTTCTCTAATAATTTTAACGGCCTAGAAATCATACATCAATTGTTCAGATGATTTGTTTAAAGACATTTGACATGTTTCAGTCCTGAAATCTCGTGTGGGTTGAACTAATTTTTTACACACCTCATCCCAAACCTTCCGTTGCAAATTCCAAAACGTCATTTTAGAGCTGATAACAGAGGCTTGAGCCATTGATATGCAGGCTAACGCAGTTATTAATGCAGTCTAATGTGGTTATTAGAGAGAGAGGGAGAGAGAGATTAAGAGCATGTGGATACTTGCGTCTGTGCGTCTCTCAGCAGTGTCTACTAATAGCGAATCTTTAAGTTAAACTCCTTCATGAACCTCGCTACTGAGAAAAGTCAGTTATCTTTTCAGCTGGCGAAACTATGTTACGATACATTCGCGGTGCAGCGCTGACGAGAATTTTTTCGTTCTCGTCTCTGCGTGTCGGCAACTAGGGTGCTTCTGTGAGAGAACGGGGAAAAGAAGCGTGCTTTCCGTAGCCTACATAAAAAAGGTGGAAGACGTGGAAATAGTTTGTCATTTTTACCCTATTTTTTGTTATTTATTTGCTCAATGTCTTGAGCAGTGCGTAAATCCGGCCCTGTTAGACGGCAGTTGGAAGTTATTACAAACACTCGATGGTTGTTTAAAGTGAGTTTTGAGTAAAAGCGGAATATAAATCGTATTTATTGTCTTATGTAGCATGATGCTACAGTTTGCATGAATGGTCACATAACACGTGCTTTCGGTCGTGTAACGTTAGTATGAACGGACATCTGCATATGATCAGAACTCCACGCAGCTCCACCGCTACTCGATACTGGTGGTATTACGTACCACAGACTAAAGAGGAGCAGACTGATTATCGATTCGGCGCAGCTCCTCTTCTAGTCGAAAACGGCCGCGCAGTGCTGCAGGCTTATTGGCTCACTGACGCTTATGAGATTAACCCCTTAGGTATCGAAGTTTGGTACCGAACAACAAGACGTTTTTCGATACTCGATGGTATCGAGGCAATTCGGTCGTGCCTAAAAAGTATCGAACTCGATACACAGCCCTACTTACGAACAGAATCGTTTCATTCAAATTGCAGTTTTGACATATTATGCAAAGCATTAAAATATTAAATTGTAGGATATATAAAATGCTATCAGTGTCAGACTTAGCAAGACAAAGGAGTCTGGCATTTTATTCCAAAAATGTAATTTCACTGTAATTTCCATCTATTTCTGTATGGCCGTATTAGAAGAGACACCCTAACACACAGAGAGCTAATTTTGTCAGTCTGGGTGTAGTCTGGAGTAGGCTATGCCATAGCATGCTGTGACAATTAGCGTTCCATCATTTAGTATTGGCACGGTAAAGTACGCTTTCATTATCAGCGCAGCACACAAGCTGGGACAGAGTCCCAAAAAGCTGATCACTTTCATCCATTACAACATACACACACACACACACACACACACACACCCACACACACACACCACACACACACACTCTCACACACACAAAAGGCTATCTGAAACAAATGCACAGCTCAACCAGTAGGAGACACGTTAAGTTCCTTTAAAGGGCGCCTAAAGCCCACACTTCATCACGCACCCACAAAAAACAACACACCATTGATTAAACTATAAGGCAGAATAGATTCAGTACAGTTCAGAAAAAGCTGTGTACAAGAATCACACAACAGAAACAAGTTCTCAGCAAAAAGACAATTTCAATAATTTCTGCAAATGTACCCTGAAAATGAACATCCACTCACTCTCAGGCTGGCAAAAGCCCACACAAAAACACCAAATGAGAAGAGGAGAGGACACGGCATCGTAAAGCGAACTGCCCACCAGTCTATTACAGCAATACATCAGGCCCATTTTTGAGTGTTTGTTGTTCTGTAAGAGCCCTTCACAGCAGCTGAGGGTTTCCATACAGACTCAAATTGAAAATGGAATCCGATTCTATATATCTGCTGTATCACCCAAGCGCACTCTAGAGATTTACATCCCCAAACCCAAATGAAGGACTGAAACCATGACTGTAACTCTACCTAAGGCAGTGGTTCTCAATCTTTTTGATTCTTTTGACCTATTGTAGGGCGACAATATCGTTTTTCATATCAAAAAAGTTTTTCCCAAGCATATCCTGACTGGGATTTTTAAATTGCCTTAAATGTCTGGGTTTTGACTTTGATTTTCCCTATTGATATGCTCCTTTACACAGGCCGCAATACATTATATGTACATAAATGCAATTGTTTTTGTTGAGGTCTCTGTAGATCCCACCTTCTCACACGCCATGATTGGTCGATTTTGTACAATGCCTGCACGCTATTGGTCAAACTACTTATCAGTCATTACCTTCAGCAGGTATGAAAACAATAGGAAAACAAAGCTAAAACCTGGACATTTTAGGCAGTTTAGAAATCCCAGTCAGGACAGTTTCAGGAAAAAGAGAATGTATGATCACCCTACCTATTGTCCACAATGACATTTGATGGAACATCTGCCGTGATGACAAAGTGAATGAGATGGGGTGAACGAAAATTTAAAATATCCTTATTTTTAGTTGTTTTAGCTTAATTTAAAGCTTGTTTTGTCTCATCTTAATTCATTTAAATCATTGGAATTTTGCTGAGGCCCTGTGGTTGAGAACCATTACTCTAATGTTACAGTATAATTCATTTGGTTACATTTTATTTTAAGGACCAATTTTCACTAATAACTAGTTGCTTACTAGCATGCATATTACTAGCATATAGGCTGTTTACTAGTACTTATAACCCATTAATGCTTTATTCTACATATTTTAGATCCCTATCCACCCATACCTAAACACCTAGCCTTCCAGACTATTAACTAACCCGTACAAATTAAGATTTTATTGAATTAAATCTCTTAATTAATAGTGAATGTGTGTCCCCTATTCAAAAGTGTTACAATTCATTGTGTTGGCTAAATTCAGTTTGATTAAATGATAAAAATAATTTAAAATAAAAATAAATATTTTTGAATTACAGTAGGTTTGAAATAAATAGAGAAAACTATAAGGAAAAAAAAAACATATATAGCAGTCTAGGTTGGACACATTAAATACAACTGTATTTGTGGTCAGCATATAAATGTACTAGTTTTAGCCAAAAAAAAAATTGGCAACATTTTCAGAATTGATTAGTCTACTGATAGCTCTGCAGGGAGCCTTGGTTTGAGGTTAATAAAGGTTAAAACTTTTTTGATTAACTTATTTTTGCATGTTATTGGAAAAAAATAATAAATACAAATTGTCTTACATAAATATAGTATAATTACATCAATCCAGCCCTATTAGAGAAGGTGTCCTATAATATTTAACTAGTACAATGATTGACAAATAAAGAGAAGAAAATCAAAGAATGTTGATTACCTAAAAAGTTTTAATGAAAATGCTATATGTGGAAGTGAACGTGTGCAAAACCAACAGCACAAAATTGCTTTTAGCACTTTCATTACAAAACGCACGCATCAACAGACAAAAACGGTTGATGTGCATCGCAGAGTACAGGATATGTTCGCTCCGCACATTGAGTTTTATCGTGTTCACCTATTCACCAGGGCCCATTAGCAACACGCGTCAAGAGAAACAATACCAATTCAAACAACCACATTATTACAGTCCTACTCAGCATACATACATAAAACATATTGACATTTTGACTGAACCTTTCAGGGTCGAGTGCTTGTGTAAACAGACTTCCATTTTATCACGTAATGCCAGAGATTTGGAATATCACTCCTAATAGGGCACTGGCTGCTCTAACTTTCCAGGGTTAAATGATTTTCATTTTGGATCAAGCTGCCATAAATCTAGTCAAATAAACAACCGTCTATTTGCCTCCTGAGGGCAACAACAACAGACGAGACTTAATTGACTGACGTGCCCATCTGATTGTCTCTCTGTTAAGAAGCAAAGACTCATGTATGGATATTGAAGTCTTCTGTCTGGCTGACACTCAATATGACACGGATCGTTTATGCAGTCAGACCTTCTCGCTGACAGCACTGTTAGGACACTCACGGACATCTATGACCCTTATTAGCATTCAATGGAAACAACTCAAAACAATTCGATACAAACAAACACATAGATCAGCACTATCAATAAAGCAGGTCTATACACACTCTCATGAAGATTAAGGGTAAGGCATGTTGCATCATTGCTCTTATATCTATAGATAGAGAGAGAGAGAGAGAGGATTATTTAAACCTGGAAAGTAAACCTTGAAATGAACAATTCTGAAATTTAAAACAAAGGTCAGTAATCAACTTAGCAAATTTGCACAAAACTTGCTGAGTTCATGCAGCTCAAGTTTTGCTGTCATTAAAGCAGAAATAAGACATTAAGACAATGTTTTAAACTTGATTTTTAAAACTGATTTTTGGATCTTACTGTATAAGCATGATTACATTTAGCACAACTGCTAAGTGTCAATTGAATTAATTTTCATTAACACAGGTACAGCTCAGCTATACTGAAATAATTATAGCAATATGTAAAAATGCGATTTAAGCACTGAATCCATAAGGAACTCAAAAGCTGATAATTTATGACAAGTTTCTTCACCTCACAGCAACTGGCTGCCTACCAACGATTTCTCCTCTCAAATTGCACATTTCCCAACTTATTGATGATCTCACCACTTGCTCCACTCTGCTGTCAATCCCATAATGCCCCTCAAGTCTGCTGCTTGGCTCCCATAGAGAAAGAAATGAAAGCCTCACTCATGCTCTGCCTTCTCCACTCCAGTAGACAAGAGAAGCAGCATCACATTAATTGAATAAATAAAACATATAATTTTCAAACCCTATGTTTTCCAGACTTCAAGATAGACATTTGTGGAAATATGCATTTCTTTGTATCTTTATATCTTTGTAGACTGAAAAAAACAACAGGTACTCAACAGGGATGTAAAAATTTATATTTTCATAATCAACGAGTCAGGCTGGTTGTCTGAATCGCTAACCGGAGTGTGTACATAAACTAACAATTAAAAAACAGCACAGACTTAAATCACAG